>LPNX010524525.1:149512-205534 GCA_001517045.1 Pseudotsuga menziesii
TCCTGCCCCTAGATTTTAACAATGATAAAAATAATCTACATTTATCTCCATCACATTTAGAAACAAAAAATTTATTTAGTATCTGTTGAGTTTGATAAGAAATACTACATTTAGATAGCGTACCTTCAATGGAATTGAGGAGTCCTTCATCAACTTGTATACGCTTCGGAGTTCTTCGACGTGTGCTTTCTAATGGAGGTAAGTGGTTGGATTTCTATCATCTAGTGCATCAACAATACACTCTAGTGTTTCAGTAGCAACTTGTTGTCCTTCATTCTCTTCTTGGTAGTTGGATGGTGGAAGTCCAACATCCTCATCAATGGTCCGGTTAATATTGTCTTCTTCAACAATAGGCTCCATGTCCAACGCCTCTTCAACAGTGGGCTCCACATACAACACTTCTTCATGAGCTTCATCTTGAGATGGTAACTTATCACTTTGACTTGATGTGGGATTTGAAACATCCCCTAATGAGCACCTACGTTTTGCTTCTTGAATACTTCCATGGGCTGCTTGTTCAACAACTCTTGTGGAAATTGAAGGTCCCTCTAGTGAATGCTTCCTTTTTTCTTGTGCTGGATTAATAGGATGAACCACCGTATCTTCTATAATTGGATTTGGATTAGTTTCCAAAGAAAGCCTCTGATTCATCATGTCTATTCTTTTCTTTTCTTTCTCTTCTTCAATGACTTCTTGAGGTCTCTTCTTCCTTGCTGATTTTCTTCCTCTGTTACGTACATTCCCCATCACCACAATGATCAATGTCAATATAGTTTGTTTTTGTTGCTCCTCAATTACAAGCTTTGAAACCTTTAAGTTTCTTTATAACTATTGATCCTTCAAGGTTCTTCAATCTTCCTTCTCAATTGTTCATATTTCCCATCAAAACAATAATGAATGGGAAAATTTACCTTTGGTTCTCTTGAATAATAAGCAAATGAAAGTTAAATCATAAATTGTTCCTCAAGCTGAGTTTCTTGTACAATTTTGTATATCCACCATCACCATGAAATGACATTGAAGCTTGATATCTTATCCTGTGTACTCCTCAACCATGAAAGATATCCTCAATGTTGCACCTGCATAATAAAAAGAATGATGGAGAATGTGTAAATTGTGAGTATTTTCACAGGCGGGCTCGTGCTCCTGAAAAAAACACGCGGTAATGGGATAAATTCATAAAAACAAAGTGAAGTTTCTCTCGGACAAAAACAATTCACTATTTTTATAGTCCTAAAATGCACATGCGTTATATAGAGTAAAAATGCGTACATGATTTGTTTAAGTATAACGCGCACACGATATGGTTAAGCACAATTAATAGAGTGGGTGCATGGCTAGGGCAACGAATAAGATCATAACTTCCCAAATGTTTTCTATGGCTAGCAACAAAACAAATGTTTTTAGTGTTCCCTTCTTTTCATGCATATAATTGTTTCTCTCTATAGCCCCAATAATCCCTACATATCCCTATCTCTTTCTAAATATACCTCCGTCTTTCTCTCTGCATCCGTCCCTATATGTTCCTGTTTCTCGCTTACTCCATCGCTCCATACTGATGGTGATGAAGACGATGATGATTATCATGATGGTGATGATGATGATGATGATGACGACGACGACGATGGTGATGCTGATGATCATGTTGATGATGATGATGATGAAGGTGATGATGATGAATATGAGGAAGGTGATGTTGATGGTGATGATGATGTTGATGTTGATGATGACGATGACGATGATGATGTTGATGATGTTGATGTTGATGATGACGATGGTGATGAATATGATGATGATGATGAAGACGGAGATGATGATGAACATGATGATCATGCCTCTTTTGATGATGATGATTGATGATCAATGATGATGGCGATGATGATGGTGATGATGAAGATGACGATGGTGATGATGTTGATGATCATGATGATGACGACAGTGATGATGATGATGAAGATGATGATGAGGAGGAGGATGATGATGATCATGAGTATGATGACAATGATGTTGTTGATGATGATGATCACGACGCTGGTGATGATGATGTTCATGATCTTGACGGTGATGATGATGATGATGTTGGTGATGATGATGATGATGTTGATGTTGATGATGATGTTGATCTTGATGATGATGTTGATGATGATGATGATGTTGATGATGACGATGTTCATGATGTTGATGGTGATGATGAGGAGGAGGAGGAGGCAGAGGATGATGAAGATGATGATGATGATGATGATGATGGTGATGATGATGTTGATCATGATGACAATGATGGTGACGATGATGTTCATGATGATGATGATGATGATGAGGAAGGTGATGCTGATGATGAGGATGAGGATGGTGATGATGATGAGGATGAGGACGATGATGATGATGATGATGAAGGTGATGATGATGATGAGGATGATGATGATGACAATGACGATGTTGATGTTGATGATGATGTTGATGATGGTGATGATGATGTTCATGATGTTGATGGTGATGATGATGATCATGTTGATGATGATGAGGAGGAGGAGGAGGAGGAGGAATGATGATGATGATGGAGATGATGATGATGATGACAATGGTGATGATGATTATGATCATGATGACAACGATGGTGACGATGATGTTCCTGATGATGATGATGAGGAGGAGGAAGGTGATGCTGATGATGAGGATGAGGATGGCGATGATGATCGATGATGATGATGATACTGAGGATGAGGATGAGGATGAGGATGGTGATGATGGTGACGATGATGATCATGATGATGAAGATGTTTATGATGATGATGACGAGGAGGATGCCGATGGTGACGATGGTGATGATGATGGTGATGATGATGATCATCATGACGATGATGTTGATGATGATGATGATCATGAGGATGATGTTGATGATGATGATGATGACGACGATGGTGATGATGATGTTCATGATGTTGATGGTGATGATGATGTTGAATATGATGATGAGGAGGAGGATGATGATGATCATGAGGATGATGACGATGATGTTGATGATGATGATGATGACGACGCTGGTGATGATGATGTTCATGATGTTGTTGTTGTTGATGATGATGAAGGTAATGATGATGATGACAATGATGAGGATGATGAGGATGATGATGATGATGACGACAACGCTGGTGATGATGGTGATGTTGATGATGTTGATAATGATGTTGATGTTGATGATGATGATGATGATGATGATGATCATGGTGATGCTGATGATGATGATCGATGATCAATGATCATGGTGATGATGAGGATGAGGATGGTGATGATGATCGATGATCGATGATCATGGTGATGGTGAGGATGAGGATGGTGATGATGATCGATGATCAATGATCATGGTGATCATGAGGATGGTGATGATGATCGATGATCAATGATCATGGTGATCATGAGGATGAGGATGGTGATGATGAGGATGAGGATGGTGATGATGATGATGCAAGAGGTGACGATGATGATGAGGATGATGATGATGACGATGATGATGTTGATGTTGATGATGATGATTACGATGGTGATGATGATGTTCATGATGTTGATGGTGATGATGATGATGATGAGGAGGAGGAGGAGGAGAAGGAGGAGGGATGATGATGATGAAGATGATGGTGATGATGACGATGGTGATGATGATGTTGAACATGATGACGACGATGGTGACGATGATGTTCATGATGATGATGATGATGAAAAGGTGATGCTGATGATGAGGATGAGGATGGTGATGATGATCGATGTTGATGATAATGATCATGATGACGAGGATGAGGATGAGGACAAGGATGAGGATGAGGATAGTGATGACGGTGATGATGATGATGATGATGATGAAGATGTTTATGATGATGATGACGAGGAGGATGAGGATGGTGATGATGGTGATGATGATGGCGATGATGATCATGATTATGACGATGATGTTGATCATGAGGAGGAGGAGGAGGATGATGTTGATGATGATGATGATGACGACGATGGTGATGATGATGTTCATGATGTTGATGGTGATGATGATGATGAAGATGATGATAAGGAGGAGGATGATGATGATCATGAGGATGATGACGATGATGCTGATGATGATGATGATGGCGACGTTAGTGATGATGATGTTCATGATGTTGATGGTGATGATGATGATGATGATGATGAAGGTAATGATGATGATGATGAGGATGATGAGGATGATGATGATGATGACGACGATGATGACAACACTGGTGATGATGATGTTGATGGTGATGTTGATGATCGTGTTAATGATGTCGATAATGATGTTGGTGTTGTTGTTGTTGTTGTTGTTGATGATGATGATGGCAATGTTGATGATGATGATCGATGATCAATGATCATGGTGATAATGAGGATGAGGATGGTGATGATGATCGATGACTGATGATCATGGTGATGATGGGGATGAGGATGGTGGTGATGATTGATGGTCAATGATCATGGTGATGATGAGGATGAGGATGGTGATGATGATGATGATGAAGGTGATGATGATGATGAGGATGATGATGATGATGATGATGATGATGATGATCTTGATGATGATGATGACAATGGTGATGATGATGTTCATGATGTTGATGTTCATGATGATGATGATGAGGAAGAGGAGGAGGAGGAGGAGGAGGAGGAGGATGAAGATGATGGTGATGATGATGTTGATCATGATGATGATGATGGTGACAATGATGTTAATTATGATGATGAGGAGGAGGAGGAAGGTGATGCTGATGGTGAGGATGAGGATGGTGATGCTGATCGATGATCAATGATCATGGTGATGATGAGGATGAGAATGGTGATGATGATCGATGATCAATGATCATTGTGATGATGACCATTAAAATGGTGATGATGATCGATGATCAATGATCATGGTGATGATGAGGATGAGAATGGTGATGATGATCGATGAGTAATGATCATGGTGATGATGAGGATGAGGATGGTGATGATGATGATGATGAAGGTGATGATGATGATGAGGATGATGATAATGGTGATAATGATGTTGATGTTGATGATGATGATGATGATGGTGATGATGATGTTCATAATGTTGATGGTGATGATGATGATAATGATGAGGAGGAGGAGGAGGAGGGATGATGATGATGATGATGACGATGGTGATGATGATGTTGATCATGATGACGACGCTGGTGATGATGATTTTCATGATGATGATGATGATGACAAGGAAGGTGATGCTGATGATGAGGATGAGGATGATGATGATGATCGATGATGAATGATCATGGTGATGATGAGGATGAGGATGGTGATGATGATCGATGACCAATGATCATGGTGATGATGAGGATGAGGATGGTGATGATGATCGATGATCAATGATCATCGTGATGATGAGGATGAGGATGGTGATGATGATCATGATGAAGGTGATGATGATGATGAGGATGACAATGAGGATGATGATGATGATGATGATGTTGATGATGATGATGACAATGGTGATGATTATGTTCATGACGTTGATGGTGATGATGATGATCATGTTTTTGATGATTGTGATGATTATGATGATGAGGATGATGATGATGATAATGAAGATGATGATGATGATGACAATGGTGATGATGATGTTGATCATGATGACAACGATGGTGACGATGATGTTCATGATGATGATGATGACGAGGAGGAAGGTGATGCTGATGATGAGGTTGAGGATGGTGATGATGAGGATGAGGATGGTGATGATGATCGATGATCAATGATCATGGTGATGGTGATGATGATCGATGACCAATGATCATGGTGATGGTGATGATGAGGATGAGTGACGACCAATGATCATGGTGATGATGAGGATGAGGATGGTGACGATGATGATGATGAAGGTGGTGATGATGATGACGATGGTGTTCATGATAATGATGTTAACTACAATGCGCATGCATTTAGGTTTTATAAATCGTGCATGCATTTTTATTTACTAAATTGTGCACACGTGTGGTTTTACTAAAGCATGCTCATGTATTGGTTAATTAAAAAAAAAATTCCAACCAAATGACAAGGCTGAGCCTCCACCCATGCATTCATGGAATTCCTATCCCTATGTGTCTGCTTTGTATTGTGCTTCAGATTCAACATGCCTATGCCTTGGAGTATGATAAACCATGGCTAATTCAGCATTATATCCAAATTTCCAATATACTTGTGTTTAGCAGTTCGTCTGATTATGTTGCACACCGTTTTTTATGAGATTTTAGAAACAGATATGGTTTTTTTGCATATTCTAAATATGTAAATTTTAAGAAGAATACATAATTTTTTCTATTTTTTCTTATTTATCTTCTGTCATCACTCCTCAACTCAAGAAACACACTGTTAGTGTTTTGTCCATATCTCTTTTGTTTCTCAACCATTTAAAAACAAATTGTATGGTGCACTAAAGAACACCAACCTCTACATGCTATAAAAAAACTACCTCGAAATAATTGCATTAAGACATTCAAATGCTGCACCCACAATTAACGTACCATTTTCGAGGTTTGATCTCTTAGATAATTAAAAAAAAAATTAAAAAAAATATTTTTATTATTGGAAAAATAGTCTTGCACTAGTCCTATATGTTCTCTATATGTATACCAGTTTTCGTAAGTTTATTCCATCATTTAGACACTTAGACGCTACACCCACAAAAACATATACCTTATAATTTGTCCCAAAAATAAAAATTGCCCATTAAAAAATATCTAACTTTATATAGTTAACAACATTTTCAATAGAAAAAAATTATATATTTGGAAAGGTCATTCAATTTCCTACATTTCTTGTTTTTAATTGACCGCAAGATTCATTGTGTAAGTGTCTCAAAATATCCATGCAAGTTGATGGATGTCTATTTTTTCAGTTTTGTATTGCATCTAATGCGCCAAAAGAGACCCTCAACTTCTTGCACACACCCTTAAAACAAATTCAACATTGGCACCGTGAAAAACATTAGTTAATCCATATGTATGGTTTTTTATGGTCGAATTGTTAGAGTCACTCATGTTTGATACTGGAAACCCTACCATAGCATCAATGCATGTGTCTCATCTAACCATGCTAAATTTTGGTCCAAACAAGCACAAATTAAAAAAATTTAGCATTGGCCTCATGCAACACATTAATTAATCTATAGTTATGGTTTTTTATTCTCGAATTGTTAATGCAGGCCATGCTTCAATTTGAAAACCCTCCCACATCATCAATGCATGTGCCTAATCCAACAATGCCAAATTTCAGTCCAAGCAAGCACAAATTAATTAGTGTCAGTTATGTTTGACTGTGGAAACCCTAGCAAACCATTAGTTCATGTGTCTACTCTAACCATGCCATATTTTAGTCCAAACAAACACAAATTTAAAAAATTCAAATTTTGGCCCCATGTAGCACATTAATTAATTTAAGGTATGGTTTTTAATTTTTTAGTGTTGGTCATGTTTGAGTATGGAAACCCTCCCACACTTTCAATGAATGTGTCTAGTCTAACCATGCCAAATTTTAGTCGAACCAAGCACATATTTAAAAAAATTCAATGTTGGCCCAATGTAGTGATCAAGCATACCACTTGGGTAATTAGCATGATAATTATCAATTGACTTAATGAGATTTTTTTTGTTTTAAGAACAATTTAATATTCTCTACTAAATAGGGTCAACCACGTGAAGGTGGAATCTCTTACGGCTCCTCCCCAATGTCCCTCACATCACTCTTGATTCCCCATATTCCAGTAAAATATATGTAAAAAAACAAAAAATGTTCTTCATCATACTTGATCCTAGTAATGTATGTAATTATAACATATGCCAACATACAAGAAAATAAAAATAAACACTAAGAAACAATTAATTTATACATACCAATAAAATTCAATAATTCCATCACAATATTAAATCAATATATATAGAGTAGATATATTAAGACATACCTCATACATTTCAATGGACTTCATCATATTCTTCAACCAAGTCATCAGCTGTGTCATCCAATCCAAAGTAAACATTGTAAGGATTGGCCATATCATCATCGTCATCGCTATTAGTTACGATCATCATGTCATCGCTGATATCATTTTTACAGATAGTGTATGCTACATCATCTTATTCAACTAATTCTTCGGCATCTTCTTCTGGAACATGATAATCTAACTCATGTTGTTGATTATCTTGAACATCTTCTTCTTCTTAGAGACCTTCTTCATTACCTTCCTCTACATTATACTTTACTGGTGTTCCCCCTAGATCGTGTCTCATGACAAATGGCCAACCACCTATACCTGGAACCTTAGAGTAAAATATTTGTTTAGATTGGATTGGAAAAACATAGGGCTTCATTCCTAGCTCAAACAACCTTGTATTAACAATGAAAAATCCAATATCATGTTCAATAATAGTTTTATTGGGATCACGTTGATTCAATAGTTAGATGTAATATTTGAAAACAAATAGAAATACCTTGAAAGGGTTAAAGTCACACTAAAGAATATATTCCAAATACCAATAGCATCGATTTTTTGAGAGTTCTGGATGTTTGTCACTTCTAGAGGAAATATTGGTCACATTAAAGACTACAGATATCCCATGATCTCATGTTTTCTTCATTTCATCCAAATTTTTGAAGTGATATTTATAACCATTGCACCACATAGACTTATGGTGTTTTACCTACAACAAGACATACATGTAAATATTACATCATGATCTATCTATGATTAAGTGCATGTTTATTCCCTACATGGAAAAAATCAACGTGGACATGAATATGTTTGCAAAAAAAAAATAGTGTGGTTGATTAATTTGCTTTCTTTCTTATATTTTAAACCATATGCTAAATCAATTTCTGTTTGTGTAATATTGGTATCTCGATTGTGATGTGTTTTTTAACAAAAGAATCCACACCTTCCCATGATATTCCATGACTAGATTGTTCACATTGTTCAATCCATACCTTCATTCAGTCAAGATTGTTTGGGATGTATAAATGAAGTGCATCCCTCTCCCAAGAAAACTCTTAGATGAAAATAAAATTAACAATCAATACAAATGTATATTCATTTAAAAAAGTATACACTTTTAATTGATGTATTTTGAATATTAAGAATAGAATATGTATGATATATACATAAAAATCAATAGTGATATGTATGATATTACTTAATATCCACTAGCTAATAATTACCTTTCACCTTCCTCGATCTACCTTTTCCCTTGGGATACTACCCTTCAAAATTATTCTTGGAGTCTGGATCACGAATGCGGCCTAAATTGAGCTTTGATTCTAATATAGGAAGGTATTAAATTATAGATCATGTTCTTGTATACCATATATCCATCCATCATAGAACCCTCTAGACATGCTCATTTTCTAACCAATCCCTTACAAAATTTCAAGTGACTCTCAACCATCCACATAGACCTTGAGTGTACTGGTACACATAATTCAATCTCCTCAACTTGGTGTATGAGTTAGTGTTCCCGTGCATTGAAAAACGTTGAATATAGATTCTTTTGCATTCCACACATGAGATGACGACTTTCTCTCCTCCAATACTTTATATCTTCTTTATGGATTTATTTAGATGACAACCATCTACAAGTGATCCAAATCAATAACAAGATTTAACAAAAAAAATTATATTACATAACATGAATTATTGCATAAAAATCAAATATAAGTTCTACAATGAATTAAAAACACACTAAGTTCATGCAAAAAATCACTACTTACCTCATGTATTTCGCAAGATTATATATAACATGTTTCACATTGTTTTCAAAGTTGTTCGGCAAAGAGAGAGAGGTAGAACATACTGTAACAATATCCAAATGGCTTCATTTATTTTACAAAAATTAGACAAAAAATACCAACAGTATGCACTAGAATAAAAAAATATAGCAATAATTATATGCATACGATAATAATTACCTTCATGAAGATATGTCAATCATGTGTTTTAGCCCCCGCAAAATCGCCTTTCTTTTTTATGATATTCTTCATGTTCGAACAAAATATGGTGGGAAATTTAATTTTTTAGATGAATTCTTTTAAAACATTACTTTGTTGCTCCATTAACATCCATGGAAGTGAGTTTATATTAATTTTGTCTCTGTTTCTATGAAATTGAATTACGCCTTTCATTGCATGGTTCTTTTCATGAATTTCATAGCAAATTTTGACATTTTTTCTTTCACACTCCTTCCCTCCAATATTCTCCATAATGTTTCAAACACATTCTTTCCGATATGCATTGTATCAAACAAATGAGAAATTTGTAGGTTCTCATAGTAGGGAAACCTACTAAATTGTTTATGATAACTTTTATTCCTCGTGGAAGCCCATTAATACCTTCATGATCACAATGACCATCATGAATCATAGTTTATAAGTAAATTACACAAATAAATGGAAATTACAGTAAACAAGAAACAATAAAAAAAATCATAATATTTCATATACGATGATTCATACGTACCTTGATGATTTATATTATATTGCAACTTCCATAGGTGAGGTGTCATTCTCTGCGGTATTAATGCAGTCTCTTTATTTCCATTGAACAAATGTTTTTTGGTAGTTCGTTACCTATGATTCCTAGAGAGGAAGTGCCTATACTCATCAAAGACCTCCTTTTCTAAACTTTTGGAATGACGAGATTTGATGACAGGACCACAAACTGGACATGCAAATTTTATCTTTATATGAAAATGTAAATAAAGAGAATGATTGTCTATGTAAATTATAATTCTAGATAAAATGAATGGATTATTTAAAAAAACATGTGTGAATAATCTATTAACTAGTTCGTAAAAATAAATGCAATTAAAGTGGAACTTATAATTACAAAAATGCAAACATGGGTTAGCCCTGGAGCATCACATGTATTGTCCATACAAGCATTGCATGGAATCGAAATTGCCTTTGTCATATTGATCTAAATACATCATGCATACAGATGTCATTCCATAACTTTAGTAGCTTGTCAATAAGAGGTTCGATATATACATTCATATCTTTAACTTGGTAGTTACGTGATTGATTTGAACATATAAAATATATAGTTATTACAACCATTTCGATATAAAACCATTTGAAATATAAAAATATATATATGGAATTATTCAACAAAATACAACAAATGAGATGCCACTATATTAAAAAAAAAGGTTGTAGACACATACCTGGAATAATCATCAACAACATTATGTTCTTCCTCTTTATTGACAACCATGGAGGAATGTTATTGTTGATAAAAAAAATAGGCCATGCCAAGTCAAGGTTACGAGGTTCTCGTTTAAAGTGAGGACATTTTCCCTCCATACCTCTAAATGCAAAACCGTCTGTAGACATTCAAATAATGCATATTGACTTCTGTTCCATGTGTGGTAATCCATAAATTGCACTATGTTTTTGCAAACAGCATTCGTTGCAAATGTGGAATAATGGGAATATCACAAAGAACATTGCAAGGAACATTTTTTGTTACTTGATTTGTTCGATATCTACTGATAAGGCATTTCATACCTTCAGTTTCATATTCATGTGGATTATAATATACAACATGGTCATCGGGGAACGCATGAATTTGTTTATAGTGCATTCCAATCTATTTCATGATAGTAGATAAATATCGATATGTGCAAGGTAAAATATTTGACGGTGGAAACAATAATTCACCTATCAAGCTACAACAAATTAAAATAAAAATCTAGTTAATATAATATATAAATAATATTAATGAAACACATTTTATCCATATTAATTTGACCTATGAATTAACAATAATTTCAATTAGATGAACAGTGATAACGTTTAGCACAATCATAAATATGTGATGGAATATATTACATACCTTAACATCCATATGACTTATGTGTTTTAAATACCATTGATAACCTTCAAGTTCATTATCAAGAATATAGCAGAGAGAATATTTGTGTTGGATCCCTCATAAAGGGGTTAGTATTCCTTCTCAAGAAGAGACAAATAATGAAAATCCTCAAAGTCATCATTTTAATGATCATCATGATCATAATCATCCATTCTAACATTAAATATATCATGGCTCAATTAATTTGTACCATCATCTTTGACTATTTTATGGGTATGATCATCTTCTTCAATATGAGCATTAACTTGTTCTCCATTATTCATAGCTCCATGTTCCTCCAGTACTTGTTATGAAAGCACATCCTCAAGACAATATGTTGTAGGCCGTATTTCCTTTATAATTACATGAAACCATCAATAGATATTATTTAATATAAAAAATATTGAAATAATACATACATTTACAAAATAATTCAATACAAAACATACAAATAGACTGTATTCATGTCCCCCCTCAGCGTGTCTATGTTTCCTACAATGTTTCCTATTTGTTTTGATCTTTATTCTTCTCCATTTAAATCCCCTGTGTTGAATACATGAAAAATAACATTTCCCATCACCATTTATTTTCAGTCCATCCAACAATCTAGCAAGAAATTGCCGATTTGAACACCTAGATCTGGAATATTACTATTTGACATTTTCTTATAAAGAGCTTGAATGAAGATTATCGAGCTTAGAAAATAAATATCCACACTTCACTATTTTTAATCACAAAACAAATTGAAATAATTTTGTATTGTTTTATGGAAAACAGTCCATGCAACGAATATAATTTTTGCATACTATCGCTTGTATATCAAACATGTCAGAATGTTACCATATTTTATAGTTTTTAAAATTTAAAATTCGTTGGGTAACCGACTGGAGTTGTTGTCGAATATCAAAATGGATTTTTCCTCATATATCCAACTACAGTTGTCGGATATCCAACAATTTCATGAATCAATTAAAAACAAATTGATCAAAATTTAAAATTTTTAAGGTGAAATTTGACGACATAGTTAATTCCATTGGATTTTGGGTTCAAATTTTGTTTTTTGTGCGAGTGTCTTGGAGAGGTAGAAGCAAAAAAACATAATCTCTTTACATGTTGAATTTGAGTGCCACTATAATTGGTTACACACCTTCGCTTGTAGTGTATGGGAGTCTCCAAAGTTTGCTAGGTGAGACACACCTACTACATTCGAGAACTCACTTATCCTCCCTCTTTGTTTATATACATATGACCTAGTTTTACTTGAAGGATAAGTGGGAGTGCACTTATCCTCTGTTTTGACCCTTCATTTCCTATTGAGGGGCTATATATTGAGATATTGTGAAGCATTAACAGAGGAGAATATTGGAGAGTAAATAGATTATAGCAAAATTGTGCCCCATTCTTATATTCTTGAGTCTAAATCCATTTGTCCTTGAAGTTTCCATTACTTATATTTTCCAATATTTCCTTTGTCTTTGTGAGCTTAACATTGTATGGAGGATCAAAGTGGTGGAGGCCTAAGTGTTATAGCTGATTTTACCACTGCAGGTGAATCACACTTGTATGGCCTTCCCCTATCCCTCTGCAGACTCCTTAGACCCCTTGGAACATTTTTTATCCTTTGATGTTTCCTTGACCATCCCTAAAAACATGTGAAAATTAATACAAGTGACTTTTAAACCCCTAATCACGTATATACGTGGGTTTGAACACTAAAACCGCGTACATCGGGATGTGTACAAAATCCAAATCCTTTTGGAGTTTTCCTTGACATGGATTAGACTCAGTTAACTCCTGGCCTTCAATATGCCTTGAGATTGCTCAGATTCGACCTTTCATTACCCCTTTGAAAAGCTATATAAGGAACTCTTTGGTACATTGAAGGCATATGAGAGAATTGAAAGCAAAGAAACTATAGTCCATTGTTGCCGGAACTTGTGCTTGAGTCTGCATCCCTTTGTCCCTTGGAGCACTTTTGTGTTATTCCCAAGCTTTCCTTTTTCTTGTGAGCTTGATATCGAGAGATGGAGGATTGAGGTGGTGGAGGTCCAAGTGGGGGATTCAGTTTCTCCGATTCGCAGACGTGCCGACAAAGGTTGTATCCATTGTAATCTCTGATTTTATATTAATAGAAATATCTTTTCTTGTCCAATAATGTATGTTTGAATGAATATTTTATCCATGGATGATTTCAAATGCTTATACATTGTTGATTATATATGCTAGAATATATCTAACACCAATATATATAGTATGCTTGTATTGTTTACTTGTTGTTGAGGAAGTGAATGATCAATTCAAGATGAAGTTGGAAAGCTCAACAGGGATCTACTTCAACTGTCTGGAATAAGGTACGAGGTCTAATCCTTTAGTCTTAGATATTTGATTTCTATTGCATATTGGAAAGGATTGATTTCTGGAGTCAAGCTGTCTGTTGTGGTACCCCAAACCATAGGAATTTCTCTCCGTAACAGAATTGGTGACTCTGCTAGGGATGTTCCTTGTTTTTATTTCAGGATTGCGGGCACACTGGGCTTGATATTCTTGACTTGCTCTTTGTTTCTCCTTGTTTTTGTGTTGCATTTTATAGGATGTTCATCCACTGACACTCCCCTTTATTGGTTTGACCCTTGGCCTGCTTTTTACCACTTCCTTCTCGGTATACGCAATTTTTTGGCCAAAATTCGCATACATACGTGGATTTTTGGCCAAAAGTCACATATACATGCAGGTTTTTGGCCAAAATTCATGTATACATGCAGCTTTTTGGCCAAAAGTCGCGTATATATGCAGTTGTTCTTTAAACAGTCATGTATATCCTCCCTTTTGGTGAGTTTGATGTTGTGGGAAGTTCTTGGGTGGGTTGTGAGTGTGGTTGGGTCTTTCTTTGGTCTGATATTGTTTGTTGGATGCTTCTTTTGTGACCAGAGACCGCTTTTTCATTGATTTTTCTTTGAAATTAGTTTTAGTCATTTATCCTTTTTGTTTTGCCATTAGTGCATTACTCTTTTTTGTCTTGGTGTCTTGCTGGGCTTGTCTTTTATACTTCCTGCAGAGACTGAGAGTTTTAGATGACTTTTATTGCATTTTTCATTCTTTTATATTGAAAAATACAAAGTACTTGCACTCTTAGTTGCATCTTAGATATGGATTTGAGGAGGTACTTGCATTGGATTTCTTGGATGAGAGTTTTATTTAGGCTTTCATATAGGAAGGATTGCATTGGAATTTGGAAAGGAATGATTTTTTATGCATCTCATGTAGTGGCATACCCTATTTTTCATTTCACAAAGATTGCACTTAGCATTGTTTGTTATGGTGTGCATATTTATTTCACTGTTGAGTCATAATGTCATTAGTTGCACGTCCATTTCACTTTGAGTAATTACATCCAATTAAAACCAATGCTTAATTAAAATGAATTACACTCTTTTCTTTTATAGGGTTTACCAACAAGACTAGATTTTAGGGTCTTGGAATAGTTCATTGTGAGTAAATTCTCCAAGAACACTAAACAACAACATGTATGTGTCTGTCTAGGTGAGTGTGTGAAATTCCTTGGTATAACCAGTGTTTCTCAGGACCCTCCTCTCAAAAGGGAGTTAACCACAAGGCAGTGTGAGTGGTTATTGATTGGGATGACCCCTAGTCATAATTAAGTAGCACCGAAGATATTTCCAGGATTGTATTCGTATCTAGGGGCTCTTTCGAGAGTTTCGGACTTTTCTACCCTGCCAATATGGTTAATCCCACTTGCGACTGTCCACTTGAGCATTGATTATATTGAGGTGAGCTTAGTTTCCTTACCTAGGTTATCGAGGGGGTACTTTGTAGGGGTTATTCTGTGGGTGTCTCGGCCAGGTAGAGGTCAGACAGCACAATCGCTTTATGTGTTGAAGCTGAGGGCCACTATAATTGGTTACGTACCTCCGCTTGTAGTGTATGGGAGTTTTGAGCCTCTCCTAGGTGAGACATACCTGCTGCATTCGAGAGCTCACATATCCTTCCCTTGGTTTGCTTGTATTTTGGCTGTAGATTTTCTTAGGAATGTTCTCTTTGTGTGCTAGTTGGCATTTGGGATTGCGGTTACTTGATTATTTATGCTCTCTTGATTTTGGATCCTTTTACTTTTGGCATGCCTGGTATCCTATCACCTGTCCTTGGTCCTAGTATGGACCCTGGTGTCAGACTTGGGGGAATCATAGCCCCTTACCTTTCTCGTAGATTTGGGAATGGTCACATTCTGCCCTTTAATCCATTTGTGGAGGATGTTGACTCCCTTTGCTCAGTCTTTACACTGATGGTCACCCTCATGGGGGTGGTAGTGGATGTGTGAACGTTGGGTCTTCACCTTACTTTCCTTTTTATGTCCCATCGTTCACCACATTGTTTCCTTTGGGAGCAGTTGTCATGATCATTCTTACCTATATCCTATAGTTTGGATTCTTTATTGACTATTTTGGGTTGTTTTGGACTAATATGGTTGTGATGTAGGGTCCATTGTTTTTACACTCTCTCCGAGGTTTTCACCCGTTCGTGCCTATCACAGGTATTATGTCTTAACTGGAATATAGGTTAGGATTTCACATCCGCTTGCACTTATGCATTGCCTTATGACCACTCCATATTAAGCTTAGGTACAAACCCATTCCATGGTATCACAGAACCTTCATGCTATTGTTAGAAGTTGTATTATGTGAATGGTAGAGCTTTCCTATACATGGGTGTCCTAGTTAGCTCCCTTTTGCATTTGGTACACATGATGTGAGTCCTCTCTTAGGTCCGGGAGTCCCTTTTAGTCCCGCCATGTCCTTGAGCAAGAGCTTCAAGCTCCTCTTGAAATTTATGCTGGCCATTTCCCCGGGAATCCCTTTTATATGTCAAGTTGTAATTGCATTATCATGAGCTTTGCCTGCCTTATTGAGCTTTTTGCTGGCTTCCCTGACATTGATTTTTAGCCATATAGCCTGAGCTTGTCTCATGTCTAGCCATGCAGATCCATTTTATATATCCTTTGCAGCTTGATTCCCTATTTTTACTGGGAGGGGATATTCCCCCAAGTGTCACTATCCTACACATGTATCCTTGCATTGAGCATATGTATGTTCCACTACTTGGAACTAGTTTGTTTTCCCCTATGACACTTGTCTCCTCCTAGTATGTAACGATAAATTTTTTTTATTCTTTTTCAATCTTTTTAAATATTTGAAAAAGTCCAAAAAAAATATCAAAAAACCAAAAAGCTAGACAAGGAAAGATGTTATCTTTTGGTAGCTATCGAGTCGTGTCTCCTTCAAATAGAGCACTGTATATTACATCCATTGGTTGGGTTTATAGCTTGAATTTATGATCTATAGTCATTTATCTGAGCTTATCTCCACCGACTGGTTAAGCTTCCAGTCCCCATGGAGCCTCTGTCGATGCCTCCTATGTCGCAGAGATGTCCCAGTTTTGTATATCGAGTCTATGCTACCTTTATGTAAGTCACCATATGCCGTTATGATATTTTTAGAAGGAATTTCAAACCTGAGTCGGCCATTCCTTATTTATCTTGACTTTGCATGTCGGCCATTCCCAGTACAGTGACTGGTTTGTGCACCGTATGATCGAGTCCTTCCACATTATACAACTTTGATGAGAATATCATGTTGGATGATGGGGGATGCCTTAATGCCCTCCTTCCAGTGGATTTCATCCCATTGACTTCAGATCATTTATTTTGGGATTGGAATCTAGAGTCATTTTTGAGTGCCTTGAGACTTGCAGTCATCAGTGGTAGGTTCTCTTGCCATCGACAGTATTTGGGAATACATCAATGTCCCGTGATCGATGGATCCTCTCAAGTGTTCAACCTCAACACATCTATTCACCCTTTTTAGTTTGCACTCTAGTACCTTGATTCCTATTTTCATTATCGGTGGGTGATATCGCGTCTGTTAACGGTATACATCAATGACTGGTAATCAGACGATGGACTACTATGTTCAACCTCGACACCTTTGTTCACATAGTAGGACATGTACTCATAGCATTTTGTGTAGAAGACCTTCCAGATTGGTGGCATCTCTTATATCCTACCTCCTTGATCGTGCCAGTGTTCATGATATTTCAGCTCTCGTGACTTGATTCCAGTATATGTCAGACATTTTCATCCATTATGGAGATCATGATCCCTTGTATATCTTCATCATGGAGATTCTGATCTATGTATATTGTACGTGGCGATGACCACTGATGTGATATTTTGTATCATGCATATTCATGGCCATTGTACTCTTATGTATCTAGGACTGCTATATGTATTTGCAGTTATGTGCAGAGTTGTATTGTACTATGCTGATTGGGTGGCTGGTCTTCCATTTGGGGTCCTTCATCACTCCACTTTTGGGATGGACATATAATGTATTTCGGCCATCGTATGACCCCTCTGACCTCACACATTAGGGGGCATCTGTTATAGCTGATTTTACCACTCCAGGTGAATCACACTTGTATGGCCTTCCCCTATCCCTCAGCAGACTCCTTAGACCCCTTGGACCATTTTTTGTCCTTTGATGTTTCCTTGACCATCCCTAAAAACATGTGAAATTTAATACACGCGACTTTTAAACCTCTAATCACGTATATACGTAGGTTTGACCACTAAAACCATGTACATCGGGATGTGTACAAAATCCAAATCCTTTTGGAGTTTTCCTTGACATGGATTTGACTCACTTGACTCCTGACCTTCCATATGCCTTGAGATCGATTGGATTCGACCTTTCATTACCCCTTTGAAAACCTATATAAGGAACTCTTTGGTACATTGAAGGCATATGAAAGAATTGAGAGCAAAGAAACTATAGTCCATTGTTGCCGGAACTTGTGCTTGAGTCTGCATCCCTTTTTCCCTTGGAGCACTTTTGTGTTCTTCCCAAGCTTTCCTTTTGCTTATGAGCTTGCTATCGAGAGATGGAGGATTGAGGTGGTGGAGGCTCAAGTGGGGGATTCAGTTTCTTCGATTCGCAGACGTGTCGATAGAGGTTGTATCCATTGTAATCTCTGATTTTATATTAATAGAAATATCTTTTCCTGTCCAATAATGTATGTTTGAATGAATATTTTATCCATGGATGATTTCAAATGCTTATACATTGTTGATTATATATGCTAGAATAGATCTAACACCAATATATAGTATGCTTGTATTGTTTACTTGTTGTTGAGGAAGTGAATGATCAATTCAAGCTGAAGTTGGAAAGCTCAACGGGGATCTACTTCAACCATCTGGAATAAGGTACGAGGTCTGATCCTTTAGTGTTAGATATTTGATTTCTATTGCATATTGGAAAGGATTGATTTCTAGAGTCAAGCTGTCTATTGTGGTACCCCAAGCCATAGGAATTTCTCTCCATAACACTAGGTGGAGGGACTCAGTTTCTCAATTTCGACGAGGTGCCGATAGAGGTTGGCATTTGCATCTCTATTTATATTAATATAAATATCCATTTCTCATCCATTGCATGTGTAATTATGAATATTTGTATCCATTAATGTAATTAATTTGTTTATATGTTTGAATTGAATATTCTAGATTAGACTCTAACACTTTATTATGATGATGATTCACGTCCACTAAGACCAAATTTGGTCTATCGGACCATAAGAAGGATAATACGTGTTTTACATTAAAATCTTGTTCATTTGCTCAAAAATATTACCAAGAAGCTTTCCAAGCTCACTATAGATTTGGAAATTTAGGACGTTATAAAGGTTTGTATTGTAGAAAATACTATGAAACTCATATCTAATGTGGGTGTAAGAAAGTCACTCTAAGATAAAATGATTTTCATCCTCAAAGTGGTTTATATCATGCTTGTATATCTCTTTGTTGTTGAGGATGATGTGCAAGGACAAGTGTGATTGAAAGATCAACAGGGATCTTCTTCGAACATCAGGTTAAGGGTACGAGTGTCATCCCTTAGTGTTAGTTTCATTTATATATTTACCATGTCCGAGAATGGATCAAATTCAGGTGTCATTATGTCTGTTGTTGTCCACGCCAAGCCATAAGAAGCTTTCTATGCAACAATTAGTGTCTTCCAAATGGATCTACAAGATCAAGCATGCTTGATATGGAAGCATCGAGAAATACAAGGAAATATTTATGGCACATGGATTCGCCCAGAAAGATGGCTTATATTACAATGAGACATTTTATCATCTAGGAAGATACACTTCGATTAGAGCTACGTTTGCAATAGTTGTAGTGATCAAGTGGAAGGTACATCATATGGGCATAAATACTACCTTCCAGAATGGTGTAGTAGAAGAGGAAGTGTATGTGTAGCAGACACTAGGATTTGAGACACATGTTAGAGAGACAAATGTATGCAAATTGAAGAAGGCCTTGTATGGTTTGAGATATGAACCCAGGACATGGTACATTAGGATAGATGGATTTATGATTATCTTTGGATTTACCAAGAGTAAAGTGGATTCCAACCTTTACTTTAAGGTTGAGAATGGGAAACTTATGATACTACGATTTTATGTAGATGATCCATTTCAAATAGATGATTAGAAGCTCATTGCAAAAATGAAGAAGAATCTTGCCACAAAGTTGGAAATGAAAGACATGGGTATGATGCACTATTTCTTAGGTCTTGAGTTGTGGTAGAATCCAAATGAGATTTTCCTAGCCAAGAAAAATGCCCATTAGAGATCCTAAAGAGAATCAGAACGATGGATTTCAAGGCCATGTCCACACTAATGGCATCGAACTTGAAGTTGTTGGGTGATACTACTTCATATATAGTTGATGCCACACTCTATAGGAAGATGATTGGTTCATTGATGTACTTGACAGACATGATTCCAGATATATGGGTTGTGGTGAACACCTTAAATAAGTACATGGTAGAGCCAATATGTGTTCACGTGATTTCAACAAAACATGTGTTGAGGTACCTTAAAGGTAGGATTGCGTATGGCCTCAGATATGTAAGAAATTAGAAGATTAGCTTGGAAGGCTATGTAGAATCTAGATTCTCATTGGGCAAGTAGTGATGGAGATAGGAAGAACACTTTAAGGTGCTCCTTCATCTTGGGGTCTGGCATTAAATCTTGGTTTAGAAAGAAGCGGAGAAGTGTAGTGCTAAGAAAATATGAGGAGTATATTGTAGGTTGTTCAGCTAGTTGTGAGGTAGTGTGGCTTAGAAAGATACTTGTAGGATTGTTTAATGTCGAGTTAGAGGCAATTTGTGTGTTCTGTGAAAACCAGAGTTGTGAGAAGTTGTTTGAAAACCCTATGATCCATAACAAGTTGAAGAACATCAATATACTCTATGACCATATCAAGGATATGGCGTAGAATGGAGTAGTGAAATTCCAGTATATTGTGACGGATGAGAAAATAATCTATGTGTTGACTAAGTCTCTAGAAAGAGTGAAGTTTGAATACTCAGGGATAATCTTGGAGTTTTCCATATCAGTGTCCATTGAAAGAGGGAATGATGATTCACTATGGCCATCACATCCTACTTGGAAAAGGGTTGATTGTATTCAATATGTATGGCTTTCAAGATGAAGATGAAAAAAAGATTGTATTGTGGAATACATACTAAGACTTGCATAAAGTATGAAAAAGGAATGACACTATAGAGATGTCCAGTTAGTATGAAGAGGGGATAGTAAGTGCATGGGTACACCTAGTATGAAAAAGGAATGGTCACTGTATGGGTAGCTCCCAGTATGAAAAAGGGATTATGGAAGCATTGGGTAACTCACTGCAGGAAAATGTTGGTTGAGCACCATGATTTCCTTATTTAGAGATGTTATTTCATCCATGGTTGGCTCCCAACACATGAAGGGGTTGTGGGGGTGATCACCCCCCCACTATAGTCGTCAGGGGTGTCTAGCAGGGGACAAAATTTAGGAAAAAATTCCTTATAAAATGTTGTAATTTTCAAGTCATGAATTTATCAATAATCGGTCATTTACGAGCCCATGGTTTTTGGTATCCTGTGGTATTTTCCATGGTCTTCCATTTAACTTTTATATTATGACTTATATTAATTATTATTAAATTACTAATATAGGCAATATTTTTCATCTGTAAATAAAAGTGTGACAACAAATTATCATTTAAAACTTCAAAATCAATATTTTTTTATATGAATACATAAACAATATACAACTAATTGTTAAAAATATGTTTAAGTTTTTCTCAAAAATACATTTTTTAATTTTTATAATAATTTTTTGAATAAATCTATCTTTCTGCAAAGTGAGACACGTTACCATGCTTTTACCCACTTCATTTTCTTCATTTCCCTATTTTTAATTGTTTAAAGCGTTTTCATTGTTTAAATTGCAATTTTGGTTGCAGAAATGGATTTAGGACGTCAATGACCCTTGGGTCTCCCCGATTATGTAATTCCAACCACTGAAAACTACCATTTCAACAATTTGTCCTAGATTTTGACCAAAAAATGCGAATCGTCTAGCTTACACCATAATTACTTTTGTGTATTTCATTTTTTATTGTTGTAAAAAATAATTAATCACATATCTAGATCATAAATCAACTAACTCAATCGAATTTTGTAGAAGTAAAACTTCTATCAGTCCATCTGACAAGATGAAGAGTTCATGTCTCTCCATATTTAAGCAATCGAATTGAATTTATGAAGTTAAGATTCTAGGTAGAAATTTAGTACAGTATTTAATGTTGGTTAGTAGCTTCCAACAGAAGAACAAATTATTAGTCTTTTTATATGTATAAAAAGAAGAATTAAAAACAGTAAGCAGAGTAGTGGAGAGAGAGAAGAACAAAGTAAGAAGAAAAGGAGGAGAAGGTAAACTTTGAGGATAGTTCGAGAGCTCAATCTCATGTGTTGTGGAATCTATTGGGATCCCAACCTTTGTAAAAGGTGAAACATCCATGTCAATTTCCATGTATGTAAATGTGGTTGTAGTTCTTTTCTTATGTTGCGATAATATATAAACCCATAGTTTATGGTTGAATGCATGTCTTATTTATAATGCAAATAATATCCATAATTAATTGTGTGAATGTTGTTTACATTTTTTGTTTGTGAAAGACAAAGAATCCATAAGTATCTCACGGTGTAAAAGTTTGAGTTTTTACCTCAGAGTGCTTGACACAAGTATTACTTAATATTTTGGTTATATGATATTTTGAGCATGTTGCAATAAGTTTGGGTCGAGGTTTATCCCAATATATGTGTTGGTGAAAATTCTTTGTCATATTATAAGTAGATACACTAAGAAATCTCTTTTTATAAAGTTCTGCTAAAAGTGGTTATGTTGAAGTGGGAGTTGGTCACAACCAAAAGAGTGTCATGGTAAAATCTTGTCGAAGTGAAGTGTCTATTGAGAAAAAAGTGTGCCGGGTTAAAATTCTGTAAAAAGTGTGTCAAACAAAAGTGAAATCGATTGTAGACTTGTCCTCTCGCAGTGAATTTTGTCACAGTAAAATCTTATCGTAAGTATTTTGGTCGAATAGCGTGTTGTAGCTCCAAAAGTAAAGAAAATAAAATTCTTATTGTGCAATAACTCAATTTGACCGCCACATTCCTCTCTCCACTCCTCTTCCAAGATCTGTTGTCAAAGCAGGTTTGGGAAAGAAACCGTGTTATAAATATATGGCTTCCACTTCTAGTACACACATGTCGAGTTTAATAACTCTAATTTTCTCAGAAAATTTATGAATATTGGTCACTAACAATGAAGGATTTGTTCAAAGTTCAAGATGTATGGGAAATAGTCCAAAATGGCTATATAGAACCAGTAGATTGACCAACACATAATAATCTCACACAAGATGAGAAGGATACCTTGAGGGAATAGAGGAAGAAAGATGCAAATGCTATGTTCTGCATACACCAAGAAATGCATGAAATCGTACTCCGAAGAGTAGTAGAAATAAAGAATGCTTAGGCATGGCATACATTGGAAACCACCTATCAAGTATTGGATAAGGTAAATACTACTAGATTGCAGATTCTTTGAAGAGAGTTTTAATCTCTAACAATGAAAGATACATAGACAATAGATTTATTCTACACTAGATTCATCAGTTTGATAAATCCACTAAAATATCATCGATAAAATATAGAATACATAAGGATTGTTGAAAACTTTCTTAAAAGTATTCCCCCAAAATTTGAATCCTTGTTCATGACCTTGGAAGAAAAAGAAGACATATCCCAGTTTACCATTGATGAGTTACAAGTCTCACTCTTGAATCATGAAAATAGATTTAGTAGATCAATTACATCATTAGAAGGTGCATTTGTAGAACAATATTCTATAATACATGGAAGAGGAAGAGGGAGATATAATTCTAGAGCCATGGGAAGAATTTTTTCGAGAGAAGGATGCAGCAACAGTCCTACAAATGTCATTGGTAGAGGACAAAATCAGAACCCTAGTCATCCAAGTGGTCAGAGGTTTTATAAGTCAAAAATTAAATGTCGTTACTACAAGAAATTTGGACACTGTGCATATGAATGCAGGAAGAAGCAGTATGACTAAGGAGGGTAAGTTCAAAACTAGTTGAACAATACCAACACTTAGAGCAACATAGTGTTGTTGGCATGCTCATCCCCAATTGAATGAAATGTGGTTTAAGAAATTCCATGTGACATATGGTATTTAGATTCAGGATGTAGCAATCATATGATTGTTAGTGGATAAATCTACTAAAGTGGACTCAATCCATATCTCCCTAGTCCAAGTGGATCTAAAACAAATCAAGTACAGAATACAACCTACTTTTCTAGATCAAATAGAAATGCAAGTTAACAGATAGATCACTTACCTGAGGTTTGCAAATCGTCTTCTCTCTTTGTTGATCCAAGCTCTACGCCTTCATATCTATAGTTGCGAAACCTTATCAAAGAGATAGAACAAACAAAGGGTGAAAGAATATATAGATATAAGCTGATCTAAGCTAACAGTTAAGGAAGAAAACTCTAAATATCATTAATACAACAACATTTATTGAAAGAGTCTTGCATTAATGTAATCAAGAAGATACATAACATTATATAGGAAATAACATCACAACCTAGCCTTAACGCTGCAATATTCCATCAAACAATCCAAGACTTGCCTCGAAAGAGTGATGAGAAGCCTTCCAAAGGATGAGATCTTTCCTCCCAAAGTATGATAGAGGTCACCTAGAAATTTCACTAGCATAAGAATATCATAGTCCTTCCTCCCTTCACCATGGAGAAAGGGTTCAATTTATAAGGCTAAAGGGATAGAGTAGGTTGAGGATTAGGAGGAGGGGTCTAAGGTATCTTCCCATAGGTTGGGGAACCGAATGCCACCTCACCTAGAATGTATGGATGATCCTCCACCTCATCCAACTTCGAGAAGGGCCTCAAAACCTCTCTTGTTTCCCTCTAAAGTTCATTGGTGCACCTTGTTGTAGGAGATAGAGCACCAACGCACCTTGCATGAGGGGATAGAGTGCTAGTGGCACTCCTTGCATGAAGGGAAATAGTGTTGATCACCTTTCCTTAGGATTGAGAGCACCACCCTACCTAGAGAGGGTAAAAGTGGTAGGAACATCCTCAATTTCAATCCAGTTTAGCAAAGGGAACTTTAGGGATTAGGCATAAGGTTGACACATGGATCAATATGACAAGATTTCAGTGTAACAGTGACTGATAATTTAAATTTGTTTTCCAGTCTAGATAAATAGTTTCAAACTGATGTCACACTTGGAAATAATGTTCAACTCACTGTTTTAGGAAAAGGTATTGTTGGTATTCTAACCAAACATGGGGATAAAAATATTATGCCTAGTTCTTATTATGTCAAAGGTATGAAACACAATTTCTTGAGCATTTGACAACTTATACAAAAGGTTTATAGAGTCTACATGGAATACAACCATTGTGTGATTAAAGACGTACAACCAAGCAACAAGCTGATAGAAAAAGTACCAATGAAAATAAATTACTTGTTTCCTTGAAGGATAACACCATACATTAAAGGAAAGGAAGATTCAGGAGCTACACTCAAAGAAGAAAGAAAAGAAGTAGACAAGCACTACGACAAGGAAGAAAAGGACATCGTCGAAATTCAAGGAACATTTCAATTAGAAGTTCATGATTAGTATTGTATGTGGAATTTCATATTTGGACATTTGAATTTTGGTGGGATGAATCTACTACACATGAAGAATATGGTGAAAGGATTTCCATTGATCGACAAACCAAAGAAATTTTGTGAAGGATTCATTTTTGGAAAGCAACATAGAGTGACTTTTCCAATGAGAAAGTCATACAGAGCATGCAAACGACTTGATATTGTGCACTCTGATATTTTTGGCCCAATGCAGACACCATCCATGGGAGGATGCAATTATTTTCTTACTCTTACTAATGATTTCACATGAAAAACATGGGTATCTTTTATAAAACATAAATCTGATGACTTTAGATGTTTTCAACAGTTCAAGGAACAATGGAAAAGCAAAGTGGATACAACATCAAATTCTTAAGGACATACAAAGGCGGTGAATGTGTCTCAAATGAATTACTAAATTTATGCAAGACCCATGGCATACACAAGCAAATCACTACGCGGTGTACACCCCAGTAGAACGCTATGGTAGAGAGAAAGAATATAACCATTATGGAGATGGTGCACAACACGATGGTAGCCAAGCATTTATGAAATGAATATTGGGCCGAAGCAGTTACAACTACTATATATATTATGAATCGGTGCCTAACAAAGAGCGTGTAGAACAAAGTCCCTCAATAAACATGGACACGTATGAATAACAAAGTTTATCATTAATTTTTTTTTCTATGTCGCATATGCTCCTATTCCAGATGAGTTGAAAAACAATCTAGACAAGAAGGGACATAATTGAATTTTTGTTGGTTACTCTAAAGACACAAAAGCATACAAGTTATATGACCATGTTGCAACAAAAGTAGTTATGAGTTATGATGTTGATTTTGTCGAGAATAAATCATGGGACGGAACCATCGAGAAGAATGTCAAGTCACAAACCTTGAGTTACTAGAGTTGTCTATGCATAAGCTACGAATTATCCATGCATTAATTATTTTTATATTCTTTTTTTTTTAAATAATTATTTATTTTGAATTTGTAACAACGACCATATAATCAATGTGGATAGTACATTTGTCTCATACTCGTCCATAGATGAAAAAACATAATGCATTAATTATTTTTATATTCTTTTTTTTTTAAATAATTATTTATTTTGAATTTGTAACAACGACCATATAATCAATGTGGATAGTACATTTGTCTCATACTCGTCCATAGATGAAAAAACATAGATGCTTGTCTACCCCAAAATCTCAAATAAAAACACCCGTGAATATAATTAAAGCCTCTCAACATAAAATTGTCATTATTTTACCAAATCAACCATTCGTAATGCAACCTACTAAAATGCCACATCAACCATCCCCAATGGAATCAATACAAATAAATTTAAATATTATTTCAATTATATATCAGATTAAATATTTGGGGTCATTTAAATACACGATCTGATTTCTCGGGGACAAGGTGGTTGGTTGGGTGTGAACAAAAAGACAAGGCGAAAGACAAGTTGGGACAAGCTTTTTATAAAGCTTTCCAATAATTAAGGTGGAAGTTCCTTATCTAGAGGTGTAGATTCTATTCTTCGCCAATGCCTCGATTGACAACAAACATATCGTGTAATGGTCTCCCTGTCTTCCCATAATATGCGCAATGTGTCAAATGCGTCTCCAGCCTAGATACATTATTAATAAAACATTAGTCACTAAGCATTATCTATATTTTATTGTAAATTAGAAGTATTTTATGCGAATAACAGGTAGACGAACATGGGTGCTGATTACTTGGAAGAACAAATCGAGGCGTTAGTAATGAGACTTTTAGCTGGACATGAAACATTCTCACGTATCTTTAACGAAACATTTTAACGTATCTTTATATCAATCGAGCGTGAAAGACACATGCAATGAAGGGTTAAGGATCAATTTAGTTATATATTCCTTTTTATGTTATTTTTTTGTCATTTTTTTTTAATTTTAAAATCGGTACCTCAGTAATGATGACAATTATTTTATTTCAAAACTGTCGATTTTACAAATTGAAAAAATCAAAAGGAAAAACTACAATTTATGGTATGAGCTAGCTCAACATGTTGTAAAATGTGAATGCCTGTTTTTGTTTTGGTGTTGACGTGTATGTTTTAAAACAATTATAAGAAATAATATAATTACAATTTTTCTTTCTTCGATATGTGTTTTTATTCTAATAAGGAGAAGATATTGTCATGTTTGTCATTTATTTTTAAAGAAATATTTTCAAAATAAAAAGTATTTAAAAAAATTAATATTGATTCTTAAAATAAAAAATAAGAGGAGCATAAATCTATATTAAATATGAAAATAAATTACGTTTCAAAAATTAAAGAAGTCATATATATTTGTTACTTATAAAGTATGTCTAAAATGATTTTGCAAGAATATTTTTAGTACCATTATATTTGAGAGAAAAGTAGGTTACAGATTAACATGTTCATTATATATATATATATATTGTAACTACTACCTAAAATTGGACCTGTAGCTTTTTATTTGATAGGAAAAATTAAATATCAAACGCATGTCTAGCAAAAATAGTCCTGCAAAGTCCCCCAAGGCTGGTGCATATCGATGAGGCCGAGAGAGTGCATGAGAGGCACACGGACGGACTGCATGTCCCTCATGCTAACACCTCATCACCCCCAATGGTGGATCTTTTAACTCCTCCCTCGATGGAAATTGTGGAGGCTAATCGTACACACATTCGAGTACACTCGAACACTGAGATGATTGGTAAGGAGGATGGGTACAGAAACTAAGGTTTTCATCATTAATTTAACGAGTCGATTACACTATGAATTCAAATTCCTTCGATATCGGGTGGTGGAGGCAGGTTATCAACTCGCGGGATGACCGCAAGTTGAACTTGCCTATAAAGGTTGTGGATTACCTTATGGAACGCACATGCCGACTCTTATTTGTCCTTTGGAAATTATCATAATGTTATAGTTATGTTCAACAATCCCTTGTTGGTCTCCCCAGAGAGTATGGTAATATGTGGGAATTTATGAATTTGGGAATCTTTGATTTGGGTTCTGGTTATTTGTGGACTTTGTTACTAGAGAGCCACCCTTTGCAGATAATGGGGTTTTGGGCCTAGTCTCTGTGAGTTTGGTTCTGATTTTTGGTCTGCTCTATGCGAGTCTTGCTTTGGGTCCAGTCTCCGCTCTTCAAACATATTAATGGAGGCTTCCTTCGCTCTTAAGCGCTCTTGACTCGACTCTTGGTGCTTCTTTGTGGCACTTTGGTAAACTTTGGTCTGACTATGAATCGATTTTTTTGTTTAGACAAATTCCTGCTTCTGTTTTCTTTCCACAGCTTAATGCTTTGGTGAGTACTTTTTCGCAGTCCGAATGTATGTCCAACTGTAAGCACCAGTCTCCCATGCGAGCACCAGTTTTAACTCAACCTACTTTTACATCTTCATTATCCCTGAGTTGGCTCCCCTCTGCTCCCACTATCTTTCCTCTGCAAACAACCCTCTGGGTCCCTTGTTTGAATCCTCTGCTTCTCCTAACAGATTCATGAGAAGTATCGTGCATTTGGTCCGCCTCTATAGAAACTCAATTTCGATCCCCATTTAAGAGGATATCAAAGAAAGTGAAAGTGAATCCCAGCTCACTAGAGGTTGTCTCCTTGGCCAGGAAGTGAAAACTGAATTTGAAGCCCTTGTTTGAGACCCAGGCTATGTAAGAGGACGAACCTCCTTGAACCTAGAAACAATGGAGTATTACTGGAAGCAAAAGTATGTTATCAATTGTGCATTGGTCAAAAGAGGAGAGGCACACGAGGTTATTCTTCTGAAATAGGATGAGCTCTCCTGTCATATGCATCAAATAGCGTGACACCTAGGAATCAAGCTAGTCGACTCCCCATACTCAGCCTCTATGGATACTGATATCAAGCTTGATATAGGCTAGTTTCTTTTTCTGCTTATGTCTCCTTTCTATTTCTTATCAATACTTGTAAGCGTTATGTATTAACGAATTCTCAGACTCGATGGTTCAACCTTGTCTCATTTAGGGGAAGATTTTAATCTCTTGAAATTGTGAGATCATTTTCCCTATGTAGGTAGGACTCGATTTTGATTCTCTTTTTGTAAATATTTTGGAAGGCAATAGAAGGAATTATCTAATATACAAAAAAAGAAACCGTGTGAAGGAAAATGAAGTTTTAAATTCTTTTAATGTGTTGGTATGTGTTGAATCCATGTAGATGTATAACACTTTTTTGGACCAAAGTGTTTTTGAAAATTCTTTTTTTACTCATTCATTAAATGAAATCCCGCAAAACTCATATATTCCTACCTAATTTAGACACGTAACAAAAAAAAGAATTTGTAGAGTATTTTGTTGTCTTTTCACCTATATTTTTAAAAACTAATAATATTATTTAATATGTGAAAATTCAACTTAATTATATGTTTGTTCTTGTAAATTGTAGGGAAAGTTAACGAGTGGCTTGTTTGCACATATATTAATTTAGTGATAAATGCATAATTGTTGAAAAATAGGTATATGAATATAATGTGCACAATTTGTATTCGTGCATACATATTTATTTTTTAATTTATGGTGACAAATTATATATATTTTTAATTTTCCAAATTGACTATTTCAAATTTCAATTGCATTTCATACATGTGTGTGCACATAAATGTTTTCTTAAGTAGTTACAAAAATCTTATCTTTTGAAAAACACACATTGACGTGGGGCATATATATTTTTTTAGTTTTATTGGTAGTAGTTTTTATGTTTTTTTATTTTTCTTTACACTGATTTGAAGTCGTGGACATGGTTTTCTAAGTGTAAGTATGAAAAAAATGGTCATATGAACTTATAAAAAAATAAATCATACGCCAATGGAGAGTTGATTCATTGGTGAATCCATTGGTACGAACTATGCTATCTAAGATAGATCCTAGGACGAGGTTTAGGTTTGGCAAAGGTACAAATAAATTTAATTTTGTAGAAAAATAAGCTACAAGTCTATTTTAAAGCCCATAATCGAGCTATAAGCTCAATCGAGGTATTTACAACCCTTGTTCAAGGTTTTAGGTGCATTTTTAAATACCCTGATTAAAGGTTTAAATGCAGTTAAAATTAAAGGTCAATCAAGATTGCTAATTTAAGAACGTTTGAATTTTATATATAAAAGATAAAAATATATTAATTTAAATGAATCGATCGAGCCATTTAAATTAATATATTTTATTTTCTACATATAAAATTTAAAAGTTTTACTTATATTATGATTTCATTTTTTGTTTTTGTTTTAAAGAATAACATTATATTATAATACATAATATTTACAAGCATAACTATTTTAAATCTTAATCTTTTTAATTCGTTTAATGTAACTTATGGCCCATGCTTTTGTTAATCTATGGTAAATTTCTTCATGGTATCACATCATGAAAAATATAATGGATTACCAAAACCCAAATAGTAATTAGCTTCACGTAATTTTCCCATGGAATGTGATGTGATTTTATACCATGAACAAATTCACCACGTCTTAGCAAAACCATGGGCCATAAATAATTTTAAGCTAGCTACTATCTCACTCATTCAGAATATTTGAAATAGTTAGTCTTTAAGTGTTACATGTATTATTACCATGTCTAAACAACAATAACAATATAACAATAAAAAATTTAAATTTAAAATATATATGTAAAATATTATATTGATTCAAATAACTAGATCAACCTAAAGCACTTGATAGAGGGTTTAGATAACCTTCCAATGATCTGCAAAACTGTATCAAGGATTATTTAAACCCTTGAACTAGCTCTTCAAAAACCTCGATCGAAGGTTTTTTTATACCCTCAATCGAGCTAGGAAATAGTTGTCAGCATATTTTCAAATAGTGTTAGGCATGTTCAACGGAACACCCTATGGTTATACATCAAAATTAACCTCATATGTAATGTTATGGATTCGGAAAATTAAATAATCCTCCCGCTATTAAGATTATGAGTGGAGGAAGAAAATGAAGAGAAGTCTGTGGATTTGTGGTTTAGCAAGTTTTGCTATAGTTGTGAACACTATAGTCATGAAAATTATCAAATTTCTTTGGTGGAAGACTATAAAAATATGGAAGCATTTCTAATCACAGGGAATAGGAGGCTTTTCCTACAAGCTATTACTTGGAAATTCCAATAGACAATGAAAGTGGTAGATCAAGTGAGTTTACGAAATATGGTCTTCTCGCACGATTTTTGTGATTAAGCTTTTGTCATTTTAGTATAGGTTATCGATTTTCTTGGTACTTTGGATGTTTGAAATTATTATCGGAAGGTTTATCATAATTGGGTTTCTATTGTTTTTTTTTTTTTTTTATGGGTTGCATTTTTCTCGTTTGGTTATGAAAAGGAAGTGGATGGACTGGCATGTTTGAAAGGGGAGAAATGGATGCAGTACATATCAATGAAAAATCATGCTTTCTTCACAAAGAACTCGAGAGTAATATAAGCAAACGATTTTTTCTTAAAAATGATCTTAAGCTATTCAATTTTACGTAAACTTTTAAAATGCATACACTACTACACGTTGGTGATGTTTTAAGACGATTTTGTAAGAGGAAATTAGCATTTCTTCTTAATTTCTACTTTAAATTTCTTTTAAGATAGTATTTAATATGACTTTTAGAGATAAAATTAGAAATTGTCTCACATATATTTTTAAAATGTTTAAAACAATTATTTTAAGACGATTTCTAAATTGAAATTAGAAATTGTCTAAAGCATATTCTAGGAAGTTTTAAGAAGATTTATTAAGACAGTAAAATTTTATGTTATGTTTTTTTAATTACTGTTTTCTTATTGCAAACATTTTTTATTTTTATTTTTATTTTATGGAGGGAAAGAGAATTTATTATTATTTTTTGGAGGACAAAAATTTAGGATTTTAGATAAAAAATTTCCAAAACAAATGATGCAATTCACTAACTAATTCTATTTAGATTCTAGTGCTTGCATAGATATGTGAGGTGCATTGAAGCTCATGGTAGTTTCATCAAAGATAAAGGTGTATTCAACTTCTTGTGCTTGCATATATCCTTAAGTTATGCCAAATATTAAGATATCAACATCAAAGCTCAAGGTGGAGCAGATTCTGTCAAAGATGAAGGTGATCCTTGTGGCTGGGAAATCTAAGTTCAACATATCTTCCAAATGAGGTGCATTCCTAATCTTGATATCCTATGTCAATAATTTACTGATGTTTTTAAGCAAAATATTTGTGTTCATCTCTTCGATCCAAGTTGTATTTCACATTGATTAAGTGGCCATGATTTGGTATGTCCCCTCAGGTGATATGTAACACACTAAAGATCCCAAATATTTATTTGATTTAAATTACTTTAAATTATTACTATTTTTAGATTTTGACCAATTGAGGTCAAACTAAGCGTAAAAATATATTGATTATTTAATAATTAAAAAAGTAATGGAATCAAAACTAAAATAGAAATTGTAGAGCGTTTGTTGGCCCAAAAGGAGAAATGACAAGTGGAAAAAATATTGAATGGTGGATCAAGGAATCAAAAATAAAATAGAAATTGTAGAGTGTTTGTTGGTCCACAAGGAGAAATGACAAGTGGAAAAAATGTTGAATGGTGGATCAAGTGACGCAGGAGGAATCCTCCCTAAAATAAGGTTGAGCCTCCTTGTGTAGTAATAATGAGAAAATGGCTCATAAATGACCAAGCCCTAGAAAAAATACTATAATTATTAAGCCTATCGAATAAGAAGGAGGCTAGTGATGGAGAGGAAAGCAAGCTAGCTTATGTAGAGAAAGCATTGTGACCAGTCTTTGTCATTGTGGTTCAACAAACAAGCTCCGGGGTTCCAGAATAAGTAAATTGGATGTCTTGAAAAATTGGTTGGGAGGAATGACAACCTTCAGTTTTGATTTCCCCATCAGCGGTGACATGTTCCATTCTATTAATCCTATGTTTCTATAAATGGTTACTAACATGCTAGTTTCTTAATATTATTTATATGCAGAAAATTAGACATTCAGTAAATACTTAATTTTTTGTTTTATCGTTTTTTTATATTATAGACTAATTTTTATATAGAAAAAATAGCAATAAAAAATATCTCTTTATATAGAATCACTATTTTTGAACTAGAGTTTGTTTGTACTTAGACTAGCTTGATCATCCACAATAAAATAGAAACTGATTGAATTTTTACAAGGTGTGAAGGAAATATCTAGAACAAGAGAAGTGAAAAATAAGAAGATTATTAATAACCAATAATGACTAAATCAATAAGGTTTTCAAAGATAGGGATTAATCATAAAAAAATCAGGTTTCAATACTAAATATTTAAGAGAGCACCCTTCCAAATGTCACTTATAACTTTTATACCTGGAAAACATCTCAAGCATAAATCAATTGAAAAACATGCACTTGTTCAAAAGCATTTGCAGATAAAAAATTTAATCTAAATGAAATAATGAACAAGGTAATTCGACAAATTAAATATTTTCTAAGATAATAAATTAAAACCGAGTTATATATATGTCAATCCAAAAATAGCTTTAAAAAGTACTTACAGAGAACCATTCACAAATCTTTAGGGAAAAAATGGTACCTGTTATCTCTTTACCGAATAAGACCACCGCCTTTGGACTACTACTGCTTTCCAATTTATAATTACAACTATGATTTACAAAGAATTTTTCGAGATACACTTTTTACTCATCAAATTTGGAAAAAAACATGGAAACTTAACTATTTCCTAAAAAAATAGTAAACTAACTCCTAATTGTATCTTCTCGAACTTGTGGAGTCATTTTAAAAATTAAAGGACAAGTATTTGGCTTCCGCCTAAAGTTACAACTGGTGAGATCTGTTCACTAGGATTATAAGTCCATCTAAGGCTTTCATATCTTCTTTGTAGTATTGAATGTTCAACCTCCATTATCTAGATTATTTCCTGAAGTTCTGAGTTTTTCTTTAACAGTTTTCATTTTATTGCTGGAGATTTATTTTCCTTCTCAACAATTCTTTTTAAAATGTGATCATCTCTTGATATTTATCACCAAATTCCTCCAGATATTTCCTTATTATTATGTTGGATTTCATCAGTGCATCACTAACGTAATTCAAATACTCATTTAAAGATTTAAAGCATTCAAAATATTTCTTAATCATTTGAACTTCTGATGTTGCATGGTGTACATGGCATTCTGTGTTTTCACTTGGAATGTTTTCAATATGCTTCTAATTTATAAGTGATTCCTTTTTCAGTTCTACAAGCCCTTTAATCCTTTGTAATAGTAGGTTCTATAGTCACTCCTATTTTAAAAAAAAAGGTTATCTTTGCATTTAATCTTGTGATCAATTTCTGAATAGTATCTCAGCCATTTTTCTATACTTTCTAGAATTTGTGTTTCCTCTTCTATTTCAAGGTCTTCTTTTTGAATTTAGGATTTAGAATATCCTTCACATGCATCCTGAGCTTGTATTTTGATCTGATTCTTGGTCTTGATTGTACCTTTGAAGGTTCTAAAACCAGAAATTCATCATTGGAAAAGGATGTTATCCATCATACATATTTCTGTTTCTTCTTCTTCCATGTATTTACAAGTATTAGAAGTTGAAACGTCCTTAAAAAGATTTTAGCCCTCTTGTTTTTCCTTCTGATAAACAGGTTTGATGCTTGGTTCATCTTTTGAATTACATTATTCCTCACCCTTATTAGAATTATTCCCTTCTTTATGTTGACTGGTTCAAACCTGCAATTTTCCCACTAGGATTCCATAATGTTGATTCTATGATGTTCTTTCAAATTTACACAATTCTGAAATTTTCCTTTCATCAGTGCAAGACAATTTGGGGTAAAATTATTTACAACTATCAAAACCAATGAGATTGATATTTTTTATGGCATTGAATTTAAATAACAAATTGAGTAATGATGATCGTAATTTTTGGAAAGAATACCAAGATTTCTAGGTATAAAATCATGCACGAAGGTAGTGATAATGAAAAATAAAAGTATTTCGAATTATCCTTCCTTGAAAAATGATGTCGCATAATGCCATTTCATGATTTAAAAATAGCTTGGAGAAATTCTGAAAAGTGGGTCTTAAAGAACCCTGCATATCTCTCAATCTGGGACACATGTGAAAAACTTCAGAGAGGTTTTCGTAGATGGTTCCATGATAAACCAAACCCTCTATCGGTTTTAAAATTTTTTCTCCAATTGATTAGAATACATTCCCAAAGATAATAACTAAAACAGGAAAGCATTAAATGTTTAAATCTAGAAAAATAGGCCATAAATATCCATTTGAATATTCCAAACCATGAAACTTGTTGCAAAAATGAGGGATTTTTTTGTGAATGGTTTCATCCTTGAAAAAATCCTCTTTGGGTTTTCAGAAATTCACTTCCATTTGCTCATAATATGTGTCCAATGACAATGACTAAAGAATAGAAAAATAGACATTTCAATAGTTCTAGTTTGTATAACCTCCATGTATTACACTTTCAAAATGTGTTGAATCACACATTCTTAAGAATCCTAAGAAAACCTTCATAAAATTAATTAGCACATATGTAAAATCACTCACTAGAAGACTTTAGGAAAATTTGAAATATATAGAAGCCCATTTATAACTTGTAATCTTGCACATGCATAAATGTAAATAAGAAATAAAAACAAAAATTAAAAAAAGTCTAGAAACTAAGGTTCAGTTCAAATTATAGGGAAAAAAATAAAATTAAGAAATAAAAGAAAATAAATACAAAGATAGTAAAAGGTAAAAATAAAGTACTAACACATTATCATGCAAGAAAAAACCTTAGCATAGATGTAATAACTTAAATAAACATCTATAACTGATGAATCGTAGTATCTATTCACAATTTATAGAAGTAGGAATAGATCCAAGAGGATTCTTTTATTTTTATATACAAATATTATCAAGTTAATAGCTAAATAAATGGTTTTGAAGTTAAGGTCAAACCTAAATAATTACAAACCTCATTATGTTAACAAACTGGAAAAAGTTATAACTATAAACTAAACCAAGAGGATAAATCACATTTCCACATACACAGTAACAATGAACAACAATATTCCAATCTTTTGGATTAATTCAGTTGCTAATGAGGCCGGAAAATCATGTTGTGATTTGATTTAGAATCATCAACTAAAAAATTGCAAACTTCAAAGACTTCAAACTATTTATGTTATCAAATATAACTAAGTCGAAAGGGAAAGAAATCCTTCTATATAAACAATTTACAGTAGCATTCACATCGCGAATATGATTTTCTCAGATTTAAGAAAAGTCTATCTATGATTTAACATTTATCATGGAGTCTTAACCTATAATTCTTTTACGTGCACTAAAAATCACTGCATACAACTTAACTTAAATATTCAATGAATCTCAAGAAGCCGTGAAGCATTCTACTAGTTTCAAACCCTTGCAGAGAGGTATTTAGATACCATACTAGTTGGATAATAAAGAGGGCATTGCGCATACCTTGATAGAAGAATAGATATGTATCCATTTCGCAACGATGCCATGGCCCACATGCAAAATAAATATACGATTTGAGTCCGATTTCATTGTAGAAATTTTAGTTAACATGAAGGCGGGTAAAACAATCTTACCGAAGAAATTATTCGTAATTTTGGAAGCGAACAACCATCATAACAATTTAACATTAAAAAATTACCACAGAGCATTGGATATGCCAACATTTCCTCCTACACATATTAGTTATTTAGGAAGTCATTACCCTTAGTTGTTTATAGAAAAATCATAAATATTAATATGATAGTGCTTTAAGAAATTATCAATGAAGAAAACTTCCTAACACCTGCAAGAATGGACGAGGGTCAATACATATGCATTCGAGTCCTTCAGCAGTAATCTCTATCAGTTATAACCAAGCCCCAAAAAAACTAGCAATGTTGAGAAAGGCATGTAACAACAACCAAAAATAGATTCATAAGTTACCAACGAATTGAAAAAATAAATAAAACTATAGGTCGCGTATCCACAGAGGCTAGGACAAAGGAAACCTAGTTACAAAAACTTTTCACAACAATGCATTTGGTATTATCTCTTGATAATATATTGGAAATAGAAATATTTAAGAGACATGCCAATGTAGAAGTATCACCGGTCCGAGACTCCTCCTCATAGAGACTCCATGCATCAACAAATTTAAATTTTTCACAGGATTCTCATCGCAAATGCTTTGAGTAACATCAAATTCAGACCTTCCACAAAGAGTAGGTATGAAATTCTCTAAGAAATCATGAGACCAATTAAAGAAAAAATATCCCAACTCTTGACCATAATCCTCACACGTATTTAAAATCCCCTCTACTTTCACAATTTAAAAGCCCGTATGAGCATCATGGTTCATTTTCAGTGTAAGATAAACATAGTTCACAACATAATAATAAAACCTGAAGCAACTTTGTGGAAATAAATTGACAGTTCCTAATAATAGTGAAGAAATCGACACGGTTAGAATCACACATTTCAATTTGACAACCAAACCAAGAAACAATTATCCATTGACTAAGAGCGAGCGTGTGGACACATGGAAGGAAAATACTTCGATCTACTAAATCTCAAGTATGAACTACACTTATTGCTTTGCATGAAAAGAAATCAACCACCTTGGTTGCGTTGCCAACTCACATGCCACGGGTCAATAAAAAAAGTGCATTATTTAAAACATCCACATGGTATAAAAGTGTGTAGTTTCCCAAAACCTTACCACGTGCCCTCCATGCCTCGTTCCAACTTCTAAGTCATTTTATCGCATGGTTGTATATCTTGAAAATCATAGTTTATACATCGTATGGATTGGCATTTATGCATTGACGAACTTATAACATGGAACCAAAATCCTTAGTAAAGATAAGTTTATCATAAACGCTGCCCCAAGGGTTAGCTAAATTGGTAAGACAGTCGGTACGGGGAGAGGTCACGGGTTCGAGCCTTGAGTCCTTCGAGGTTAGGTCATCTGTGAGGATGGCCGGCGGTTTACCACCTCTACCATCCACTAATGTGGGGAAGTATTGCTGGGTTTTCTGTGGAGATTTACTTTGAAAAAAAAAAGTTTATCATAAATGCTAACAAGGCTTGTGAGGATTAAAACATTGCATACAACCCTTATCAAATAACACCATTTCATGCTTAACCTTTTTGCCAAACTAAATTAATGTTATGTCCCAAGCTTAGGGCTAAGGTGGAATCCTTAGGCCCTAACTTTAAAAACTTAGTTTAATCATAGATTTTAACTCTCAATAAACATGCTAGGAAACCTCTAATGTAAAAGAGAGTATTTTACCTTGGTCAATTAATGACCCCAAGATGTAAGCATGTGCAATGCTAGCATGCATGATAAACTATAGGATAAAAATGGAAAATAGAAAGTAAGTATGAAAACTAAAATGATTATGTAGTTGGTTTTTTTAGATAAGGTTAGTAATATATATATATATATATATATATATATATATATATAAAACAACAAAGAGAATTAATATTTTTTTTTATATTTTGGTATTTTTGGGGTTGTGACATAGTGGTATGAGAGCACAATTACAACACTCGGCATAGAAATTCCCAACACTTAAAAAAAAAGTAAACCAAAAAACTTAGTCAAGTTACAGTTTGATTCTCTTTATAAACTTGAAGAGAAAAATAACTTTGATTTTGCAGGGAAATGGCAGAAGTTGAAATGTCCGCCAAAATAAGTATCACATCCCACAGAACCATAAAGCATAGAAGAAGGGAATATTATATATGGTGAGATATGGGTAAATTTAAATGAAATTAGGAATGATAATCAATTTGAACTCCTACAAATAGTAAAAGGTTTAAAAGCATAATTGCAAAGTGTTAAAGAAGATAATGAACACATCTTAAAAGCACGAAAGGAACTAAATAATGTCATATTAACTAAAATACATAATAATGAAGAAGAAAAGAATAAAAAACCCGAGTTAGATATATAATGGACTACACCTTATAAACGTAAGGTAAGAAAACTAAAATTTTCTAATAATGAGACTGAATATTCAAGTGAAGAATCAACTAAACAAAGTAAAAGAAATACAAAGATTCTAGTGAAAGTAGCGATAGTATCCAAGATAAAAACAAATATAAACCATATGAATAAATTACTGGTGAATTTAAAAAGATTAATCCTCCTATGTTCAATGGATAAATTTAAAAAGGAGAAGAAGCGGAGGATTGGATTTTTGGCATCCAAAAGTATTTTCAAATCTATAACTATTCAGATGAGTTGAACTTGAAAAATGACAATCTACAACTCAAATAGGAAAGCTTATATTTTGTGGAAACACATAAAAAATGTAAAGAACATTATGTAACATGGAATGTTTTTAAAAAATACTTTAAAAGAAAATATTTATCGGACCAATATTATGAGTTGAGATTGGGTGCAATGGAGATGAAAGAATTATGCAGTAAGTTTCTAAGTTATTACGTTATGAACCATATATTATTGATTAAAAACAAAAAATTCAACGTTTCCTTAGTCGCTTACTCTTATGTTTAAAGAGAGAATTGAATATGATAATCCAAAAACTATGGAAGAGGATATGAAAAAAAAAAAATTCTGCTATGAACAAAAAAAAGATAAAATATACCTAATTGGAAAGTAAAAGATGTAAAAATTTTGAATAGAAAATGAAAGGTACAAAATTGTATAAAAATTATGCAAATAATTATCGAGTTTATCAGGGAAATAATTTTAGAAATATCGAACAACATAATCCTACTAAAACGAAACAAATATAAGTACCCATGGATAATAATACAAATACAACACAAAAGGAACCATTAAAATATTGGGAATGTGGTGAACCACATTATTTTAAAGATTGTCCCGTAAGAAGGACAAATTTTATCAATGTGCATACAATTCAAGAAAATACTATTGTGGGAGGTATAGCAAGGAGCATGCCCAAAATCGGTGAAACTTTGGAGAACAGATAAGTAGGTCATCAAACATCAATGGTCAAAATCCAAGGTATGTTATAAGATAAACCAATCTCTATATTGATTGATCCACGCTCAAGTTTAAGTTATATTTCACCAAGAATTGTAGATTTATGTAAGATACAACAAAATAATCTAGAAAATTCTTGGTTAGTTGAACTTGCTACGGGTACGAAGTGAAAAGTAACTAGTTTTGTGAAAGATTGTGAATTTAATATGAATGGTTTTAAGACGTAAACTGATTTGAATATTCTACCCTTAGTATCTTATGAAATGTTGATAGGAATGGATTGGTTATATAAGCATAGGGAGATTTTAAACTGTTATGATAAAAAAAAATTATGTCTAGATGAAAAAGGTAATACTATAGTCGTAAAGGAGATTCCAAGGAAAATCATTATAACAGAAATTTCAGCTTTAAAAATGAAAAGATATGTCCGTAAAGGTTGCAAGGTATTTTTCAGTTCACATAATAGATGACAGAGAGAAAAATACTTAACTTAAATTGGATGACAAAAAAATTCTAAAATATTTTAAGGATGTGTTTCCGGAATAAATTTCGTAATTACCTCTGAAAAGAGCTATAGATTTTACAATTGATTTGGTACTGGGGGTGGTACCAACATTGAAAGCTCCATATCATATGAATATTTTTTAAATTAATGAGTTAAATCACAAATACAATATTTGATTTATAAAAAGTACATCCGACTAAGTTTTTCCCCTTGGGGAGCACCAGTGGTTGTTGTAAAGAAAAACGATGGTACTTTACAATTATGTATAGATTATAGATAAGTAAATAAAATGACAATTAAAAAAATATATCCCCTACCTTGTATTGGTGATCTATTTGATCAATTTTGGGGTGGAACAATATTTTCTAAAATAGACTTAATATCTGGATATCATAACGTATGAATTAAAGATGAAGATATATTTAAAAACAATTTTAGAACCAGATACGACCATTATGAATTTGGAGTGATTCCCTTTTGGTTGAAAATTGCACCGACATCCTTTATGTGTCTAATGAACAACGTTTTATGTAAGTACTCATATGAATTTGTAGTCATATTTATCGTTAAAAAATTAATCTATTGTAAGAATAAATGGGAACATGCAAAACACTTAAAAATAGTTTTACAAGTGTTAAGAGAACAACATGTATTTTCCATGTTTAGAAAATGTGACTTATTTAAAGATAAAATACATGTAGTGTCTAAAGAAGGAATATCAGTATATATTGACAAAATTAAGGCTATTAGAGGATAAGTTATTCCTCAAAAAGTAACTGATATAAGATGTTTATGGGGATTACTTTATATTATCATAAATTCATTTATTAGTATTTTATAAAATTGCATATCCTATAACCTCATTACAAAAGAAAGGTAAGAAATTCCATTAGAATGAGAAATATGAGAAAAGTTTTCATAAATTAAAACACTTATTAAAAACAACTCCTATCCTGGAAATTATTGATCCATACAAATATTTTTTAGTATGTATGAATGCATGGAAAGAAGGCTCGGGAGGAGTATTAATTCAAGAAAAGTATGTTATAGATTATGAGTATAGAAAGCTCAAAGAACACACAAAGAATTATGCTATGGATGATGTAGAACTAGATGATATCTTTCATGCCCTTAATATGCGGTGACACTATCTTATAGGAAGAATATTTGTATTAATGTCTGATAATATTAGTTTAAAATATTTATTTGATTAAGAAAATCTTAATCCTTGATATGCTATATGGTTTTCCTTTTAAAATGAATATGACTTTCATATAAAACATATTAAAGGAAAATAAAATAAAGTAGAAGATGCTTTCAGTTGTTATGCAAATATGTTATATGTAACTGCATGTACCAGATATGAGACAGATTTGGAGGATAAAATTGAAAACAAAACAAAGTTTGATAAATATTGTAAAACAATTAAAAGAAAAGAAAACATAAAATGAAGTAAATAATGTAAATACAAAATTTAGTTTAAACAAAAAGGGATTGGTATTACATAAAAGAAGACTGTATATACATAACTCAGAAAAAAAACTAATCTAATCGTTATGAATGAATTACAAAAAGGAACGCTTTTAGGGCATCATCGATATCAAAAAATGATTACCACCATAATAAAATACCTCTTTTCGCCTAACATGAAAAATGATGTTCGAGAATACTCAACTAGATGTTTTGAATGCTGGCAAGTAAAAGTTGAACATCAACATCCAGCCGAATTGTTACAGAGATTACCTATTCTAGTATGGAAATAGGAGGTTATCAGTATGGATCTTATCACAGGGTTACCTAAAACTGCTAAACAAAATGACTCAATTATGGTCATGGTGGATAAGATTAGTAAAGTATTCCACTTTATTCCAATTAAGTCTACTTACAAAGTTATTAATATTGGTGATATTTTTATGAAGGAAATTTTTAGATTGCATGGTGTACCCAAGGTAGTAATTTATGATAGAGATGCAGAGTTTATGGAAAATTTTTGGAAAACATTATTTGGAAGTTTAGATACAAAATTAAATTTCACTACAGCATATCATGCTCAAACTGATGGTCAAAATGAAAGGGTAAATAAGATATTAGAATATATGCTTAGAATGTGCATAATGGGTAAACCAAGTAAATGAGAAGATTATTTACATCTTATAGAATTTTCATATAATAACCATTTTCAAGCTTCAACTAGATTAAGTCCATTTTAAATACTATATGGACAAAAATGCAATACTCCAATTTCTTGGTGTAGTCCAGTTGATAGATTAATGCTAGATCCTGAGGTATTGAAATATATGGAACTAAAAACGAAACATGTACACCATAACTTTAGTGTAGCTCAAGAAAGGAAAAAAAGGTTATGCCAATTTGAAAATAACTCCATGATAGTTCTAGGTAGCAGATCATGTTTATGTGAAAGTGAAACCCAAACAATTTTTCCTAAGATTTGGAAAATATGAAAAAGTGGCACCTAGGTATTGTAGACCTTTAGAAATATTAGAAAAGGTTGGATTGGTAGCTTATCAACTAGGACTACCACATACTATAAAAATAAAATGGTTTTCATATTTTAATTTTAAAGAAATACATTCATTATGCTACTCAATTTGTTTTACTGAGATGTTATATAGGTGGAACCCGAAGGATAATTTCAAGTGGAATTAGAATGTATTATTGATAGGACATAACTTTTACTCTGGAAGCACCTTAGTGTGGAATAATTATATCCAATTTGATTTCAAAATAATTTACAAGAAGTTTCAAAGGTAACACCAAGGATAGTGTTAAATTTAAAGGGTGTCTTCAAAGGTAACACCAAGGATAGTGTTAAATTTAAAGGGGATATGTAACACATGCAAGATCGTGGATATTTATTTCTTTTAAAAGACTTTAATTTTTTTTAATATTTTGACCAAGTGAGGTCAAAATAAATGTAAAATAATTATTAATTATTTAATAATTAAAAAACTTAGGGAATCAAAACTGAAATAGTTGTTGTAGTGACATGTGTCAAAAGGAAAGCCTAAGTGGAAAAACTGTTGAATGATGGTTGAAGTCTTGTAGGAGGAATCCTCCATAAAATTAGGTCATTGTGGAGTAATAATGAGAAGTTGGCTCATAAATTACCAAGTCCTAAGAAAAATACTATAAGTATTGAACCCATTGAATACGAAGGAGGCTTTTGATGGAGGGGAACATAAACTAGCTTACGGAGAGAAATCATTTTGACTAGTCTTTGTCCTTATCGTTCAATAAATAGCCTCAAGGGTTCCATAGGAAGTCACTTGGATTTTATGGAATATTAGTTGTGAGGAACAACAACCTTCCATTTTGATTTCCCCATCAGCGGTGACAGGTTCGATTCTATTAATCTTGTGTTTTAGTCTTGTTAGTTTTATTCCTGGAAATTATTATTAACATGCTAGTTTGTTAATATTGTTTATATCCAAAAAAACTAGACATTATGTAAATACTTTAATTTTGGTTTTATCATCCTTTTATGTTATAGCCTAATTTTTTGCATCGAACAAATAGAAATAAAAAATATCTTTTTATATATAAGCATTCTCATGCAAGAAAAACCCTTAGCATAGAAACTATAACTTAAATAAACATCTATAACTGATAAATCATAGTATCTATTAACAATGTATAGAATTAACAATAGAGAAAAGATGATTATTTTCTATTTATATACCAATATTATCAATTTAACCGCTAAAAGAATGGTTTTACAGTTAAGGTCAGAGCTAAATAATTACAAACTTAATTATGTTAACAAACTATAAACAGCTCATAACTATCAACCGAACAGAGAGGATAAATAATATTTCCACATACACAGTAACAATGGACAACAAGAGTCCAATATTTTGGATTAATTCAATCTCTAACGAGTCTGAAAAATCAAGTTGCGATTCGAATAAGAATCATCAACTAAAAAAATTCAAACTTCAAACACTTCAAACTATTTATGTTATCAAATATAACTAATTTGAGAGGGGAAGAAAGAATTCTATATAAACAATTTATAGTAACATTCACATCACGAATCTGAATTTCTCAGATTTAAGAAAATTCTAGCTAGGATTTAACATGTATCACAGAGTCTTAACCTAGAACTCTTTTACACACTAAAAATCAGTGCATACATCTTGACTTAAATATTTCAACGAATCTCAAGAATATGTGAATATTTCTTCCAGTTTCAATCCCTTTCACAAAGGTATTTAGATACCAAGCTTTGTGGATGATAAAGACGGAAATGTGTGTACCTTTATAGAGGAACATGTGTCTATCCATTTTTCACCTATTCGACAAACCACATGCAAAACAAATAAGTTATTTGAGTTCGATTTCATGAAAGAAATTTAAGTTGACATGAAGATGAGTAAAGAAATCTGACCAAAGAAATTATTCCTAATTCTAGAATCCAATAACCACCACAAAAAAACCTTTAAAAATCACCACAGAGCGTTGGATACGCTACCATTTCCTCTTGCACATATCAGTTATTGAGGTAGTCATTATCCTTGCTTGTTTTTATAAAAATCATAAATATTAAAACAATAGGGTTTTTAAAAAATTATCCAATGAAGAAAAAATCCTAAGTCCTATGAGAATGTCCGAGGATTAATATGCATGCATCCGAGTCCTGCAACAATAATCTCTAAAAGATATAACCAACCCAAAAAAAGAGCAATGTTGAAAAATTCATGTAACAAAACAAAATGAGAAGAATAATAAATTACCAAGGAATTGTAAAAATAAATAAAACGATAGGTGGTATATCTAAATAGGCTGGGATGAAGGAAACTTGGTTACAAAAACTATGCACAACAGTGAATTCCGTATTAACTCTTGATAATATATTGGAACAGGAAAATTTAGGAGACATGCAAATTTATAACTCTTACTAGACCGAGATTCTTCCTCACATACACTCCACACATCAATGAATTTAAACCTTTCATATGACTGTCATCGTAAACTCTTTGATCAACACCAAAATCAGACATTCCATATAGATAAGGTACAAAAATCAATCTTTGTTGTGCCCATCTAGGGATTTTATATTCTCTTCTATTCTTCCTTCTATGCTAACTCCCTGTGAACTTCCGGAGGGGGAGATGATCTCATTTCTTCATCATAATCGATATCGATATCAAATCCTTTTTTTGTATAGCCATATATATTCAAAGAACACATCCTTGTTGTCTTCAATATTCTGTAGTCTTGGGATGTAGAATCTATACGCCTTTAAATGCTCATTCTATCCGAGGAAAGTTCCCTTCTTTCTTGAAGGCTCTAATTTCATCATTTTCTCCTTGGGAACATGTATGTAGACTAGATAGCTAAAGATGGGAATGTGACCCACTTATGGTTTTACTCTTATGCAAGATTCTTTTGGATTCATGTTCATCAAAATTCTACAAGGGCATTTGTTTTATACAAAGATAGTTGTCCTAGATGCTTATTCCCACAATAAGCTCGGTAGACTATGGTCATGCATCATGGATTTTCATACCTCCAAAATGGTTATGTTTTTTCTTTCCATAACCCCACTTTGTTGAGGGTTTTAGGGATTTATGAGCTCTCTCTTAATTTATGCTTCCTTGAAGAAATCATTGAAATCTATAGAGTTATATTCTCCACCATTGTATGATCTTAAAATATTTATCCTCTTTTCTTACAGATTCTTGACTTATGATTTGAATTATTTGAACATACTAGGCATTTACTTGGATTCCTTGGTCTTGATAAAGTATATCCATGTCTTCCATGTGTATTTGTCAATAAATTTTACATCGTAGTTGTAACCACCAAGTGAAGCAACAATTATGGGTATGCACAAGCCATATTACAATAGATCCAATGTTCCTTTGCATATTATTTCAGTATTGGGAAAGGATCCCTTGGTATTCCTACCAAGTGCACATCCTCTGTAGATTCCATCATGGTCTACATGAAACACTAGTAGACCTGTAACGATATTTCTTAATTTTGGGAGATATTTGTAGTTGATATGACCTAATATTCTAATCCATAGCTCATCCATGCTGATGGAATCATGGACTAGATCTTGATATAATGGTGTGCTAAATTAGTACAAGTTATCCTCTCTTACTCCAATTACATTTTATGCATCCATGATTGAGTTCGTATGTAGAGAAAGCACTTTAACTTTTGAAAATGAAACTTTATATCTCTTGTCCTTCAAGGCAGAGATGGAGACAATAGTTCTTCTTTGTTTGGATACATAAAGGACATCACTCATCTGAAATATGTCATTGGATTCTAACTGAAGAGAGGTAGCCTCAAATCCTATCATAGTATATTTTAAATAATCTCCAAGTACAACACAAGGATGAGATTCTTTCTTTGTTATTTTTGAAATATTTTATTTATATCTAGTCATATGCTTAGGTGCACCACTATCTATGAGCCAAGTTTCACTAGTGGTGGAAACAGTACCTGACAATGTTGATATCAAGAAGAATTTTATACGATGTTCATTAATTTCCTTCTTGTGATTATGACCTTATTCTACGTTAGTTGTTGAGGCTTCAAGTTTCCTTTTGTTTGAAATTCGACACTTTTTTGCATAATGACCATATTTATTTCACCTGAAGCATTATATATGTGATATATCCTTCTTATTTTACATTTGATTATGCGAAAGTCTCGGTCTCCTACCTTTGTTATTATGTTTGTGAAACTTTATTCCCTTTCCCTTTCCATTCTTTGAATAGGCCATGAATGTCTGATTCTCATTAGGTGTAGATTCATGAAGTATTTGTTTTGCTGCAATCCTCATCTCTTCTTGGGCACAATATACCCATAACCTATCAAATTTGGGAAACTTGGTTCGACCACTTATGGTTTGGATGAAAGACTCCAAAGATGGTGGGATACCATTTAGTCACGGTCATGACAAGTTCCTTATCTTCAATTAGTTCTCCACTAGAACTTAGCTTGTTCCTTATTTATGTGATCCTCATGAAGTATCAAGAAATTGATTCAGGATTGGCGATATTGTTGGGTCCTAAATTTGCCCCTTTTTTCCCTACTCTGTTTCATCCTTTTTCCTTGTTTTCATGCCTATTTTGCAGCAGAATCCTTATCTTCCTCATACAAAGAAGCATAAACATATCATGTATAAATAATTATCTATTATTTCATTTTATTCTCGGTTTCATTTATAATCATGGATTTTACCTATTGTTTTGTTGATCTATCCATGCTTTGAAAGAAAGATTCAGAATCATAGGTGGCGCAACAACAACAGTTTGTCATATCCAAGTGGTGCAACTGCAACGACTCTTCATATCTGGAAGATTGTCATGTTTGGGATCAAAGACATGGTAAACCTTAGGTGCAGAAGGAATCTTGGATATGCTTTCATGGTTGCAACTGAAACTCCCCAAAAATATTCTGCGAGTTGTTGGGCATGTCAATTCGCACAACAGCTCAAAATAAAAGATTATTTATTCTAGAGATTATTTTTTTCAAGGATTGTTAGTTTTTACCATCTCAAGGATATGATATCCTGAAGATCAAATATCTTGATGGATGCCTAAAAATGATGTAACAACACAACTTTGTTCTTGTATAAATATATGCAGGCTGGGAGAGCCAAGGGTTCGATTCATTTGCAAGTTGTAAGAGACACAACAGAGTTCCTGTGATTGTAACTACAATTCTTATATTAATAAAAGAGTGACAATTATCATCATTTCTATGTTGTAGCCTTTGTGAGTTTTCAACAACATCTATGTTTGAAGGTTAGGGTTGTTTGTAGTTTAGATGTTGTAGTTTATTTTATTTATGATTGAGTGTGGAATTTTAGTTCAATATATTTTCACTGTTAGTTTCAACTGCATTTGTTTAGTGATTGCATTTGTTGGTTTTCCTTTGGTTTGTTGTAGGTGATTTGGTGTGACAGTTGACTGTGTAGCTAGTTTTCCTTTTATGCAGAAGTGTGTAGTAGCTGTTACAGACTTGCTCGTCCCTTGTGTGCGTACACTATTTATCTTTCTATAGTTTTCCTAATTAGATGAGTCATTTTCTTTAATGAATTTTTTGTTTAATTAATTCGTATATATCTTTCTAATTTGGTAAACTAGACTTTCATTTTCTGCAAAAGTAATTCTACGTGGATTTGTCTTTAGATCATAAACTTTTAGATTAGTATGATAGGAAATATAAGTTATTTTTCAAATCCTAGATGGGTAATGTTATTTTCATTTCTTACAGGGACTTGAGTTTGCTGAGCAATAACTGGAATTGAGTGACTTTTATTTTACTTATCAACCATTGAACATGTCTATGCATATATTTTCCTAATGTCCTTTGAAATAATAGAATTCCCTTAGTTGACAATTAAATATTGAAGACTCTTCTTGCTAAGTAATTAATGAGTATATGAGAGTTCCCAACATTTTGGCGTCATTGTTGGGGAAGGTAATTGATAGGCATAGTTAGTACTTGAATTGGTTCATTTTCTTTAGTAGTTATGATTTTAAGATTGCATGATTTATAGGTTTTCATGGATACGAGAAGAACTCAATGGGATATTCCCAGAACTCCCGAAAATGCTAACTTTGCAAGTGAAAGAGGTTGTGGAAGTAGCCCAGCATTAGGGAAAAATACATTTGCTGATGAATTACTTTCCAGGGTTAATTATTCTACTAGATCTTGAAATCAAGGATCATCATCACTAAGAAGAAGCCCTAGTTCTCCTAGGTTGGAAGTGCCAGTGTCAAAGGTGGATAAAATAGTAGGAGCTACGACACCATCTAGTGTTCATGTGGAAGGAAATCCAGGAGATAGGGGTATTTTTGTGGTAGTAGGTGTACCAGAGGTCATGTACCACATACGAATTAGGAGTGGTTATAGTTTCGACAGAATTCAGAAGATTATAAGAATCAAAAATAGGAAGAGGCGAAGGTAAACATGAATAACAAGCGTCACCACAATGATCATTAAGAAGAAGTAGGGGATCATCATAAAAATAATGGCAACCTACAACTTTACAAGATAGTCGCCACACTCCAGTTCCCCATTTGGGAACCAACTGGACAAGCCCCCATGAAGAATATCTCACCCATAATGTTACCTCTCTTTCATGTGAAGGTCACAGAAGATCCAAATGAGTTCCTCTTTGATTTTGGCATTCTTTGTCAAGGTTATGACTACACCTTGAGTCAGCAGAAGCTGAAAATATTTCCTGCTACCTTAAAAGATAATGCCCTACTCTGGTTCATGAGCTTGGCTGGTGAAACGGTCACAACTTGGGAGCATATGAAATAATTGTTTCTAAAAAAGTATCAATAATATTGTAGGCCGACGGATAAGAAACAAGAGTTATTTAAGATGGTACAAAATGATGAAGAGAGTTTAGAGAATTTTGTGGAAAGGATTTTGTATAATGTACAAAGGGAAGGAAAAACCACTATTGGAAGGGATGTTCTCAAGGTCATTCTACTACAAGGAATATGAGATGAATGTCTGTACATGCTTAACTTATTAAGGAAGCAAGATATCTCCAAGGAATCCTTTGATAACATTATGGACTTATGTCGATGATATTCCAGGGGATCTACTTGAACCAATACGAAGGATCGATATGTTTCTCATAGGAACTGAAGTCAGCTAGCGGAGGAGCTACTCGGGAAAAGATTGTCAATCTCCTCAATAATTTCAAAACCGACACGATGATTTCCATATCTTCACAACTAGATATTATGAGAGAAAAATAGAAACAAGTGGTTGAAGATCTTCTACTTGGGGTTTTTTTCCCCAAGTGCAGGAAGAATCATCCATTGAAATAATTTACACTTGACAAGGAAGAATTTTGTGGGATGTGTGAATTGGAGAAGGATACTAAAGATTATCCCTCACTTCCAAAAACCAAACCTGTATTTCAAGATTCCACCATAAACATCGAACATGCCTGTGTCATTTTGCAGAAGAAGCCATGGCAATCGCGAGTTCTAGGTATGCATTCTAAGCTTACTCCTTTCAATTATTGGAATAATGATAATAACCAATTTCCTCCACCATACGCATATCCTAACAAAAATTTGCACCAACCTTCACAACATGTAATACCATATCCAAACCCTTGGGATTCATGGGAACCACAATAAAATCAACAAGCTCCTTGGTCTCAGGGATGGATAAATTCATATCTAGGGAATCAATTTCGTCATAACCAATTTCCGCATAACCAACCATCCTATCCACAGTATTAGTAGCCTCATTTACAACTCCCAAACAATTCTACACTAATGTGTGCACCAATCTGTCCTCAACTGCATGCTCAACCTACCCCCAATACCAACAATAAGGAAGTGCAACAATTTGAGATTTCTATCATGCCAAATTACTCCATTTACCCTCTTCCTTTCAATAATTTACACCTACGATTGGGGAGGGTAGTGTTAGTTTTTCGACATTAAGCTAGCATAACATTAGGATCTTTAACTGAGATAACAACAATCACATCAATTAAACACAAGAGAAAATGAACACAATGTTTTTCCTTGGGGAAACCATAAATGGAGAAAACCCCACAACTTCCTTAGAGATAGAATCAGCACCAATGTAAAACCCAAAATAGTAAGTGATCTCCCGACAGCAGTAACCTTCTTCTTGTCTAGCCCCAGTGTCTTCTCCTTCCTGAAATATGCACTACACTTGAGTGTGTATGTGATGTGTTCCAAATAGAGAGTCCAAATATCTATTTATACTAATCTCGACATGAGTAAAACCCTGCTAGGGCCGAACTCTCCAAGAGAGTCTAATAACCCTAGTTCCCTGAAACTGTGGGGACTTTAACCCTTAGACAATAGTAGGGTTACCCACAATGACTTGACATGACTTGTTTACATAATAGATCTTCCCAATCAAAACATTGTGGCATTACATGACACAATTACATCCCAAAATAAACATCGGGTTACAATAGATAAGAAATACAAGTGAATACATTCTGAAGTTACAATTACACCAACACTCCCTCTTAACTAGGAAGGTATTCTCTCGACACAATTTTCATCACTGGTATTCTTCTATAGATCATCTAGTCATCTGTATCTTCAAGTCTTATTTGTCTTAAAGTCATCTTCATCTTCGGATCTGGATCATCACTGGACATCATCACTGGATTTGGATCATCACTTGATCTAGATCATCACTGGTCATCATCACTGGACATCATCATTGGATCTAGATCATCACTGGATCTGGATCATCACTGGACATCATCACTGGATCTAGATCATCACTTGATCTGGATCATTACTACTGGATCATCATCATTGGATCATCATGGGTGCTATCTCATGATTCTTCTCATCATAGGAAGTTCTACAGAGCCAGCCCTTTTTCATGCTGGTTGTAGGCCTAGCCTCCATGTAGGTCTTTCTTCAGTGCTTATATCTGACACCAAGTCAAAATGGCTTGCCCATCACTTACATATGACCTATAATTAGAAAGGCATGCCCATCACTCACATCTGATCATGTAGGAACCAATCCTATAATCACATCACAAAGGCCCAACACTCACATTTAGCCATGTGGGAACACATCCTGCAACCATGCTAAAAAGGATATGCTCTTTCACCCATGTGGGAACACATACTGTAACCATGATGAAAGAGCTCTGCACTTACATCCACCCATGTGGGAACACGTCCTCCAACCATGATGGAAGGGCTCTGCACTTACATTCACCCATGCGGGAACACGTCCTGCAACCATTATGAAAGGGCTCTGCACTTACATTCACCCATGCGGGAACACATCCTACAACCATACTAAAAAGGATCTGCTCTTTCACCCATGCGGGAACACATCCTGTAACCATGATGAAAGAGCTCTGCACTTACATCCACCCATGTGGGAACACATCCTGCAACCATGATGAAAGGGATCTGCACTTACATTCACCCATGCAGGAACACATCTTGTAACCATGATGAAAGGGATTTGCACTTACATCCACCCATGCGGGAACACATCCTGCAACCATGATGGAAAGGCTCTGCACTTACATCCACCCATGCGGGAACACATCCTGCAACCATGATGGAAAGGATCTCAACCCTAGGTTGAGGGTTCCCGGTACCTCACTAGGTAGCTCCATTCAAAGAATGGAAACAACCCTTATATATGATCAAGTGGGAACACATCCCTCAATCAAATCAGAATGGCCATGCACTCACATATGATCATGTAGGAACACATCCTACAGTCATATCAGAATGGCTCTAAGTCCTAGACCAAGTATTCCTGGTACCTCACCAAGTAGCTACATTCCAAGAATGGCAATAGCCCTTATATATGATCATGTAGGAACCAATCCTACAGTCATATCAAAATGGCTCAGCACTCATATCTGACATGGAAAAAACCAATCCTCTCACCATGACAGAATGGCTCAGCCCTTACTTATGACCTAATCATTATAATGGCTCACGTATTCAGCACTCTTATCTGACATGGAAGGAACCAATCCTTTCACCATGACAGAATGGCTAAGCCCTTACATCTGACCATGGAAGGAACCAATCCTCTCACCATGTCAGAATGGCTATGGGTCTCATCAATTTCCCTTGGAGGCAACCTCGATCTAAAGAACACCAAGCTTCTCCCTGAAATACCCGAACTTCACCTTAGCCAATGGCTTCGTCAACACATCAGCTATCTGTTCCTCCATCGCAACATATTGGAGCTTCACTGCTCCTCTCTGCACCATATCCCTGATATAGTGATACTTGATCTCGATATGCTTCGAGTTTTCATGGACCACTGGATTCTCTGACAAATTCACGCAACTCTGGTTGTCACAATGTATACAAGTAGCATTCAACTAGAGATCAAATAAATCAGACAGTATCTTTCGCAGCCATACTGCCTCACAACTAGTTGAACAAGCTGTGACATACTCTGCTTCAGCTGTACTAAGTACCACACAAGATTGCTTCCTGCTAAACCAAGAGATCACACCTGATCCCATACTGAAGCAACACCTTGTAGTTCCCTTCCTATCAATGGCACTACGTACCCAATCTGAATCAACATAACCCACCAGGTTAATCTTCTGATTTGCATCGTACTTGAGCCCATAATCAATTGTACCCCTCAGGTACCTCAGAATATGCTTTGTAGAAATCAAGTGAACATTTCTTGGATCTTTCAAGAACTGGCTCAAGGTGTTCACAACAAAGAAAATATCTTGTCTCATGTTCGTTAGATACATTAAGGACCCAATCATTTGATGATACATTGTAGCATCAATCGACTCTCATGAAGCATCGCTCAATAGCTTCAGGTTTGATGCCATAGGTGTGGCCACAGCCTTGTAGTCCATCATCCCAAACCTCTTCAGGATCTCTACTACATACTTCCCTTGTCCAAGGAAGATTCCATTTGTATTCTGCCACACCTCCATACCTAGAAAATAATGCATCATACTGCTATGGAGAGAAATTCTTATGGCTTGGGGTACCACAACAGACAACTTGAATCCATAAATCAATCCTTTTCAATATGCAATAGAAATTAAATATCTAACACTAAAGGATTAGACCTCATACCTTATTCCAGATGGTTGAAGTCGATATCCATTGAGCTTTCCAACTTCATCTTGAATTAATAGATTACTTCCTCAACAACAAGTAAACAATACAAGAATACTATATATATTGGTGTTAGATCTACTCTAGCATATATACTCAACACTATATAAACATTTGAAAACATCCATGGATAAAATATTCATTCAAACACACATTATTGGATAGGAAAAGATATTTCTATTAATATGAAATCAGAGATTACAATGGATACAACCTTTGTCGGCACGTCTGCGAATCAGAGAAACTGAATCCCCCACTTGGGCCTCCACCACCTCAATCCTCCATCTCTCAATAGAAACCTCACAACCAAAAGACAAGTTTGGGAAGAACACAAGAGTGCTCCAAGGGACAAAGCGATGCAGACTCAAGCACAAGTTCCGACAAGAATGGACTATAGTTTCATTGCTCTCAATTCTCTCATATGCCTTCAATGTAGAAAAGAGTTCCTTATATAGCTTTTCGAAGGGGTAATGAAAGGTCGAATCCGAGCGATCTCAAGGCATAGGGAAGGCCAGGAGTCAAGTGAGTTAGATCCATTTCAAGGAAAACTCCAAAAGGATTTGGATTTTGTAAACATCCCAATGTACACGGTTTTAGGGGTCAAACCCGTGTATATATGCGATTAATGGTTTAAAAGTCGCATGTATTAATTTTCACATTCTTTAAGGGATGGTCAAGGAAACATCAAAGGAAAAAAAATGGTCCAAGGGGTCTAAGGAGTCTGCAGAGGGACAGGGGAAGGCCATACAAGTGTGATTCACCTGGAGTGGT
>LPNX010524525.1:205574-237873 GCA_001517045.1 Pseudotsuga menziesii
ACCTAATGTGTGAGGACAGAGGGATCATACGATGGAAGAAATACATTACAAGTCCATCCCAAAAGTGGAGTGATGAAGGATCCCAAATGGAATACTAGCCACCCAATCAACATAGTACAATGATACAACTCTACACATACTGCAAATACATATAGCAGTCCCGGATACATAAGAGTACAATGGCCATGAATAGGCATGATACAAGATATCACATAAGTGGTCATCGCTGCATATAATATACATAGATCAGAATCTCCATGATGAATATATACAAAGGACCTTGATCTCCATAATGGATGAAGATATATAATGGATCAAGATCTCCATAATGGATGGAAATGTCTGACATATACTGGAATCAAGTCATGAGAGCTGAAATCTCATGAACATTGGCATGATCAAGGAGGTAGCATATAAGAGATTCCACCAATCTGGAAGGTCTTCTACACAAACTGCTACGAGTACAAGTCCTACTATGTGAATAGAGGTGTCGAGGTTGAACATAGTATTCCATCATCTGATTATTAGTCATTGATGTATACCATTAACAGACGTGAGATCACCCACCAATAATGAAAATGGGAATCAAGGTACTAGAGTGCAAACTAAGAAGTGTGAATAAATGTGTCAAGGTCAAACACTTGAGAGGATCCATCGATCAGGGGACATTGATGTATTCCGAAAGACTGTCGATGGCAAGAGAACCTGCCGCTGATGAATGCAAGTCTCAAGGCACTCAAAATGACTCTAGATTTCGATCCCAAAATAAATGATGTAAAGTCAATGGGATGAAATCTGCTGGAAGGAGGGCATTAAGGCATCCCCCATCATCCAACACGAGGTACTCAGCAAAGCTATATAATGTGGCAGGACTCGATCATAAGGTGCATGAACCAGTAACTGTACCAGGAATCGTCGACATGCAAAGTCAAGATAACTGAGGAATGGCCAACTCAGGTTTCAACTTCCTTCGAACAAGAGCATAACAGTGAATGGTGACTGAATAAAGGCAGCATGGACTCGATATATAAACTAGGACATCTTTACGACAGTGGAGGCATCGACAGAGAATCCATGGGGATTGGAAGCTTAACCAGTCGGTGGAGATAAACTCAAATAAACAAGTACATCCCCTAAAGTCAAACTATAAACCCAACCAATGGATGTGATATACAGTTTTCTGTTCGAAGGTGACATGACTCGACAGTTGCCAAAGATAACATCTTTCCTTGTCCGGCTTTTTGGTTTTTTGATTTTTTTTTTTTGACTTTTTCAAATATTTAAAAAGCTTGAAAAAGAATAAAACTGCTTTATAGTTATAGACTAGGAGGAGACATGTGTCATAAGGGAAAACAAACTCGTTCCAAGTAGTCGAACATACCTATGCTCAATGCAAGGACACATGTGTAGGATATCGACACTCAGGGTAAAATCCCCTCCTGGTAAAAAGGGAATCAAGCTGCAAAGGATATATAGAATGGCTCTGAATTGCTAGACATGGGACAAGCTCAGGCTATATGTCTGAAACGCAATGTCAGGGAAGCCGGCATAAAGCTCAATAAGGTAGGAAAAGGTCATGATAATGCAATTACAACTTGACATATGGGAGTCCTGAGGGAAATAGGCCAGCAAAATATCAAGAGGAGTATGAGGCTCTTGCGAAATGTCATGGCAGTACTATACAATGGACTCCCACACCCTAAAGGACAAAACATCAGCATGGGCACCAAATGCAGATAAGGTGCTAACTAGGGTACCCATGTAAGGTCAAGCTCTACCACTCATACAATGCCACTTCTAAAACAACAAGAAGGTTCCGTGACATAATAGAGCAGGTTCATACCTAAGGCTATGATGAAACGGTCATAAGGTCATGCAAAATGAAAATGGTGATGAAACCTAACCTATATGCCAGTGTAGACATGATACCTGAGATCAGCATGAACGGGTCAATCCAATGGCTGAAACAGCACTCAAAAAGGTCTCCTACATCATGAATTAGGTCAAAAACGGTCCAAAATGATTAGAAATGGTCCAAACTATAGGAGAGGGGGTAAAAATTTTCAAAAATTTGAAAAATTTCTATAAATAGTAAAAAATTCAATACATTATAAAACATTTGAAATTTTTACCCAATTAAGCTCAGATTTTCAACAGTGAATTCCAGGATATCCAGCCGGCGGAATCCATTACCATTTCTTCCAGGTACTTACCCATGCTCTTCTCTTACATTTTGATGCAATTTTTATCAAATTCCATGGTCATTTGAGGTTTCTAGGCCAATCTATATAGGGCACTGTGGCCCACGTGAAAATCGAGGGTTTTTTGTGTATAGGGCTGGATATACGTAGAAAATGCCCTCACAGTCGCGTACATATGTGGCTGTTTGGAAAACAATTGCGTATGCGAACGCACATGAGTTTTTTTAAGTAATCCAATGGGAAAACTTGCAATTTTTTGTGCAGGATGGTCCTAGAATGGAGAGAGCGTGAACATGGTGATGTAGAGGAGGCAGTAAGGGCCAATCTAATGGCTCAACAAGCGCTACGTGCATGTGGGCTCTACAAGTTTTGGTGTCTTGGTGGCTTGAGGGAAAAACCAAGACTATTGCAGATGTTGGTTGATTACTGGGATCTAGACTCTCAGTCCTTCTAGATAGATGGGATGTCCCTCAAAATAGAGCTGGAGAACATATAATTTATTACTGGACTTTCCCGATGGGGGGAAGTAGTGAACCTTTGTTCTCGTGGTGGGCCCAGAGGTGGCCTGACTATAGATGAGTACATTGTGGTGTACTGCTATCTGGACACGGAGAAGGTGGGGAGTCAGATCCCAACCAACTCTATACAGGTGGCCCATCCTACTGACATTGGGCAGGATAGCAGGCTTGGATTCACTCCACCAGGCCTTGTGGCCTCTGATGTTCTATGCTGTGGAGCGCATGAGACCGACGGTTTATGACTAGAGCACTACACTACTGAGCAACATGAAAAATCAGCTCAGTGAGTGTAAGATGGGAAGAGTGCAGAACTTCGGTTTCAGCAACATGAAAAATCAGCTCAGTGAGTGTAAGATGGGAAGAGTGCAGAACTTCGGTTTCAGCAACATACTGAGCACGTTTTTCTTCGAGCATGTTCTAGGATTGAGCCCCAGAGTTAACGTTCCTCTTCATGGGGTTCGATATTCGGCCCAAAGGCATTGGGCAGATGCGATGCGCAGACTGGGAAGAGGTAGGGTGTCCAACCCCTATCCAACTGAGTTCTTTCTGTGGTGGTGACGATAGTTAGTTTCCATCGATGAGTACCCCTATGCGGGGATTGATTTTCATGGGGACCTGGACATGCCGCTACCACCAGGATCGGCATATGGTGACATAAGTAACGAATCTTGACCCTCTCTTTAAATTTTTGAGTTATTTAATTTTTTTGGTGTTTTCTAATTATATGGAATCAAAAGACATATTTTTGGGTGACAATACATAGTGACATCTAACATTTGCATGCAGATGTGGGACCACGGCGGCCTGAAGTCTTCCCTCATCACAGACGGAGGGGAAGAGGAGATGATATCATGGGTGTGGATGCGAAGAAGATGCTCCAGAGCATTCATACCAACTTTGTGAGGCTGACACACAGAGTTCCCATGGCGCAAGTCGAGGACTTGCCTGAGGCTATGTAGCACCAAGTTGTGGGTGTACCACGAGCATGGGTGTGATTATTTCGACGGCTAGCTAGAGCCGTAGTGACCTTCCATGATCACAACCCACCTCCTCCTCCATAGGCTTAGATACCTAGGAGTTATACATTTTGTATTACCGTGTATTATATTTTGGTGGCTCGAGAGCCCCATTTTTGTATCATGACACTATGTATTACCACATTTTGGATGTTATATAAAATTTTTATGGTGATCAATTTATTTATTTACATGTGTAAAAATTTGTGTTTGTGATGAATTTTTTTGTGTATGAAAGAAATTCCAATCTAACACGTAGTTAGCATATGAGTCAGCAACTTGATTATTAATTCTTGAAATGTGTATGTATGTTATATTGTCAAATTATCGTCCTAATAATCTCACACGTAAGAATCTTATTAATAACATCGGATCTCTAACATGGTACAAACCATTAATCTGTGACACTACTAACTCCGAATCAAGACGTACCTCAAGAGAGAGAACACCATGTGAAATGGCATCCTGTAGAAGCTCAATAATGGCACTATATTCAGCAACATTGTTTGAAGATGGCCATAGACATATGCCTCCTAAAGACAATACCTGACCCATAGGAGTATAAATCACCCAAGAAGCAGAGGCTGAGTGGTAAGTGTGACGGCTCGCACCATCCGCGAGTCCTATGTAGGTGGAAGATTCCATTGACATCTGCCAAAAGAAACGGAAACTAATCACAAACCCTATCACCATAAGAAAAATACCTAACTATGCAAAACTGTACAATAATGTACAATAACTAGCCTTGGATGAAAAATCATACATAGTATTTCTTGAGGTAGAGCCCATTCCTAGGCTCCGCTAAGGCTGTTCCTTCATAATCCACTAACTCATAAGCACCCTTCTCTAACACACGTTTGATGATGTAAGGACCACGCCACATGGGGTTAAACTTTCCTGTCCCCAAGGGTCCTTTCAGTTGATCCCACAAAAGGACCAAGTCTCCCTCACTAAACCTCCTTCGATGGACAGACTTATCATACTGGACCTTTACGCGACACTTATTTACTTCTAGAGCCACCAAGGCATCTCAACGTTGCTCATCAAGTTGCTCAAGGTGGACCAAACGCTCCTCCAATGGTGAAGTGTCTGGTAAAAGTTCTACAACTAGCTTCAAAGAAGGAATCTCGTATTCAACTAACAATATCGACTCTACTCCATGTACAAGTTGATATGGAGAAAAACCCGTGGCAGTCTTAACAGCGCTTCTATACACCCACAAAGTAGGATATAACATGATGTGCCAATTATTCTTACTCTATGCGATGGTTTGTTGGAGAATGGATTTGAGTGATTTATTCACTGCTTCTACCTGTCCATTCGCTTGAGGGTAGTAAGAGGAGGAATGCTCTTGTTTGTACCCTAACTTTGATGCCAACTCTTCCATCATACGATTCTAAAAGTGCGAGCCATGGTCAGTGACAAGCTCTTTCGAAATTCCGAACTGAGTAATAATCTGGTTGAATATGAAGTGGGAGGCTATCTCACCGTCGCATTTAGCTGTAGGAATAGCCTCAGGCCATTTCATGAAGTAATCAATATCCATTATGATATGATGATGCCCCCTAGCTGAAGTTGGGTTTCAATCCATAAAATCAAGCCCCCACTTAGTGAAGGGACTGGTGGTGATGATGGGATGTAATAGGGAAGGTTTTGAGTGCATATTACATGCAAACACTTGGCAAGGGTGGCACCTCTTGACCGCATCTATACAATCCTTAAAGATCGACGACCAGAAATAACCTGCTCTTAAGATTTTTTGGGCTGTAGAAAGCCCATATAAATGACCACCACACACCCCTCCATGGCAATCATTCAGCACTACCTCAGCCTCTTCATGAGTTAAACAACGTCGTAAAATGGAATCTACCCCACAAAGATACAAAGTGTTATCCACTTTGAGGTAATTCTTAGACACGTGACGTAATCGTCGTCGTTCATCCCATGAGAGGTGAGTAGGGACCTTCAATGTTTGTAAATATATAATGATATCTCCATACCATGGGTCTAAAGTTGAGATTAAGAAGATGTGTTCATCGACAAACGTATCTTCACAAACCAACTACTCGGCCTCGCTTGGGAAATCCGATATGAGCTCTGCAAAAATTAACGATTTCTTTGACTTTGCCGAAATAAACTCGAGATCGAATTCTTACAGGATGACAATCCATTTATTATATTTCCCCCCAATCATACTTTGAGTGAGGATGAATTGAAATGGATTGACATGGGCTACAACCAAGGTCTGGCGAAGGAGAATATAATGTCTCAACCATTGAACCACATGTACGGTAGCTAAAGCAAGCTTCTCAACATGAGAATAATGAATCTCTGCATCAATAAGGTTCTGGCTCAGATAGTATATGACATGCTCTTGGATCTGCTCATCCTCTTGAACCAAAACCATACCAACCGTCTCGATGGACACGGCCACATAAAGTAGAAAATCACGTCTATAGTTTGGGGGACTAATCACCAGGGCCGATACTAGGGCTTGCTTGAGCGCATCAAAGGACTCTTGGGATCACTCATCCTAGCAAAAGGTGGTGTCCTTATTCAAAAGACACATGAATCCTCTAGTCAAATTGGAAAAATTGACAACAAATCTCCGTAAGAAGTTTTCCATGCCTTGCAAACATTGAAGATGATGAATATTTTTCGGGGGAGACAACTGAAGTATTGCCTCAACCTTCAAAGGGTCGGTTCTTATACCCTCTTTAGAAACAATGAATCCTAACAAGCAACCTGACTTCACACAAAAGATGCACTTGTGAGGATTTAACCTAACAAAATAATGGCGGCATATTTCAAATACCAATCTCAAGTGATAGGAATTACGCATTCTCATACGAGAATGAGTAGAAAGGTCATCCAAAAATACCTCGATAATCGACTTGAGATCATGGAAGATCAAGGTCATTGCCCACTGAAAAGAAGCTCTGGCGTTCTTAAGGCCAAAAGGCATTTTTCGATATGCAAAAGTTCCCCAAGGAAAAATAAATGCACTCTTATGTTGGTCCTCAGGTTTAATATGTATCTGATTATATCTGGAAAACTGTCCATAAAGGAAAAAACCTTGCTACCCACACACTCATCCAAAATATGATCAATAAATGGTGTGGGGAAATTGTCCTTAGGACAAACACGATTCAAATCATGGAAATCAGTACATATGTGGATCACTCCCTTCTTCTTATCCACTAGAACAGGGTTTGAAACCCACTCCGTCAAGGGAACGGGATAGATAAAAGCAGATTTTAACAGTTTCTCTATCTCTGCCTTAATCGTGGGTGCTTTCCTAGGATTCACCGCATGCAAGTGTTGTCAAACAGGATTAGAATTGGGATAAGTCTTAATCTCGTGTTCGACAATACGAGGGTCGATACCTGGCATTTCATCATAAGACCAAGCAAAGATATCACAAAATTCTTTAAACAACTCGGTGTATTGTTGAATCTCAGCATGGGAACATTCTGCACCAATATAGACATTCTCTATCCTGCCAGGATCGCGAGAGATATTGATAGGAATCGTTGAAGATATGTTTTCCATGTTTCCATCGGCCATCAGACCAAGAGAGCTTAATGAAACCATAGGACTACCAACTCTCTCACTAAGAACCACCCTAAATTCCTCATGCTCCAAGTGGTCACACTCGGGAAGAAAGTAAGATCTATGATGGAGTTCCTCCCAAGGTGGCTCAACTCCCGAAATGGCCTCAATAATCGCTTCATCTAAAGGAAAAACATTATCAAGGTAGTCATGCACGTGAGAAGACTGCACTGCCCATGCCGATAGCACATAAGGGTCCTCCTCCTCCGTCTGTGAAGAGGAAGGACCGGGCTTTGCAACACACTCAAGATTAGCTTAATAAGCTACCATAGTTGTAGGCAACGACACGTCCATCACGATGGGCTCACTTGGATTACTCGATGTAGGAAGAATCCAAGGATCTTCCATATGACTCGTGTGAAAAGACACCGATCGCATAGATGTCGAAGCCTCACTGGAACTAGACCCTATCATAATGATCAATGCAGGAGAACTAAAACTTCCCATGAGGGATGGATATATTCCTACACCCACACTCCCAGTTGCCGGCTGATAGTTTTCAACGATTGGGATCGAAGCTCCCAAAGATGTGGTAATTGACGGATTCTTGAATGACGTTTGATCAATCGTGACTATCTTCCTGTTAAATGGAAATCATACAATGTGAAATAGGGAAGAAGCTACATCTTGCATACTATACATCCACTATTCCAACCCAGTAAGAGATTGTAGTCAAGGGGCACATCAACCACCTCGACCTATATCGCAGTGGTCTTCCCTCCCAAATGGACCTTAAGGGAAGGAAGGATCCCGTGCGGCCTAAATGATATCCCATCGAACGCAATTAACATGGTCGCTAATTTAGACAGCTCAGCTGAACCTAAGCCCTTCCAACATGATAAAGACATCATAGAAGTGGTGACACCTTCGTCAATCACATTGCACTTAATGGTCATGTTCATACATTCTACATGAATCAAAAGAGACACATAGTATGGCAAGCGAGGCTAAAGTCCTGTGGTTTCAAATTTAATCACGGAGGAAGAATCATCATCCTTCACACCAAGGGCAGAAAGCAAAGCCTTCCTTTGCGAAGGACAACTCTAAAGCACTTCCAATGCGGACATCGCACAAGGAGTATGGCCCAAATCCTCAACAACTGAATAGTTCTGGGTGGATCGGCCATTAGGATTGTGCCCCAAACGCTTAAGGACTCCCTTAGGAATGTGAGGTGCAGCTTCAGGTTTATCCATAGGTTTCTTAATACGCAAAGGAGACCTCGGTGGATCAGGCTCCTTTCCTGGGATGGGTTGTGATGAACCATAGTCCTTTGCATGGGTCACAAATTTCGCAGCATGTACCATGTTAATGCAACCATGACCACTACCCTCCGGCGGATCTTGATCACCACCAGACTGATAATGGGTCCTCGAGTTCATATTTTGATTGTGAGGTAAAGGGTTAGTCAGCACAGTTGGGCCATGTGCCAAGAATCTCGAGGATTCATTGATACGAGGGGAAAAGTAAGTGAGGTGATTGTCCTTAAACAACTTGCAAGGGAATTTAACCTTACATTTATCTTTCTTGTCCCCTTGATCATTACGGGTGCTCTTGTCATTATTAGAATTCTAATTACTGTTCCCACCCTTACGATTATTCTTACCCTTCTTTTTATTCCATCCGGGCTGCTGGTTACCCTTCTGATCCAATGATTGCACTGAAAGCACACTCGCTGTTTGGGTGGGTTGAGACAAAGTCGTGGCTTGTCCCAAAGCAGATTGGTTGATTGACAATTGAATAACTTGTTTTGCAACCGAATCCGCAGGTTTAGCACTTGCACAATGCACAATGCCATTAGCATGTGGTCCAGGTTTAACTTTGGGGTCGAAACTAGAATGCGGAGCATTGGGAATGATCTCATATAACAAACCAGACTGAGCATAAATCAAATCTAGTTCCTGCACCCTAAAAATGGCTTGTTCCTCATTTTGCACTCTAGATGTAGAAACATCTTTCACTATATACGGCAATAATGACTTAAGGAACCATTCGAGGAGGAATTTCGGCAGTATAAAGGCTTTAATTAACCTCTTCTGTCTACGCCACTCTTGGATATGATCCAAGATATGTGTGGCTTTATCCTGCTGAAATGTCGACAAGAGTTCAGTACCAACGTCATAACACACTGGTAGCTGGAAGTGGTTAATAGAAGTCATCGCTAGGTCATCGAACAAAGTGAATTCCCCCCTAGGTAGCTCTATATACCATTTTATGGCAGGCCCTGTAAGGGTGCATTGAAACAACCTTAAATAGATTGAGTCCTGGTGTAAGGAATTCGAAGAGCACCATAGGCGAAAGGTAGTAACATGTTCGCTCAGATCCTCTCCTGGTTTTCCCTCGAACTTGGGTATGTCCGAGGGAAGCTTAGTAGGGACAGCCTACCAAGCCGGGTCATGAGATACAGGATCGTTCGTCAATCTCAACAAGTCAGGAATATTTAGCGTTGCGAGGAAAGGGAGCCTAGGATGATTAGGTCGATGGACCACTCCCTGATAGTTCTGATTCACATAGATCGGATTACCATAACCACCATGGCCTTGGACATAGTGCCCTCCTCTTGTTTGACCCATATAGGGTGGCATGGAAGCACCATAGTGTAGTGTACCTTGACTATTCAGAGCTACAAAGCCGTAATTTGGAGAGTAAGCAGGTTGTTGATACCCGCACCCATAAGGTGAAGAACCCTATCCATACTGCGTCCCATAATAAGGTCCATAAGTCATCGCATGAGATGTCCCATGAGACACTTCGTAAGTAGGAATATACATTCTGGAAGTAGGAACATAGGTTCCAGAAGTTCTGAATATGACCTATAGAAGTATGACCATGACCTCCCGCAACAACGGGCGATGCATGAAGCTGAGACACAACCGGTCTAGTAACCGCAGTACGAACATAACTCTTAGCAATGTTTTGGCCTAAAGGACCACGTGAATGAGGTGGAGGGTGAAAATTCAAAGAAATAGGGATAGAGGACGAAGGTATCTGTGTAATTATGTACATACTATTCCCTATAGTCACTCATCTTGGATCTGGTATCCTAATAGGATCACTAACCCTAGACCTAGGAGGAATATGTGATGTAGCTTCCACCGTTGGGATGGAAGGTGCAATGTGACTAGTGCTCCCAAAACTCTCCGCATACTAAGGAATGAGAGTTCCCCTAGGCGTAGTGTTAGGATCAAACTCAGATTCAACATGAAATTCCAAATCATGTGTGGGAAAACCAGACATACCATAACTACCATAAGTAGTGCTCGCATGTTCAAAATGAGTCTCATCATCGTCCAGTATTCCATACCGGTGATGCATCAATGGGGAATCAACCCTAGAGTAAGTAGGTCTCTCATGAATGGTTCCTATCTCAGAAATCACAGGACCTAACTTATTCAAGTCGGGTGAAGGATCATAGTTAGGAGTAAACTCTCCATCTTCCACATGAATGGGAGAAGGTGGTTCAGGAATACCTTCTATATGGTCTCCCGTGGTGTGTGAATCAATGTGTGAGGTAGTCTGCTTGGAATTTCTATTTCTCACTCCCAAAGGAGGAGGAGATGTAGAAGGTGGAATTCCTGCTAAATGATGAGAACAACGAGCAGCCGTACCCGAATCCACAATGACTCAAAAAATACAAAATACTCTCTATCTACACAAACCCTAGGAAAGCTAACTTGCACAAAGAAATCACCAATAAAATCTAAAGCCAAATACAAGCAATCAAGGGTTGAATAAGTGAGCTCTCGAATGAAGCAGGTATGTCTCGCCTAGGAGAGGCTTGAGACTCACACACACAACAAGAGGAGGTACGTAACCAATTATTGTGGCCCTCAGCTTCAATGCGTAAAGCGACTGTGCTGTCCGACCCGAACCTGGCCGGGACACCTGCAGAATAACCCCTACAAAGTACCCCCTTGATATCCTAGGTAAGGCCACTAAGGTCACCTCAATATAATCAATGCTTAGGCGGACATTTGTAGGCAGGATTGACCATATGGGCAGGGTAGCAAAGCCCAAAACTCTCAAAAGAGCCCCCAGATATGAATACAATCTTGGAAATATGTCCGGTGCTACTCAGTTATGACTAGGGGTCATCCCAATCAATAACTTCTCACACTGCCTTGTGCTTAACTCCCTTTTGAGAGGAGGATCCTGAGAAAAACTGGTTATACCAAGGAATTTCACACACTCACCTGGACAGACACATACATGCTATTGTTTAGTGGTCTTGGAGAACTAACTCACAATTAACTATTCCAAGACCCTAAAGCCTAATCTTGTTGGTGAACCCTATCAAATAAAATAGTGTAGTTCATTTTAATTAAGCATTGATTTTAATTGGCTTTATTACTCAAAAGAGAGATATGGCGGTGCAACTAATGGTGTTATGACACAACATGAAGTAAAATGCACACCTAAAAATCAATGCAAATGCATTGTGTCCATGAAAACAGGGTATGCTACTACGTGAAATGCACAATTTTCTTCAAATGATAAATGCAAGCTTTCCTATATGAAATCCTGACTAATACTCCAAAGCAAATCTAGTGAAAGTACTATGCAAAATGAAAAATGCAATGCATGATGATAAGCAAATATTTTAGATTTTTTGAAATAAAATGAGATATAAAAAGCAATAAAATGATTATACAATCCCCAGACTTTGCAAGCACACTCAAGAAACACTCAAGCAAAGGACTAAGGTAAAAGAAGTCTAATGCACTAATCCCAAAACAAAAAATTGAAAATGCAATGACAAGAACATTCTTAAAAAAGAAATTTACCCTAAAAAACAACGTCTCTGGTCAGAAACAGAGGTGTATAAAAACTATGGCAGTATCAAAGGAGACTCAGCAATCATCAAAATTCACCTAGCAACCATTCGAATTCCTCTAAAAGGAAAAACTAAGGGCATACGCGACTGTTCACAGTAAACCCATGTGTATACGCAGAAATGACAGAGAAACCCACGCATATACGCGAATGTGAGTTCAAAAATCGCATATAGGAAGAATGGTGCATAAAAATAAAGGAAAACAGACAAGCTGAGACAAACTTCACACCAATCAGACACTACCAGGAAAACATGCCCCCAGACTCGACACATAAACAAGAGAAAAAGAGCAATTCAAAGTAATTGAATGTCAATAGAAAACCCCCAAAGGACAACTACTAGGAACTCCCCAGCGAAGTCGCCAATTCTGTTACGAAGAGAAATTCCTATGGCTTGGGGTACCACAACAGAAAAATTGACTCTAGAAATCAATCCTTTCCAATATGCAATAGAAATTAAATATCTAACACTAAAGGATCATACCTCGTACCTTATTCCGAATGGTTGAAGTAGATCTCCATTGAGCTTTGCAACTTCATCTTGAATTGATAGATTACTTCCTCAGCAACAAGTAAACAATACAAGCATACTATATATATTAGTGTTAGATCTATTCTAGAATATATACTCAACAATGTATAAACATTTGAAAACATCCATGGATAAAATATTCATTCAAACACACATTATTGGACAGGAAAAGATATTTCTATTAATATAAAATCAGAGATTACAATGGATACAACCTCTGTTGGCACGTCTGTGAATCAGAGAAACTGAATCCCCCACTTGGGCCTCCACCACCTCAATCCTCAATCTCTCGATAGCAAGCTCAAAGGGAAAAGGAAAGCTTGGGAAGATCACAAAAGTGCTCCAAGGGACAAAGGGATGCAGACTCAAGCACAAGTTCCAGCAACAATGGACTATAGTTTCTTTGCTCTCAATTCTCTCATATGCCTTCAATGTACCAAAGAGTTCTTTATATATCTTTTCAAAGGGGTAATGAAAGGTCGAATCCAAGCGATCTCAAGGAATAGGGAAGGCCAGGAGAAGTGAGTTGGATCCATGTCAAGGAAAACTCCAAAAGGATTTGGATTTTGTACACATCTCGATGTACGCAGTTTTAGGGGTCAAACATGTGTATATACACAATTAAGGGTTTAAAAGTCACATGTATTAATTTTCACATGCTTTAAGGGATGTTCAAGGAAACATCAAAGGACAAAAAATGGTCCAAGGGGTCTAAGGAGTCTGCAGAGGGACAGGGGAAGGCCATACAATTGTGATTCACCTGGAGTGGTAAAATCAGCTCTAATAGAAGCAAAGGTGTATACAGACTCTGGCAGTATCAAAGGAGACTCAACAATCATCAAAACTCACCTAGTAACCATTCAACTTCCTCTAAAATGAAAAACTAAGGGAATACGTGACTGTTCGCAGTAAACCCACGTGTATACGCGGAAATGTCAGAGAAACACGTGTATATACACGACTATGAGTTCAAAAACCGCATACAGGAAGAAAGGTGCATAAAAATAAAGGAAAACAGACAAGCTGAGACAAACTTCACACCAATCAAACACTACCAGGAAAACATTCCCCCAGACCTGATACAGAAACAAGAGAAAAAGAGAAATTCAAAGTCATTGAATGCCGATAGAAAAACCCAGAAGGACAACTACTAGGAAGTCCCCAGTGGAGTCGCCAATTCTGTTATGGAGAGAAATTCCTATGGCTTGCGGTACCACAACAGATAGCTTTACTCTAGAAATCAATCCTTTTGAATATGCAATAGAAATTAAATATCTAACACTAAAGGATTAGGCCTTGTACCTTATTCTAGACGGTTGAAGTAGATCTCTGTTGAGCTTTCCAACTTCAGCTTGAATTGATAGATTACTTCCTCAACAACAGGTAAGCAATACAAGCATACTATATATATTGGTGTTAGATCTATTCTAGCATATATATACTCAACAATGTATAAACATTTGAAAACATCCATGGATAAAATATTCATTCAAACACACATTATTGGACAGGAAAAGATATTTCTATTAATATAAAATCAGAGATTACAATGGATACAACCTCTATTAGCACGTCTGCGAATTAGAGAAATTGAATCCCCCACTTCGGCCTCCACCACCTCAATCCTCCATCTCTCGATAGCAATCTCACAAGTAAAAGGCAAGCTTGGGAATATCACAAAAGTGCTCCAAGGGAAAAAGGGATGCAGACTCAAGTACAAGTTCTGTCAAAAAGAGACTATAGTTTCTTTGCTCTCAATTATCTCATATACCTTCAATGTACCAAAGAGTTCCTTATATATATTTTCAAAGGGGTAATGAAAGGTCGAATCTGAGCGATCTCAAGGCATAGGGAAGGTCAGGAGTCAAGTGAGTCAGTTCCATGTCAAGGAAAACTCCAAAAGGATTTGGATTTTGTACATATCCCGATGTACACGGTTTTAGGGGTCAAACCCGTGTATATACACGATTAAGGGTTTAAAATTCACGTGTATTAATTTTCACATGCTTTAAGGGATGGTCAAGGAAACATCAAAGGACAAAAAATGGTCCAAGGGGTCTAAGAAGTCTACAGAGGGACAGGGGAAGGCCATACAAGTGTGATTCACCTAGAGTGGTAAAATCAGCTATAACACATACCCAAGTCCTTCATTTCAAAATCGACAGTAAGATTTCTCTTTGTATCAATAATCAACCCATCCATACCTGTCACAAATAGATCATCTACATACAGTAGGAGCAGCACTGGGTTGCCATCTTCAACCTTGTAGTAAAGGTTGGAATTTGCTTTACTTTTGGTAAAGCCAAAACAGGATAGAAAGCTGTTAATTCTGCCACACCATGTCCTGGGTGCCTGTTTCAAACCGTATAGGGATTTCATCAATATGCACACATGAGAATCCCTATCATGTGTCTCAAAACCGAGTGGTTGTTCTACATACACTTCCTCTTCCACTACACCATTCAAGAAAGCAGTCTTGACATCCATCTAGTGTATCTTCCATTTCATCACTGCATCCAAAGCTAGTACTGATCTAATGGAATTGTATCAGGCTACAGGTGCAAAGCTTTCTCCGTAATCTATTCCTTCTTTCTAAGAGAAACCTCGAGCCACAAATCTTGCCTTATACTTTTCAATGCTACCATCTGCAGCATACTTGATCTTGTAGATCCATTTGGAAGTCACAATTGACTTCCCTTCTGGTCTTGGGAAAACATCCCAAACATCATTCTTCATGATTGATTGATATTCTTTGATCATAGCATCCTTCCATTCTTTCTGTTATGCTGCTTCTTCATAACTGGAAGGTTCTTTATCAATGAAATCACATAGTAATGCTACATACCCAGAGCAGGATTTGGTCCTCTTTCTTTCTTTGTGATTCTCTCCTGGAGCCCTATATCTTTCCACACCTTGGATAATTTCACATACCCAAGTAGGTTTCCTCTTGTGAGGATTCTTCTCCTGAGGTGGATCTACATGTCTTTGTGGTTCTTCGAATTCTTGATCTTCTTCTTGAGTTTCTTTGTTCATGGTTGTATCATGAATTTTGGGTGCATCTGCTTCTTCAGGTTCTTCAGTAGGTCTCTTTCTGGATTTGTTGTAAGCTGTGTCTTCATCAAATGTTACATCCCCGCTAATTTCAATCTTCTTGAATCTTGGGAAGTATATTCTATAAGCCTTCGAGCTTTCAGAGTATCCCACAAATATACCCTTCTTTCCTTAAGGATCTAATTTTGTTCTCTTCTCTCTTGGAATGTGTATGTATACAGGACAGTCGAATATTCTGAGATGGCTGAATTCTGGTCTCTTTCCAGAGAAGACTTCTTTAGGAGTCTTGTTCTCGAGTATTCTATGTGGAGTACGGTTGTATACATACACCGCTGTTCTGACAGATTCCGCCCAAAGATGCATAGGAAGATCTTGATCATGAAGCATAGCTCTTGTCGCTTCCATGATAGTTTTGTTCTTCCATTATGTTGTGGATTATAAGGAGTGGATAACTCCCTCTTAAGCCCTGATTCTTTACATATCTCTTTTAATTCATTTGAATTGAATTCTCTGCCATTGTCTGACCAAAAGGTTTTGATCTTCTTTTCAATGTGATTCTCGATCAAGGCTTTCAATTCCTTGAACTTGTTGAATACTTCATCTTTGTTCTTCAAGAAGTAAACCCATGTCTTCCTAGAAAAATCATCAATAAAAGAAACATAATATGCATACCTGCTTAGTGAGGTTGATGACATAGGACCTCATACACCGAAGTGGATGATTTCTAGGATTCCCTTTGCTTTGCTTTCGCTGCTTGGAAATGTCTTCTTTGTATTCTTTCCTTTCACACATCCTTTGTAGACCCCATCATGTTTTTATTGGATTTCTGGAAGACCTTCAATGTCTTTTCTTGCAATAGGTAGTGCTCTGTAATGCACATGTGCAAGCCTTCTATGCTAAATTTCATTTGGCCCTACTATGTCATGGACCAATGCTTGTTCTGGATGGCCTTTCAATTTGTACAGAGCTCCTTCTTGTTCTCCAATCACTACTGCATCATTGATAGTCTTTCCTTTTGGCCACATGATGACTTGACCATCTATGAATGCAACCCTCATTCCTTTTGCATCTAATGCAGATATGGAGAGAAGGTTCTTCTTGAGTCATGGCACAAACAATACTTCTTTCATTATCATAGGCTTTCCAGAGTCTAGTTTGTAGGATGACTCCCCACTACCTTTTATTGGATAATGGTAATCATCTCCTAGCTTTACCTTGTGAGGTGATTCATGTTCTGAATGTTTCACAAAGGATTCCTTGAATCGTGTCATATGCTTGGAATCCCCACTTTCTATAAGCCAAACAGTGCTTCCATGAGTAATGTTTCCCGTAAGAGCGGAAATCGAAACATATTTATCGTCACTGGAAGAATCTTCACTTTCATATCTAGTTTTCTTCTTGGAAGGTTCATCATCCTCTGCAGCATGAGCATGATGTCTTCTTTTGTTTCCTTTCTTCTTATGAGAGTGAAATTTCTTTTTAGGACAGTATTTTGCAAAGTGTCCTCTTTCATCACATGTATAACATCTCAATCTAGATAGGTCCTTTCTAATGTTATGTTTATGGTGAAATTTCTTACCTTTAGAGTGATGAGAGTTTCTTCTGCTTTTCTTGGAGTGAACTGTGATAGCTTGATCCTCACTTCCTATATTCTCTTCTTGAGTTGCTATCCGAGCTTCTTCTTGAGAGAATTCTTCCCATAGTCTGCTAAACTTGACCAACTTATTTCTGGCACAGATTCCTTGGATGAAAGAATCCCATGAACTAGGAAGGCCATTCAATGTTGTCGTCACAATTTCTACATTCTCCACTTCTTCATCTATAGCTTCCAGTTGTTCTTTGATCTGGGAGACCCTTGTGAAGTAATACTAGATGGTCTCATCATTCTGGATCTTTACATTCTTCAACTGGTTTCTTAGTGTCATCTTTTGATTGATGTTCTTCCCTTCAAATAGTTTGGTTAGGGAATCAAACATAGCTTTAGGTGTCTTGAGAGAGGACACTTATGGGATGAGGTGGTCTTTGACAGAATCAGCAATGATTCTCTTTGCCATAACCAATTTCTTCTTATGTAATGCCTTTGCCTCATCTCCCTCTGTAACTGGAACCTCCTCACTGATATAGGAGTCCAACTCATTTTCTTCCAGGACCAGGGAGATCCTATACTTCCAAGCTCAAAATTTGTCAACTCCCTCAAGCTTTTCATCAAGCTTGGTATGATGAGACATCTTAATTGAGAACCTCAAATGGAAATACACAAGATTTATATCTTACCAGGTCAAGATGTCTGATCTGGATTTGGAGCTGAAAATCCTGCAGAGCTGGTTCAGGAGCAAATTAGGGTTTTGCTTTGAATTTGATCCCTAACTTCGATTTTGGGGAGGAGATCAATCGAGGCCTGGGCTCACTGAAAAATTCCTCTTATGTGAAAATCCCTAATTTTCGGCAGTAGTGTCCGGTCCAAAACTGAAAAATCTCAGAATTGGATTCTGCTTCAATAGAAAGATGCGCCCTAGGGAAGAGAGTTATTCCACCCTACTTTTGCTAAAAAAATTTGGAGAGAGATCCACAAAATAGGAAGCCCTAGTTTCTACAACTGCACAGTGTCTTCTTCTCAGGTTAGCTCTAATACCATGTTATTTTTTCAACATTAAGCTAGCATAACATTAGGATCTTTAACTGAGAGAACAACAAGCACAAAAATTAAACACAAGAGACAATTAACATAGTGTTTTTTCCTCGGGGAAACCATAAATGGATAAAACCATACAACTCCCTCAGAGATAGAATCAGCACAAAAGTAAAACCCAAAACAGTAAGTGATCTCCCAACAGCAGTAACCTTCTTCTTATCTAGCCCCAGTGTCTTCTCCTTCCTCAACTATGTGCTACACTTGAGTGTGTATGTGATGTGTGCTAAATAGAGAGTCCAACTCTCTATTTATACTAATCCCGACATGACTAAAACCCCATTAGGGCCAACCTCTCCAAGATATTCTAATAACCCTATTTCCCCAGAACTGCGGGGAATTTAACCCTTAGACAATAGGAGGGTTACTCACAATGACTGGACATGACTTGTTTACATCATAGATATTCCCAATCAGAACATTGGGGCATGACATGACATAAGTACATCCTGGAATAAACATCGAGTTACAATAGATAAGAAATACAAGTGAATACATTCCGAACTTACAATTACATCAACAGGTAGTGGAACCAATAGTCATTGAGCCCATCCTCCATGAACGATGAAGGAATGAATCCACCATTTGGAAATTCATCCAATTCAACAATCCCCATCATTGAGGACGTTGATATACTAGGTGAAGCACTATCTAAAATACGAGCTAAAACATCAGCTCAAACGTTGATTGACATATATGATGAAACAATAGCTGAAACACTTTCCGAGACATGCACTAAAATGCAACTTCCACAATATTCTAAAGAACCACTGTATCCTGAATGATTAACCTTGCAAAAGGCCATGTAAAAACCTAGTTTCAACCTCCAATGAGAGTTGAAAAATATTTTTGTAATAATTCTACTATTACAATCCCTACACAACATACCCATTTATTCCAAGACTATGAAAGACATCATTGTAAAGAAAATAGGAAGGACATGAAAAGACCCTCCTACAGTACATGAGGTAGGATAGTTATCTGAACTAATAATGGGAGAATTCACATTGGCCAAATACGTCGATCCACGTAACCCCATTGTAATACTATGTATTGGGAAGATTCAAATATCTAATGTTTTGGTTGACTTATGCATGTCAATAAATGTTATGACCATTAAGACCTTAAAACAACAAGGAATCACGAATCTGAGGCCTACCACAACCATACGAAAGATGGATGATATATCTACCATTAATCTAGAAGAAGTTGTGGAAAACATTGTATTCCCCATGGATTCATGGGAGTACCCTACAGACTTCATTGTTTTAAATTCAAAGTAAAAGTTGGGGGACACCCATTGATCTTGGGAAGACCCTGGATAGCTACAATAGATGCATACATTAGTTGCAGATCAGAGTTCATGACAATTTATGTTGGAAATGCCATTACAAATGTGAATTAATATCCTCCATCTAAATCGAGCATGAACGTTGAAACTCCATTGTGGATGGAGCTATAAGAAGAAGAAGTATATGATATTCATCCTTCATTAACAATTGGGAGATCTTTGACCTTTAAGACAAAAATTGAAGATGATACCATTTGTAATTTTATTAGCGATCCCACCTCTGTCACTAAAAGAGCATATCAGATCTTGGATAGAACACTGAAAGAACAAGAATAGGAAGAACTCACTGAAGAATATTTAGTAATGTTGAGGCCTGGAAATTCACAGGCAACAATAGCAAGGGATTCTCCCCAGTCAACATTCCCAACTAGCCCATGACTGTTTGGTATAAGGAATCCGTCTGGTTTGCGGTCCGGCTACCGTAGGTCAAGTAACAAAAACAAAGGCTTTACCGGTTGCGGCCCGGTCCAATGTGTATATTTTTGTATTTTTGACTTAAAGTATGATATGCACGTGCCTAATTGACAATGCAGGGTGATAAGGATGCAATGAGTAGTCACGACGTGATGCGTAGGTTCTTACCTCTCGTCTTAGAACTCACAAGCATCTAAATCACATATGCAGCAATAAAGTAAAACTAACTATCTATCTATCTATCCCCGGGGAGACAAATTGTAACTTATTTATGAGTAATGTGTATTATGCATGCATTATAAAGAGAAATTACAGATAGCTGATATTCCTTCCTACAACACATGAATGATTAAAGATATTTAGACAATCATATAGCCAATTGTTTATGAACAACATGCATTACTCATGGTGGTAATTTCACAGAATAAACGATAAATCATTCAAACAAGAACATAGGCTCTAAGAGTTAGAACGATCTCACAGTTAATGGACAAAAAATGGAAAACTGAAATAGTTCATCTTTCACCAATCCATAGAATAGTATTTGAACGTCCCACCAAACTTTCTCCGACAGGAAAACAATAATTATTTATTGAAAAAAAAGTAGTTCTTCTTACAATATCCCTTCACATGTCTAACTGGGAAAAAGCCCCTGTAAGTTATAACTTTCAAATATTTAAACTAAAACAGTAGACCGTTTGGGTTGCCCCCCAAACGTGTGACCCTTCGGTTCCTCAAACGTTTCATATCTGTCTTTTTTATCCTTTTTGCGCGCACTCAAGATCCGCTGAGTAACTGACAGAACTTTCAGGTCTGCGCCTTTGTTGCTTTTTATTTTGCCTTTGACTTGGCTTGTGCTCCTTGAGATCCTGTCAGTTTCGGTTTGAAGTTCACCCCGCTATAGTCGAAACAGTCTCTTGGACGCTCCTACAATTAAACGACAATTAATCATTCATTGGGACTATATTTTCAAGAGAATCGAACCACGTTAAATTATAACAACCACAACGGCTAAGAATCAAGAAACGCCATGCGCTGCATTACTGTTATGAAAATTGACAAGCACCAACACTACTATCCCATCTACCTACGGGTTCGAAAGAAATCACCAATGACAGGAAACAAAGAACTCATCGGCGGCTTAGAACGCCAACATCGGCAGGGTAGACCTATTCACAGCTGCATAAGCGGGTCTTAAAAAGTGATGGGTACTGTGAAAACACTTAAGCACATCAGAGTCGGAAGAGTTAAGACCGAAGCTATAGGTGGGAAAACTTCCAATCAGAAATCAGAAGGACATTGACATCGAAAGCCAAATGATTTGCCCAGCCGCAAGGATGGAAAAGAAAAAGACTACGGACAAATGGCTAAAATTGACACGCATCGGATGGCGGAAACATAAGGATCGGAGGTCACAAGAATAATTCCTTCAGCAATGTGGGGTGGCAAAACCACTAAGCAAATCGTCGAGACATCCGCATAGGAGCTCGCAAGACTAATCATCGGAGCGATAGTGGAATCAGGAGCCGCAATGGTGGAAACATAAAGGAAAAATCATTTCGCAATAGGTAAGGTCTACATCGGAGGACAAATCAACTAAATGACCGAAAGGATAGTGCTTTCGGCAGCCATAATGGTGGAATCCCAAAACTCAGGGATCGATGAAAATAACAGAGCAAGGTTTGAAAATTCAAAGCAATAATTGGGAGACTTCGCAGTCTGCTGTCTGCAACTGCGGAGAATGAAGTAACAAGATGTTCCGATGTGAAACCAAAAGTCAACCAATTTAGACAAACGAATCGGAGAAAAATATCGAAGGTAAAGCTTATTATTTCTCTGCAACGGTGGGAACACAAGCAAATAAACTTCCGACTTAGACACTTGAAAATGCATTCAAAGCAATGATAAACTTAAACAAATAGTGGATCATTTCAAGCAGTAGGAAAGTCTTTCTGGAGAGTCATCAAATCAAATCAAAGAAGAAAAGGAGGGTCCCGAAATTTTTTTTAATTTTGGGAAAATGTTGCAGCTGCAACAATTGGCGACTACCTGGTGAACCCCAGATTTATGACTTAACTCCTTCCCAGTAAAAGATTGTTTAGCTCAAAAGTTGAAATCTCGTAGATGCTTGTATTCCTAAGTTGATCAACCCATGCATTTAAATCATTTAGAAGCAGTTCGTACTTAGGGAAATGGTAACATCAGAAATATTTGCAAGTCTGAATAACTCTTTTGAGGCCTAATAAGTGAGATTTATTTTACCCGTCCTTAGGTAGTTTCTAGCTTGGCCGCCACAGGATTGTAACATATGGTAAATAGCATTATCCATTTGTTCCTCATTCTCATGCCAACTGCACTTTTGTGCCATTCAAACTTTAGTTCTTTTGAGTCCTCCATCTGCATTTCTTTCTGAATTTTATTTAGGCTCCTCTATCCATAGTGTGCTTTTGTGTGAGAGAAGAATTTACTTTTCATCTCACGGACGGAGAGGAACTTTTGGCAATTTGAAATTCATGCTTTTGATACTTTGCTTTGATATGTATTGTTTCTTTAAGGATTTTTGACTCTTGATAGCTTTTAGCTTTTCTGAAATCATGGCAGGGATCATTTATATATGAGATACTGTTTACCTTGCTTCCTTTCCGTGGGTCCTTTGCTGCCACTCCCTTGGATATTTTAGATGTGAAACGGATGGAGCCTCGAAATAGTATTCCAGACCTCTTAATTCTGAGTTATTTACAGGGGTTAAGTAGGGCTTCAATGAGTGCATGTCCAATTAGGAACACTGCTACTAGAAGACACTCTATGCTTTAAAAGCGCAGTCTTTTGCTCAAGATTTTAGTTAATTAACAACCCTGATGTTTCCATTGCAACCAAAAGTTTGCCTCTTTATTCAAAACCAAAAAGAGCTAATAACAAAGCATTAAACCAAGAGAAAACAACATCAAAGCAATAAACCAAAAGAGAACAATATCAATTTATTTATGTACAGAATCATTAAAACAAAAGAAATGAAAAAGTGCCCACTCCTGAAAATCCTTTAACCTGGTGAGTCAAGGGGTGAGCTAGATTATAGACTTGAGATCCCTAACCATGGTCTAGCTGTGCTATTTTTGAAATTGAAACCATGTCTACTAGTCTACAGTCATCTTTATCAGCCTAAGGAAGTTGAAGGAGCTCAAGCTGAGTGTCAATCATAGAACTGGCCTTTCCTTAGGTATGATATCTTAGTTTGAGCTCTGTTAGATAATTTCCTAGGACAGCATTAGCAGATTCATTACCTTCTCCCAGCTTAGTGACATTATGCTTCATGTAAGGTTCTCTCAAAAATTTAATCTGATTTGGGGTACCCTTAAGAGGTAACCACAAATGAGAGCAGTCTCAAGCAAAATAACCTTTTAACTTGGCCGACCAATCTCAGTTAATAATAAGCCCATATCCATCTAGTACGTCAGCCACCATAATGTTAATAAATTGACATATCTTTTTATTTGCAGATAAGCGTATGAGAACATTCTTCATTTCTCCCACTACTTTGACACCCGTTCTATCTAGTTTCACTACTTCCCAGGTAGTGGGCTCTGGTTGTCCATTAATCCTTTTGCAAACTTCAAGTGGCATAACATTTACCGATGACCCAGAATTTACCAAACAATTATGCACATTATGATTGAGCATTTCTAGAGTCAAAAGAAAAGGCAGGGTTTTAGCTTTTTCTTCCCAAATTGGTTCTATATCTTCTTCTCTCGGTTGATTTTGAGTGGGTACATTTATTTTAAGCTCCTTAATTTTTTTAGTGTTTCCTTCATCAACATCTACCTGTCCTTTCACAGGTCTGACAGGTTCATTGATTGGCACTGTTTCCTGATTGACAGTAGTGACTTCAAGTGTTTTATCTTCAACATTGGCATTTATCTGTTTCTTGACATTCGTTTGCAACCTCTTAATCTTTGAAATTGTTGCATTGTCTTTAATTATCAAACCCATGTCCTTTGTTGCTGTAGGTGTGTATTCATACTTAAACGCATTCTCTTCTGTGTCAAAAAGTGAGACACCATCCCATAAGAACATGGTATCATCTTCTTATTTCTCTATGGTCTTGTTTTTCTTTTCCTCTTTACCACTGCCCTTAGTCAATTTAGAGTCTAGCAGCTGATTCATAACGAATTTCATTGAATTTAACCATTGAGGAAACTTCTTTTCATAATGAGGTTGTTGGTGGAAAGTGCAGAAATTATCCCCCCCTACCTCTGTTATATTCACTGATGCTCAATTGGGTGAAGGGATCTTCAATTGGTTGTTATCTTCCCTTTTTTGGTAGTAGGGTTTGTAAGTTTTATGAACTTCCCTTTCTTTCTCCAGATCTATTATTCGGTTGGATAGTTTCTGAATCATTTTCAGCATTCCCTCAAAATCATGTGATTGTTCCTCTTTAGGTTTAGACAACAATAAGGTTCTTCTCCCGATAGTTTTTTCCTCAGTTTGCTTGGGATAGTCTTCTATAATTTCCTTTTCATCCTCTACCCTTCCTGCTTCTTCATAAGTCTCTACAAACGTATGTCAAGCTTTCATCTTGGAAAACATGGGCTGAGGTATAATATTCAATTAAGGATTTGTTCGAGGGTCTGTCAGTTTCAGAAAAGTTCTTTAAGTATGTTGAAAACCTTTGAGTAAAATGATGTACCTTCCCATATTTCTCTTTTTTTTATAAACCAAGACCTTTCATTAGTGAGGCATGTTTCTTTTGGGCTGCGTATTTACTCCTGAAAATCCTTTCGAAGGTGTCCCAATCAGGAATAGATTTTGCAGGCAAACCAAAATACCAGGATGTTGCTGCCCCTTTAAGGGTATGCGGGAATAATATACAGACCACATCCTCGTGTTTCCCGACCCTTAAACCTTCTATTGCTGAATAGAAACTTTACAAGTGGTCATCTACATCAGTCTTTTCATCAGGATCAAACTTAGGCAGCAACTTCTCAAAAGCTTGAGGTAGGTTATGCAATGGAGGTGTGAGGTTCAAAGGTGATCTAGCTCTCCAAGCTGGTAGTGGGTTGGGCTGATTCACATTTAAACCAGCCATGAGCAAAGGTGAACGAACAAGAGTCTGAGTAAGAAACACCGTAAGATGAAACTGGGCTTACTTGATTTAAAGGGTAGAACCAAAACCTGTGAGTACTTGGGTTAAGTCAAAAGCTTCCAAATATCTGCTGTTGGGGTAATATTGGGAAAATAAGTTTCCACGGCCACCCATGCACTGGCGGCCCTCCTTCTAGCGCCAGAAACTGTTGAGGCTTGGAAATTCACAGGAAACAACAGCAAGGGATTCTCCCCAGTCAACGTTCCCAACTAGCCCGTGACTATTTGGTATAGGGAATCCGTCTGTTTTGCGGTTCAACTACCGTAGGTCAAGTAACAAAAACAAAGGCTTTACCGGTTGCAGCCTGGTCCACCGTGTATATTTTTGTATTTTTTACTTAAAGTATGATATGCACGTGCCTAATTGACAATGCAAGGTGATAAGGATGCAAGGAGTAGTCACAACATGATGCACAGGTTCTTACCTCTCATCTTAGAACTCACAGGCATATAAATCACATATGCAGCAATAAAGTAAAACTAACTACCTATATATCTATCCCCGGGGAGCCAAATTGTAACTTATTTATGAGTAATGTGTATTGTGCATGAATTATAAAGAGAAATTACAGATAGCTCATATTCCTTCCTACAACACATGAACGATTAAAGATATTTAGACAATCAGATAGCCAATTGTTTATGAACAGCATGCATTACTCATGGTGGTAATTTCATAGAATAAACAAGAAATCATTCAAACAAGAACATAGGCTCTAAGAGTTAGAACGATCTCACAGTTAATGGACAAAAACTGGAAAAACAAAATAGTTCATCTTTCACCAATCCATAGCATAGCATTTGAACGTCCCACCAAACTTTCTCCGACAGGAAAACAATAATTCTTTATTGCAAAAAAAAGTAGTTCTTCTTACAATATCTCTTTACATGTCTAACTAGGAAAAATCCCCTATAAGTTCTAACTTTCAAATATTTAAACTAAAACAGTAGACCGTTTTGGCTGCCCCCCAAACGTGTGACCCTTCGGTTCCTCAAACGTTTCATATCCATCTTTTTTATCCTTTCTACGTGCACTGAAGATCCGTTGAGTAACTGACATACCTTTTAGGTCTGCGCCTTTGTTGCTTTTGATTTCACCTTCGACTTGGCTTGCGCTCCTTGAGATCCTATCAGTTTTGGTTCGAACTTCGCCCCGCATTAGTCGGAACAGTCTCTTGGACGCTCTTTCAATTAAACGACAATTAATCATTCATTGGGACTATATTTTCAAGAGAATCAAACCACATTAAATTATAACAACCACAATGGCTAAGCAGCAAGAAATGCCATGCGCTGCATTACTATTATGAAACTTGAAAGTGCCAACACTACTATCCCATCTACCTACGGGTTCGAAAGAAGTCACCAACGACAGGAAACAAAGAACTCATCGACGGTTTAGAACGCTAACATCGGCAGGGTAGACCTATTCACAGCCACATAAATGGGTCTTAACAGCGATGCGTACTGCGAAAACACTTAAGCACATCGGAGTCAGAAGAGTTAAGAACTAAGTTGTAGGCGGGAAAATTTCCAATCAAAAATTGGAAGGACATTGACATCAGAAGCCAAATGCTTTTCCCAGCCGCAATGGCGGAAAAGAAAAAGACTACGGACACGTGGCTAAAATCGACACGTATCGGACGACGGAAACATAAGGATCAGAGGTCGTAAGAATAATTCCTTCCGCAACATCAGGTGGAAAAACCACTAAGCTAACCATCAAGACATTCGCATCGGAGCTCGGAAGACTAATCGTCGGAGCGATAGCGGAATCAGGAGCCGCAACGACGAAAACATAAAGGAAAAATCATTCCGCAATAGGTAAGTTCTACATCGGAGGAGAAATCAACTAAATGACCGGAAGGATAGTGCTTTCAGTAGCCATAATGGCGAAAGCCCAAAACTCAGGGATCGGATAAAATAACAGAGCAAGGTTTGAAAATTCAAAGAAATAATCGAGAGACTTTGCAGTCTTCCATCCGCAACTACGGAGAATGAAGTAACAAGATGTTTCGACGTGAAACCAAAAGTCAGTCGATTTAGAAAAATGCATCGAAGAAAAATATCGAAGCTAAAGCTTGTTATTTCTCCGCAACGGCGGGAACGCAAGCAAATAAACTTCCAACCTAGACACTTAAAAACGCATTCAAAGCGATGATAAACTTAAACAAACAATGGATCGTTTCAAGCACTATGAAATTCTTTCCGGAGAGTCATCAAATCAAATCAAAGAAGAAAATCAAACCAATCTAAGCAAAAGGAGGGTCCCGAATGTTTTTTGAATTTTGGGAAAATGTTGCAGCTGCAACAAGTCAGTAATATCGAATTGATTCCAGTAATTGATAATTCCAAGAGTGTTCCAGTAGAAGTTGACTCAAGGAAAACATTGAACGTCAACCCTAATATAAAAACTAATGAACAAGAATGCCTTGTTACACTAATGAAACAACATAAGGGGTATTTTGCATGGGAGTACACAGATATGAGGGGAATTCCCTCAGCACTGTGCACCTATCATATTTATATTAAAAGTTATTCAAATCCAATACGAGAACCCCAACGCAAAATGAACCCTAACATCAGATATATTGTGAAGGAGGATATACAAAACCTTCTAGAGGCCAGATTTATTTACCCAATTTAAAAGAGTGAGTGGGTTCCCCACTTGTGATCATACCTAAAAAGAATAGGGCGTGGTGTGTGTGTGTGTGGATTATAGAGAACTTAACAAAGAAAAAACAAGGACCATTTCCATTTTCCTTTCATCGATCAGGCTCTAGACACCATATCTGGAAAAAAATTCTTCTCCTTCCTGGATTGTTTAAGTAGATATAACCAAACCTATATTTCCCCTAAAGTTCAGAATAAAACCACCTTCACCTATCCTTGGGGATCCTTCACATATAGGGTGCTTTCCTTTGGGTTGTGGAATGCACTGACCATGTTTCAATGGGCTGTAATTGGAATATTTTCTGAAATCGTGAAAAGTTATATCGAAGTCTTCATGGATGAATTCACTCCTTATGGAGACTGTTTTTATGAAGAACTGGAGATCTTCGAAAAAGTTTAGAAACGCTGTGAACAAACACACATATCTTTGAGCACCAAAAAATGCCTCACGATGATGAGAGAAGGTGTGGTTTCGGGATATTTTATCTCTGCTGCAGGTATTCAAGTTGATATAGCCAAGATAAAGGTAATTTCAAACATTCATATCCCTAGGTTGCAGAAATAGGTAAGAAATTTTCCTTGTCATGATGGTTATTATAGGAAATTCATAGAAAATTTTTCCAAGTTGGAATCTCTCCTATTTACTTTATTAATGAAAGATTCCCAATTTGTTTGGACAGATGCATGCCGAGAAGCATCTTCAAAATTAAAGAAGAGGATATATACATCACCCACATTGAGGGGGGATAATTGGGCCCTTCCTTTTCATATTTCCTCTGACAATTCAAACATAGCCATTGGATAAATTCTAGGACAACATGAAGGTGACAACTCGTACGCTATCTATTACGTCAATAAGAATATGTCTCCTACTCAACTGAACTACATGGTAATAGAGAAGGAATTCCTTGTTATTGTTTATTCCATCAATAAATTTAGACGTTAAATTACTGGATACCCTACATTTGTACATACTAACCACTCGACAATTAGATATTTGATGAACAAACCCATTACTAATGCTAGAGTTAGTAAGTGCTTGTTGTTACTTTGGGAATTTGACATCACTATTGTTGATAAACCACGAAAGGATAACGTAGTTGCATATTTTCTATCTCAGTTGAATAATAATGATGATGATACACGAGTCGAAGATTATTTCCCTAATGAACATTTATTTGGAGTCTCAGCCTTTTCCCTATGGTACGTTGATAATGCCAATTATTTGATTGTAGGTAAACTTCCATCGCACTTGTCCAAACGAGAAAAGAGGATAATTATACAACAAAGTGCGATGTACTACTGGATCGAATGGAACCCCTTTTACATAGGACCTGATTTGGAAATTAGGCAATGTGTGAGGGAGGATGAAATCCACATTATTTTGAAGGGCTACCATGATGAGCCATGTGGGGGGGAATTTTACTGATAAAAGGGTAGGCCATAAGGTACTAAGGATGGGATACTTTTGGTTAACTATATTTCAAGATGCAAGAAAATATGTTCAGGCCTGTGACAACTTACAACGAATGGTTCAACCAAATAGATTAGATGAGATGTCACTTCAGCCACAATTGGTAGTTGAACCCTTTGATAGATGGGCCCTAGATTTTGTAGGGCCTATCAACCCTCCATCAAAAAAGAAAGTTTACATTCTTGTTTGCACTAACTATATGACCAAGTGGGTAGAAGTTGTGGCCTTGGTAAAATCCAATGATTAGGCTATAATGGACTTTTTATATGCAGATATCTTCACCCGCTTTGGAGTACCCAGGGAAATTGTGACAAAAGGAGGACCTTAGTTTGTGCCCCAAATGATGGAGGCCCTCTTTGAAAATTATTGTATTCAACACCAAGCCACTTCTCCATATCATCCATAGTCTAATGGGTAAGTGCAAATCACAAACAATATGACCGAGTCAATCCTCAAAAAAGCAATGAAGAGTAGTCACAAGGATTGGGATGAGAGGATTCCGGAAGCATTGCAAACCTATCATACAAAAAGACGCAACAATACAAGATTATCCCCATATGAACTGGTGTACGTTAAGAGTGTTGTTTTCCCTATTGAATTTGAAATAAAAACTTTGAGAAAAACCATGGAGGAAAAGCTAGATTTTAATGAAGACTCGAAAAAACTAGATAAATCAACTAAATGAACTAGATGAAAAGTGCACCGCTGTTGTACATCATACAACTTTAATTTAACAACAATGCTCCAAATGGCACGATAGATTTATCAAGAAGAAGATGTTATATGAAGGAGATTAGGATTTAATGTATGATTAACGGTTTAAAAGGAACTTTAAAGGAAAGCTGCGCATGAGATGGTTGGGATTTTACAGAATAGATCAGGTATTTGACAATGAAACGATTTCGTTGACCACCATAGATGAAAATCAAACTCCTTTATTTTCCAATGGTCATTGATTACGGATTTATCAAAAGCCAATCTTGAAGGATGCATTTATTTTAAAATTCGTAGCTGATCCAGACTATCAACTGGTACACGAGAAGGGTTCTTCCCCTGTTTCTAAAACTTTTTAAGTATACTACAAATTCCATAAAATTTGTATATAAATAAAATTGTTTCTATGAACTTTTCTTTTCTTTTTTGATTTTCTTTTCACTAAGATCGGGTGCGTTTTTTTTAGAATTGTAAACAGGTATTCCTGAGAAGATTCAAGCAAAATAATCCATTGCAATGGGATAGGAAATTGCAAAAAAGTATGATAAGATTGAAAATCCTTCGCGCAAATTTTTTTTTATCAAGGCCTGTCAAATTTTTTTTTAAGAAGAATCTTGTTAAATTCCTTCACCTTTATCCGCTACAACTCAACAATTTTTTGGCTAAATTTGGCCGCAACTCTGCTATTTTTAGCCAAATTCTGTTGCAACACCGCTAGTTTTTCCGCTATTTTTAGCCAAATTGCACTACAACACCGCTAATGTTTCCGCCATTTTTTGCCAAATTCTGTTGCAACACCACTAATTTTTTTTCTTTTTTTCGTTGAACTCCGCTACAACACCACTAATTTATTTTTCATTTTTTTCCAAATTCCGCTGTAACAATGCCAATTTTCCTTTGTTTTTGGCCAAATTCTACTATAACACCGCTAATTTTTATGTTGTTTTTGTTGAGTTTCACTGTAACTATGTCAGTTTTCCATCAAGGTTGACTATTCTTGCACTAGAACTTGCCCATTTCCTTGCATCAACTTCCGCTATAACTCTGACAGTATTGTGCTGAAAATTTCACAAAAAATTGACCGCGTTTTGGGCGGATTTCCAACTGAATCTCAATGTTTCATGATGAGATATTTTACACTTTGTATGTGCTTCAAGAATTCAATGTTGTTATGAATGGGCTCCTCTTTATTAATGATTGGAAGAATATTGCCCTTATTTGCGCATGTGAAATCATCTCCCACATGATTATTTGGCATTGAAAGTTTGGATCATAGCAAGGAATTGACGGCTAAATTAACAATGATTAGGTATGGATTGTAATTGTAAGTATAATAGAGTATTTAATGATGTAATAACAATGGTTGTACCTTTTCAACCCCTGATAATACTCCATAATTAGTTAATATTCCTTTCACATCATCTCGCATGTACTTTCAAACAATCTCCCTATCTACTATAACCTACAATACATCTCGTTTCTATTTTTTGAAGAATTTAAGAATACAGATACAACCCCTTGCTATCTGGTTACTGGATCTAACGTTTTCAACTTGAACAACTGGTTTCGTTAGTTACTATTGGTCCCGATTTTGTCATTGTTTTTGGGTTGAATACTTCGCATATTAACATATTTTTTACTACTTTTTTGTGCCTTTTGCACCATGCAGCTCCCTCTATAAGCTTCAGGTATGACTAAACTAGGATTTATGTCAATTCTATTTAGTATCATCATTTTATTGTTTCAATGGTTAAAATTGGCATAATATGGAGTACATTTGTTATATTAATTCATGTGTCTTATTGGCTGCAGGTTATATGGTATTTTTGGTGGCCTCGCGAACAAACACACATTCAACTGAACATATGGAAGACGTGCCCATCTTTCTATCTAGTGTTGATGTAATTGTAACTTTGGAATGTATTTACTTATATTTCTTATGTATTGTAACCTGATGTTTATTCTGGGATGTACTTGTGTCATGCCATGCCCCGATGTTCCTATCGGGAGGATCTATAATGTAAACAAGTCATGTCAAGTCATTGTGGGTAACCCTCCTATTGTCTAAGGGTTAAAGTCCCCGCA
>LPNX010524525.1:239812-292341 GCA_001517045.1 Pseudotsuga menziesii
CTGCAAAGTCTATGACAATGAAGGAAGTATTGTTTGTACCAAGACTAAAGAAGAACCTCCTCTCCATATCTACATTAGATGCAAAAGGAATGAGGGTTGCATTCATAAATGGTCAAGTCATCATGTGGCCAAAAGGAAACACTATCAATGACGTAGTAGTTATTGGGGAACAACAAGGAGGATTGTACAAATTGAAGGGCCATCCAGAACAAGCCTTGGTCCATGACATAGTAGAGCCAAATGAGCTTTGGAATAGAAGGCTTGCACATGTGCATTACAGAGCACTACCAATTGCAAGAAAATTTGTTGAAGGTATTCCAGAAATTCAAGCAAAACATTATGGGGTGTGCAAAGGATGTGCGAAAGGAAAGAATACAAAGAAGAAATCTTGGAAATCATCCACTCTGATGTATGCAGTCCTATGTCATCAAGTTCACTAAGTGGGTATGTATATTATGTTTCTTTTATTGATGAATTTTCTAGGAAGACATGGATCTACTTCATGAAGAACAAAGATGAAGTATTCAACAAGTTCAAGGAATTCAAAGCCTTGATCGAGAACCACACTGAAAATAAAATCAAGACCTTTTTATAAGATAATGGCGGAGAATTCACTTCGAATGAATTCAAAGAGTTATGCAAATAGTCAAGTATTAAGAGGGAGTTGTCCACTCCTTATAATCCACAACAGAATGGGATTACAGAACGGAAGAACAAAACTATCATGGAAGCCGCAAGAGATATGCTTCATGATCAAGATCTTCCTATGCATATTTGGGCAGAAGCTTCCAGAACAACGGTGTATGTAAAGAACCATACTCCACACAGAGTACTCGAGAACAAGACTCCTAAGGAAGTCTTCTTCAGCAAGAAACCATAAGTCATCCATCTCATAATATTTAGTTGTCTTGTGTACATACACATCCCAAAAGAGAAGAGAACAAAATTAGATCCTTAAGGAAAGAAGGGTATATTTGCAGGATACTCTGAAAGCTCAAAGGCTTATAGAATATATTTCCCAGGTTTCAAGAAGATTGACATCAGCAGAGATGTGACATTTGATGAAGACACAGCTTACAACAAAAGCAGAAAGAGACCTGTTGAAGAACCTAGAGAAGCAGAAGCACCCAGAATTCATGACATAACCATGAACGAAGAAACTTAAGAAGAAGATCAAGAATTTGAAGAACCACAAAGACTTATAGATCCACCTCAGGAGAAGAATCCTAATAAGAGGAAACCTACTTGGGTATGGGAAATTATCCAAGATTCTGAAAGATATGGGGCTATAGAAGAGAATCATAGAGAAAGGAAGAGGAACAGATCCTGCTTCGAGTATGTAGCACTACTATGTGATTTCATCGATAAAGAACCTTCCAATTACGACGAAGATGAAGAACGGAAATAATGGAAGGATGATATGATCGAAGAATATCAATCAATCATGAAAAATGATGTTTGGGATGTTTTCTGCAGACCAGAAGGGTAGTCGGTTGTAACTTCCAAATGGATCTACAAGATCAAGCATGCTATAGAGGGTAGTAATGAAAAATACAAACCAAGATTTGTTTCTCGTGGTTTCTCCCAGAAAGAAGGAATAGACTATGAAGAAAATTTTGCACCTGTATCCAAATACACTTCTACCAGATCAGTACTTACTTTGGCTACAGTAATGAAATGGAAGATACACCAGATGGATGTCAAGACTGCTTTCTTGAATGGTGTAGTAGAAGAGGAAGTATATGCAGAGAAACCACTCAGTTTCAAGACACATGATAGAGAGTCTCATGTATGCAGATTGAAGAAAGCCCTGTACGATTTGAAACAGGAACCCAAGACTTGGTATGGAAGAATTTACATCTTTCTATCCAGTTTGGGATTTACTAAGAGTAAAGAAGATTCCAATATTTATTACAAGGTTGAAGATGGAAACCCAGTGATTCTCCTACTGTATGTAGATGATCTGTTTGTAACAGGTATGGATGGGTTGATTGTTGATACGAAGAGAAAGATTGCTACCGAGTTTGAAATGAAGGACTTGGGTATGATGCATTATTTTCTAGGCATGGAGGTGTGGCAGAATGCATATGGAATATCCCTTAGATAAGGGAAGTATGCAGTAGAGATGCTGAAGAGGTTTGGGATGATGGAATGCAAGGATATGTCCACATGTATGGCATCAAACCTGAAGCTATTGAGCAATGCTTCATCAGATTCGGTTGATGCTACGATGTATCATCAGATGATTGGGTCCTTGATGTACCTGACGAACATGAGAGCATATATTCGCTTTACTGTGAACACCTTGAGCTAGTTGCTGATAGATCCAAGAAATGTTCACTTGATTACTGCAAATCATATTCTACGGTACCTAAGGGGTACAGTTGATTATCGGCTCAAGTATGAGTCGAATCAAAAGATTAACCTGGAGGGTTATGTCGATTCAGATTGGGCAGGCAGTGCCATTGATAGGAAGAGAACTTCAGGGTGTTGCTTCAGTATGGGATTAGTTGTGATATCTTGGTTTAGCAGGAAGCAATCCTGTGTGGCACTAAGTATAGCTGAAGCAGATTATGTCGCAGCTTGTTCAGCTAGTTGTGAGGTAGTATGGCTGAGGAAGCTACTGTCTGATTTATTTGATATCTAGTTAGATGCTACTTGTATATATTGTGACAACTAGCATTGTGTGAAGTTGTCATAGAACTCGATGTTCCATGACAAGTCGAAGCATATCGATATGAAGTATCACTATATCAGGGATATGGTGTAGAGGGGAGTAGTGAAGCTCCAGTATGTTCCAACGGATGAATAGATAGCTAATGTATTGACAAAGCCATTGGCTAGGGTGAAGTTTGAGTACTTCAGGGAGAAGCTTCGTGTTCTCCAGATCAAGGTTCCCTCCAAAGGGAAGTGATGAGTCCGTGAGCCATTCTGACATGGTGAGAGGATTGGTTCCTTCCATGGTCAGATGTAAGGGCTGAGTCATTCTGTCATGGTGAGAGGATTGGTTCCTTCCATGTCAGATATGAGTGCTGAGCCATTTTGATATGACTATAGGATTGGTTCCTACATGATCATACATAAGGGATATTTCCATTCTTGGAATGGAGCTTCCTAGTGAGGTACCAGGAAAACTCAGTCTAGGACTGAGGGCCGTTGTCATATGAATGTGAAATGTGTTCTCACATGATCAGATATGAGTGCATGTCCATTCTGATGTGATAGAGGGATGTGTTCCCACTTGATCGGATGTAAGTGCTGAGCCATTCTGTCATGGTTAGAGGATTGTTTCCTTCCATGTTAGATGTGAGTGTTGGCCATTCTGACTTGGTGTCAGATATAAGGGCTACCACCATTCTTGGAATGGAGCTACCTGGTGAGGTACCAAGAATCCTCAATCTGGGACTGAGAGCCATTCTGATGTGACTGAGGGATGTGTTCCCACATGATCATATGTAATTACATATCCTTTCCATAGATGATAGTAGGTGTGTCCTATCATGCTGGTGGATGTGAGTGCTGGCCTTTCCACAGATGACAGTAAGTGTGTCCTATCATGCTGGTGGATGTGAGTGCTATGCATTTTCATAGATGGTGGTAGGTTTGTCCTACCATGCTAGTGATTGTAAGTTATGTGCCTTTCTACAGATGGTAGTATGTGTGTCCTACCATGCTAGTGGATGTGAGTGCTGTGCCTTTCCACATATTATAGTAGGTGTGTCTTATCATGCTGGTGATTGTAAGTGCTAAGCCTTTTCATAAATGAATGTGAGTGCTGGGCCTTTCTAATGTGATTATAGTATTGGTTCCTACATGATCAGATGTGAGTGTTGGGTTGACTTGGTGTTAGATATAAGCACTGAAGAAGACCTACATGGAGGATAGGCCTACAATAAACATGAAAAAGGGATGGATCTATAGAACTTCCTGTGATGAGAAGAATCATGAGATAGCACCCAGGATGATCTAGTAATGAAGATCCAAAAGTGGTGATCCAGATCTAGTGATGATGTGTAGTGATGATCCAAATCCAGTGATGATGTCCAATGATGATCTAGATCGAGTGATGATCTATATCTAATGATGATGATCTAGATCAAGTGATGATCCAGATCCAAAGATGAAGATGGCTTGAATATGAAGATGACTTGAAGATGAAGATGACTTGAAAATGTAGATGATGAGATGATCCAGAGAAGAAGACCAGTGATGAAAATTGTGTCGAGAGAATACCTTCCTAGTTAAGAGGGAGTGTTGATGTAATTGTAACTTCGGAATGTATTCACTTATATTTCTTATGTATTGTAACCCGATGTTTATTCTGGGATGTACTTGTGTCATGTCATGCCTCGATGTTCCTATCGGGAGGATCTATAATGTAAAGAAGTCATGTCAAGTCATTGTGGGTAACCCTCCTATTGTCTAAGGGTTAAATTCCCTGCAGTTTTGGGGCACTAGGGTTATTAGACTCTCCTAGAGAGGTCATCCCTAGTAGGGTTTTAGTCATGTCAGGAATTAGTATAAATAGAGAGCTGGCCTCTCTATTTATCACACACTCATCCACACTCACTTGCAGCGCATAGCTGAGGAAGAGAAAGACACTGGGGCAAGGAAGAAAGAGGATACTACTGTCGGGAGATCATCTTACTGTTTTGGTGTTTTAATTTTGGTGTTGATTCTATTTCTAAGGAAGTTGCAAGGTTTTCTCCATTTATGGTTTCCCAGAGGAAAAACACTGTGTTCATTATCTCTTGTGTTTGATTGTTGTGCTTTTTGTTCTCTCAGTTAAAGATCCTAATGTTATGCTAGCTTAATGTTAAAAATCTAACATCTAGATCGTCAAACAAACTATAGGTTTTTGGTAGCATGTTTATGTGTATTAAGAGCATGAAAATAGCTAGAAAATGTCATCACCACGCGTTGGTATCTCAGATTTAGACTTCTTATGGAATAAGTGCTCATGGTGTGACACCTCTACATAGGCTTTGATTCAGACAGAAGTTTGAACCACATTGCGCGCTTGAAGGAACTTGATCAACGAGAGAAGATAAATAGTCAGATGTTAACCCTTAATGTACTTATTCGCCATTATGACTTCTTTATCTTGAAGAGCAGTTGACCACTAAAGGGTCGACTTGCTCACCTCCATTGAACAATGTATATATATAGACGTTGTATGTGATTTAAAACTAGTCTAGAGTTTTTGGATTTTTAGTTATAGAGTCTCTCTCTCATATTTTAGTTTGAGCCTCTGTCTGTTATTTGATCAGTTCCATCTAAAAAACTTTGTAACACTACCTATTATTTTAATGAAAGTCTTCTTGTGTTGTATATGATTGTGTTCGTCTAAAAGAAGCTCAACTCTGTTCACTAGGAGGGCCCCCCGACAAGCAAAGTCTTTATATCCTTATGTAGGTTTTGTTATTTTTTTTCTTGCAATTAGTATAAATTTTGTTTATGAGTTGTTTAGTTTTGTTTCTATAATCGTTCATGTTTTTTAGCATATATTTCAATTTGAATTTATGTTGAGCATGTATGTTATTTTTATTAAATAGTGATCGGTTGCGTTTAAGATAGCTTTCAAGTTTTCTGCACAGTCTTTTGATTCATAGAATAAATTTCTTTGATTAGTTATAGTCTAGTTCTTCTTATTCCAGATTTTATCATTAACTTTCTTAAGAATATGTTAGTTTGTTTCAAATTATGAAATCAGTCGAGGTTGTGGAGTTCAATCATTAAAGTAGGTTTACTTCATGTTTTACATTACAGTAGTACATGCATGGAGTTGCTGCTCTTCAATAAAGCATTTTAATTTATATTTTTAACCTTTCCTTTAAACAGACTATCATACAGACAGTGTGTTCCACCTTTTATACAGACCTTCATTTCCACCTGTTATATAGTCATTCATTTAGTCCTGTGTGTTTTTAGTTTATTTTATAGTTTATTGTTTTAGTTTTCTGATTCTATCTGACTAGTAATGGTTAGATAATGTTTAAATTTTCTTTTAAGGACCTTTAGATAAGATTGTTGGATACTTCTTGTTAAAAATCATTTCTCCTTTCTCTTTCTTTGACCTTATGCATAGGAATGATATTCTGTAAATTAACTCATCTTACTAATTTGCAATTGAGCCTTTAATTCAATATTGTTCCTTTAGTTTTAAATTACATACATTAATAGATTAGGTGCTTATTATAGAACTCAAATTATCCTTATGAGTTTTCTGTTTGTTTATAAACTATGTCTATCTTTATATAGTGCTTTGTAAATAGGAGCCACTTGTATATAAACATTCATGTTTACTATTTCCTATAACTGGACCTTTCTTAGTTTGCACATTTTTGTAGACATAAAACTAGATTTAATTCCTTTTAGCTTTTAGACTTCTTTTGAGATCCATTTTGATACCCCTCCTGCCCCAGTTCCTATTATAGTAAATTCCTACCCTCAGAATAATCAAGGAGAGTGGAATTAAGATAGTTTAGTTAGTCTATGTATCGTTTCTATTTGGTCATTGTAAATCCTTTTTAATATAGCCATTTTTTCAAGCAAAAATCAATCTCTCTAGATAGAATATTCATAAGCATTGTTTATATTAGAAACTTTATAAATAGTTTGATGTCACTTTTGTTTTCATTAACTTAATTAGGTCCTTAGAAGTTCAACTTTAGATATTTAGCTTATTACCATGACACTCTCTACCTTCGCATATATTTTGTAGCAACTCTAATCCTACTAACCCCAGTTGATAATTAAATATTAGGTAAATTATTCAAGACAATATTTTTCCCAACATTTTTGGTGTCATTGTCTTGGAGTTGTTCTGTAAGGTGGAATAGACTCGTAACGGGGGAGCGGTAAGACGAGAGGTAAGAACCTATGCATATGTTATAATAGGAACCCCTAGAACTAGTAATAATAAGTAGCATAGGATAGCAACATTTTGTCAATATTTTATAAAACTTTTATAGGAAATAGAAAGCCCCAACTCACTAAATAGGCATTGAAAAAAACAAACTTATAGGAAGTAGTTTTGCTAGACCCATAAAGAGATTCTAACAAAGGGGGGGAATTATAGAAAGAAAAGAGATTATGGAAAAAGAACCTGAGGGCCCTATTTTTTATCAAATTTAGAAATAAGTAACTAGGGAACCTCTTAACCTTCCACTAAGTAACAAAGTCTGATAATATAAATTTTTAAGTAAGGAAGTTGATACCTAGGTGGGAGTTCTCTTGGGTAATAGTAACCCCTCAAATTGACATATCCATAGTAACATTCGCTACTCCTATAAGAACCAATAAAAGAATGAGTGATTAGAGGAAGTTATCTTCTAAAAAGGAACAATGGGATGCTCCATTCTCACCTTGAAAGAATCCTTCTAGGTACACTCACTCTAGAAATCAAACAGAAATAAAAAACCAGGAAGAAGAATGAGCAGCAAGAAGCAATGTCTGCCTAGAATGTAAAACTAAATAGGAATGTTCATTAATAAAAATTCCTCCATGCTATATTTTCATGGGGCATCATGTTATGAACTATAAGATCAAGATAGATCCTATCAAGATAGAGGTAATTATTGGACTGCTCCCTTGAGAAAGCTCTTCCTCCTAATTTAAAAAATATTGTGGGTTATCATTACTTGTAAATATGTAAATATGTGTATATCTCTTTGAATAAATAAAGAGTCATTTCTAATTACTTATTTCCAGAGGACTCTTTTCTATATTTTGAAGAATAAAATGAATCATCTAATACATGGCTTTGAAGAAGCATCTATTTATTTGAACAACTTATGAGGTAAAGAGCTCTAATAAGACCTTGAAGCTTTTCTTGTATATCGCTTTCAAACCAATTATTTTGTGATTTTTCTATGGTAAGTGTTTTGATTCAGATTCTAATTATTTGAACAGTTGGTCAAAGGATTTATTTTAAAGATCATGATCTTCAACATTTTCATACCTAGAGACTACTAGCTCATCTACACTTGTTATCAAAACTTTACTCTTAACTATCTTCGAGGGCACTAGAGGGTAACTGGAATTACTGCTTGTAGGGAACATTACCTTTTATAAAATAGACTTAAAGGACCAGGGACACCTTTAAGTTATTATCTTTTGAAATGATATATAGTTAACGCCATTTTGTGAAAACAATTTAAGTCATGTGTTTAGCAGGGCTTAGCATGCTCTAGTACCAATCAACTTCCTATATTCAAAACCTTTATACAATGCAAACCTACTGCAGTACTGAATGGTTCTGCTGGTACCAAGGAAATGCTAAGTAATAAATTACAAGGAATTTTGATAAATGCAAGTAAACCCATTGGGGTACTGAACATGCCTACTGGAAGCGGGGCTATGCTTGCATGGTATCAAGATAAACCCGCCGAGGTATTGAATATGCCTGATAGCACTGGGGAAATATTAGTTAAAGAGATCTCGTTAATGCACCACTAGGAACATGATTTGAAAAAATAATTAGATATATCAAAACAAGTCTACATATCCCTATTGTTTCTGATGTCATTACAAAATAACCATAAACTGACCTTGAATCCAACAGTCTTATTTTCATCAATTTCTAGGATATGATTATCCTAGAAATGCCACCCATAGCTGAAAATTTTGACAAATTTGAAGGTGAATTCAAAGAATTTTTGATATGACAAGATATCTTTACAACAAGGCAAGCGTGACTAGTTTTCCCTATGGTACTATTCATCACATCATCCATGATCCATTTATATCTCTATACATTTGAGCGTTTTTCTAATATATCTATCTGAATCCTTTCCCTTTATTAGTTCGTCTTTTTCTCTTTTACAAACTTACAATAACATGACTGAACGTTTTCTTTTCCAAATTACATAGTTTTTTGTATGGCTTGAGGACATGCCATATCTTTCGTTTTGGGGAGGATTAGTTGATTGTCTGTATTAATTTTTAATTATAAAAGAATCATTGGCAAATGATAAAGTGTTTGCAGGATAATGCAGATAGCGAAATTGGCCTTAAAGTTGTGGATGAATAAGCAAGGAGGCTAAAAGAATTATTTCATATGAAAGGCTGTATGAAGGATCATATGAAGGGTCAAATATCGGTGTGAATAAAAGGCCGAATGTGTTGATGTATTTGTAAATTCAGAATGTATTCATCTGTATTTCTTATGTATTGTAACCCAATGTTTATTCCGAGATATATTTGTAATGTAATTGAGTCATGTCATACCTTGATGTTTATTCCATGAAGTTTCCATATTGTAAACAAGTCATGTCAAGTCATTGTAGGTAACCCTCCTATTGGTTAAGGGTTAAAGTCCCCACATTTACAGGGAGCTAGGTTTATTAGACTATCCTAGAGAAGTTGAACCTAGGTGAGTCATTGTAAGTCAGGGCAATAGTCCCCGCCATTGTGTTAAGGATAACCCTCCTTGTTGGTTGGAGGAGGCAAAGTCCCCACAATTTGTGGGGCACTAGGGTTATTAGACACTCCTAGAGATGTCGGCTCTAGTAAGTGATTGTTAAGTGAGGCCGAAATGTTGGAGTGGGTTTCAAGTGAACGAAATAATATAAATAAGGAGTAAGATTCTCTATTTATCACACACACATTCACTCATTGGGGCGCATGAGTGAGAGCATAAGTACGGTTGGGACAAGGGAGAGACTCCTACTGTGAGGAGATCATCTTTATGTTTTCGGGTTCTACTTTTGGTGTATATTCTATCTTTGAGGAAGTTGCAGGGGTTTCTCCTTTATGGATTCCCTGAGGAAAATCTTTGTGTCTCTCATCTCTTGTGTTTTATTGCTGTGCATATTATTCTCTCAGTTAAGATCCTATGATCATAATGCTAGCTTGAATGATAAAAATATAACATGGTATCAGAGCTAACCTGAGAGGAAGAAATTGTGCACCTGCAAAAGGTAGGGATTCTTACTTTTTGGGTCTCTCTCCACAATCCGTCAGCAAAAGTATGCTAGGATGACTCTCCATTGAAGGGAGCATCTTTCTGTTGAAGCAGAATTCGATTCCGAGCATTTTCCGTTTTCGGTGTGAAAATTAGGGCTTTCTACAGAAGAATAATTTTTGAGTATGCCAACCATAGGATTTTTATCCTCATCAAAATCGAAGTTTAGAGAGCTGGATCAAGATTTTTGGTTAGGTAAAACTCCAGGAAAGTCAAACCCTAGTTTGACCCCAAGATAGAAAAACCCTAAATACTAAAACTGCTAAGTTTTGGCACATTCACTATATCCCAAGATTGGAAAAGGATCAAGAGCTGAAAATTACAGAGGCCAAATAAAAAAATTTCATTTACCCTATGTCCAAAATTCAGCTTCCGATTCGCTATAGTATAAGAGATATGATCCCTCCATGTTAGGGTTCTAGCCTCTTCCAGAATTCATCCCTAAATAGGACACCTGGGGAGAAATGCTATATATTGGGCTACAAAGGTCCAAATGACATTTCTAAAGATGTTTAAGAAAGGGAACGGAATTTAATTTCGGTTTTCCAATTTTTAGACTCAGAAGATGAACTAGTGACACATGGAAGTTCGTACAACTTCACTATTCTGAACAATCCTGTAACATGTCATCTTGGGAAAATGATCATAAGTCCCAATTGGTGAAACCAATTCTAATGAAACATGTGGTGTTGGAACAAGGATAGGTGAGGCTACCACACTGTGAAGTTTTTGACAAATAGGATCACTAAGTTCAGAGATACAATATAAACAGTAACATACATTTCTGTAGAAGAAATTGGAAAACTAGGGCTTCTTGTTCCGACAGTTGCCCTCCACTGTTTTCAGAAAAGGAGTACATTGGACAACTCAACTTGAAGAGATATATATTTATATCTAATCAGATCTGAAATATTCCAAGTTTTTAAAGTTAGGGTTTCTATGACAAGCCCTAGATCAGCTAGCTTTGAAACCAGGACATACACCTCAAATTGGTAAGATATAATATTTTGTTATTTGCATTTGAGGTTCTCATTTCAAAGTGATCTATCACATCAGCTTGATGATAAGCTTGGTAAATTTGACAACTTCCAAGCATGGAAGTATTTGATCTCTCTGAAGAAAATTAATTGGACACCTACATAAGAAGAGAGATTCCAGTTCCAGAGGGAGATGAGGCTAAAAGCCTTACACCAGAAGAACTTGGTCAAGGCCAAGAAGATCATTGTTGATTCAATCATGGATCACCTTGCACCACAAGTGTCTAAAGGCACAAAAAAGAGATGTTTGATTCCTTGAAAAAGCTATTTGATGGAAAGAAAATACATTGGAAGATGAACTTAAGAAACCATTTGAAGAATGTGAAGATCCAGAATGCAGAGACCATACAGTCTTACTTTACAAGGGTCTCTCAAATCAAAGAACAAATTGAAGCGATAAAAGAAGAAGTGAAGAATGCAGGAGTGGTGATAGCCACCTTGAATGGCCTCCCAGGATCATGGGATTCATTCAGTTAAGGAATGTGCGCCAGATGGAAGTGATTACTTTCAGTAGACTTTGGGAAGAAGAAGAAGCTTGACTCATAATAAAAGAAGAGCAGATGGGAGAAACTGAAGACCAAGCTCTCACCATCCAAAGAAGATCCCTCAAGCAATGAGGAATATGAAGAAATCAACTCTTGAAGAACCTCTTATACACCTTATCATTTGGATAAGAAACGATGCTATTATGAATGAAGAAGGCAATGAAGCTGAAGGATCAAGAAGGAGTCTACACACGAAACAAATAAAGATAAGTATTTAATTGTCATTTCATGATCTTGTTTTGTTATTCATTTGTTTATATTCAGTTAATGTATTATGCACGATAGGATGTTTGCATTAATGATAGTATACTACTAATATGCATGTGATGGGTAAGTAGCTCATGGTGCTATACAACTCTCCATTGCCCCTCTTTGATGGCATATTGGATTAGTACACAATCTCAATGTTGTCCTAGTAGAGATGGAAGGTATCTGGAAATGTTTCCAAGAGATATGGATGAATGTTGTATTGGCTAAAATAGTTGAATGATCATATATTTATGCATAAGAATTTTCCAGTATGAATATTCCTTATGAAATGTTTCTAACCATACAAATGCATTTGACTTGTAGGAAAGATCGCATGCATAATCACCTATAAGCAAAGAAGGATGAGACTTGTTCCGAAGAACAAGTGAGGACAGTTCAAGATGAAGAATAATATGGCGAATGCAGCGACATCATTGATGCAGAACCTTTCAACTATGAAGAAGTAACTAAGAAGAAAGGGAAGACCAGTTTAAGAAGAATGATGTCTAGGATGCAGTATCGAGGCCTGAAGAGAAGTTCATAGTTCCATCATGCAGTAGATGGAAACATCATGGGATGCAAAGCAATATTTGTAGCACGAGGCTTCTCATGAAAAGAAGGAATAGACTACAAAGAGACATTTGCAGCGAGTGGGAGTTGAAACACATACATGATGAGCTTGATGAAGATCTTAACATTTTCTACAAGGTTGAAGATGAAAGTTCATACACTAGATGGATACATAGAATATTAGTAGCATGGGAAGCTACTTGTCACTACGGTATAGAATGTTTCAGTGCATAGAGTACAGAAGACAAAGGGAGTATGATACTCCACTTCAGAGGGAGTGACTACATAATATATTGAGGTTCAACATGGTACAATAGGATGGACAGATTACTGATGAATCTAGGCTTTACTAAGAGTAAAGTGGATTCCAACCTTTGCTTCAAGGTTGAAGGCAGAAGACCAGTGATGCTCCTGTTATGTGTTGATGCACTATTTTTTAGGCATGGAGGTGTGGAGTCTGGACAAGGGAAGTATGCAGTAGAGATCCTGAAGAGGTTCAGGAGGATGGACTGCAAGGCAATGACCACATCTATGGCATCAAACATGAAGCTATTGAGTGATGCTTCATTAGAGACTATTGATGCTATGATGTATCGTCAGATGATTGGGACCTTGTTGTACCTAACGAATACAAGACCATATATTTGATTTGCTAGGAACACATTGAGACATGTTCACCTGATGCTTGCAAAGTATGCAGTAAGGTACCTGAGAGGTATAGTTGAGTATGTGCTCAAGTATGAGGTGAATCAGAAGATTAACCTGAAGGGTTATGTTGATTCAGGTTGGGTAGGCAGTGCCATCGATAGGAAGAGCACTTCAGGGTGTTGCTTCAATATAGGTATTAGGTGTGATCTCTTGGTTTTAGTAGGAAGCAATCCTATGTGGCACTAAGTACAGCTGAAGTAGAGTATGTTGCAGCTTGTTCAGCTAGTTGTGAGGCAGTATGGATGAGGAAGCTACTGCCTGATTTATTTGATCTCCAGTTGGATGCTACTTATATACACTGTGACAACCATAGTTGCATGAAGTTGTCATAGAATCTAGTGTTCCATGACAAGTCAAAACATATCGAGATAAAGTATCACTATATCAAGGATATGGTGCAGAGGGGAGCAGTAAAGCTCCAGTATGTTGCAATAGAGGAATAGATAGCTGATGTGTTGATGAAGCCATTAGCTAGGGTGAAGTTTGAGAGAAGCTTGGTGTTCTCTAGATCGAGGTTTCCTCCAAGGGAAAATGATGAGACCCGTAGCCATTTTGACATGGTGCGAGGATTGGTTCCTTCCATGGTCAGATGTAAGGGCTGAGCCATTCTGTCATGGTGAGAGGATTGGTTCCTTCCATCTTAGATATGAGTGTTGAATCCATAAGACATTATGATGAGTAGGTCAGATGTAAGGGATGAGCCATTATGTCATGGTGAGAGGATTAGTTCCTTCCATGTCAGATATGAGTGCTAAATCCGTAAGCCATTCTGACGAGTAGGTCAGATGTAAGGGCTAAACCATTCTATCATGGTGAGAGGATTGGTTCCTTCCATGTCAGATATGAGTGCTAAGCCATTCTGATATGACTGTAGGATGGGTTCCTACATGATCAGATATAAGGGCTATTGCCATTCTTGGAATGGAGCTTCTTCGTGAGGTACCAGGAATACTTGGTCTAGGACTGAGGGCCATTCTAATATGACTATAGGATGTGTTCCTACATGATCAAATGTGAGTGCATGGCCATTTTGATGTGATTGAGGGATGTGTTCCCACTTGATAAGATATAAGGGTTGTTTCCATTATTGGAATGGAGCTACCTGGTGAGGTACCAGGAACCCTCAGCCTGGGGTTGAGATCCTTTCCATCATGGTTGCAAGATGTCTTCCTACATGGGTGGATGTAAGTGCAGAGCCTTTCCATCATATTTGCAGGATGTGTTCCTGCATGGGTGGATGTAAGCGCAGAACCTTTTCATCATGGTTGTAGGATGTGTTCCCCCATGAGTGAATGTAAGTGCATAGCCTTTTCATCATGGTTGCAGGATGTGTTCCCACATGGGTGAATTTAAGTGCAGATCCTTTTCATCATTGTTACAAGATGTGTTCCCATATGGGCAGATGTAAGTGCAGAGCCCTTCCATCATGGTTGCAGGATGTGTTCCCGCATGGGTGGATGTAAGTGCAAATCTCTTTCATCATCGTTACAGGATGTGTTCCTGCATGGGTGAAAGAGTAGAGAATTTTTAGCATGGTTGCAGGATGTGTTCCCACATGGCTAAATGTCAGTGCTGGGCCTTTCTGATGTGATTATAGGATTGGTTCCTACATGATTAGATGTGAGTGTTGGGCGTGCCTTTCTGATGAGTAGGTTAGATGTAAGTGCTAGATGGGCCATTCTAACTTGGTGTCAGATATAAGTGCTGAAGAGAGACCTACATGGAGGCTAGGCCTACAACCAGCATGAAAAAGGGTTGGCTCTGTAGAACTTCCCCAAGAGGAATCATGACATAGCACCCGTGATGATCTAGTGATGATGATCCAGCAGTGATGATCCAGATCGAGTGATGATCCAGATTTAGTAATGATGTCTAGTGATGATCCAGATTAAGTGATGATCTAGATCCAGTGATGATGATCCAGATCCAGTGATGATCCAGATCTTGTAATGATGCCAAGTGATGATCCAGATCGAGTGATGATCTAGATCCAGTGATGATGATCCAGATCGAGTGATGATACAGATCCAATGATGATGATCTAGATCGAGTGATGATCTAGATTCAGTGATGATGATCCAGATCGAGTGATGATACAAATCCAAATGAAGGTGACTTGAAGATGAATATGACGAGAACTCAATAATGATCCAGATGATACATAGAAGAAGACTTGTGCTGATAAATTGTGTCAAGGGAATACCTTCCTAGTTAAGAAGGAGTGTTGATGTATTTGTAACATCAAAATGTATTCATTCGTATTTCTTATGTATTGTAACCTGATGTTTATTCTGGGATGTATTTGTAATGTAATTGAGTCATTTCATACCTTGACGTTTATTCTGGGAAGTTTCTATAATGTAAAGAAGTCGTGTCAAGTAATTGTGGGTAACCCTCCTATTGGTCAAGGGTTAGAGTCCCCATAGTTATGGGGCCCTAGGGTTATTAGACTATCCTAGAGAAGTCAACCCTAGGTGAGTCATTGTAACTCAAGGCAACAGTCCCCACCATTGTGTTAATGATAAATCTCCTTGTTGGTTGAAGGAGGAAAAGTCCCCACAAGTTGTGGGGCACTAAGGTTATTAGACACTCCTAGAGATGTTGGCTCTAGTAAGTAATTGTTAAGTGAGGCCGACATGTTGGAGTGGGTTCCAAGTGAACGGACGAATATAAATAGAGAGTAAGCCTCTCTATTTATCACACACACACACACTCATTGGGGCGCATGAGTGAGAGGAGAAGTTGTTGGGACAAGAGAGAGACTGCTACTATCAGGATATCATATTTATGTTTTCGGGTTTTACTTTTGGTGCTGATTCTATCTCTAAGGAAGTTACGGGGTTTTCTCCTTTATGGTTTCCTCAAGAAAATATTTATGTCTCTTGTCTCTTGTGTTTTATTGTTGTGCATGTTATTCTCTCAGTTAATATCCTCAGATCATAATGCTAGCTTGAATGATAAAAATCTAACAGAATGAGGGGATGGATAATAATAATAAAATTATGATATTTTTGTACCTTTGATTAAATGTTGGCTTCATTTCATTTGGTAAAAATCCTAGTCATGCCATTAGGGTCACATCTATGTGATATTATGACTAATGTAGATTAATGATTGTATGAATCAAATCTAATATGATCTTATTTTATTCCTATTTGGATATGATACGACCTTCGATTAACCACCGAGTACCTTTTAGTTATAATGATCCTGCTGTCTTCATCATTCTCCTTTTATGTTCGCATGCATAATCTATTAGATAAGTTTCCCTCCTCGTCGAAGTAAGGTTATGGTTATAAGTGTGGTTATACATTTCATTAGGTTACACGTTCAACCTGTCCAAAGCTTTCTTTGGACATTATTGAACCAACTAAAAATTAGAAAATCGTTCAATCACGCACTTTAGACAATACACGCTCCAAAAATTTGCCATAATGGCATGATCACTTAGGCATGCCGAGCTAGTTGCATGATCATTTGGCAGGTTGAATGTGACATGATTTAAAAACTAGCACTATGTGAATCCTTCTCAATTCCATCGCCATCAGTAAGTGTTATTATTATAGAGAATTTTCGGCCACCTTTCCTAAAAACCCTATATTCCTTCCTTTGTTTCCAGCATCCCGAACAGATTCAAGCCTGAGAGTTATCAGGATCTATTTGAAATGGCATAGATTAGGGAGTGTATGGAAGTGTTTTTCGTGCTGGATGGAACCCTTTCCTCCATTCGTTGCATGGTTATGATGAGGATATTCCGTTGCTATTCGTAATGGGATTCGATGGGAGGACAACCAAAGTAGGTCACCTCTCTTTTTAAGTTACTGAGGAGTCAATTTCCCCTGCTACTAAGCTCCCTCGGGAGGGTGAATGATAGCATAAACATTGTATTCTTCCTTGAGCATCACACAATTTTGTGTTGAAGCCTAACTTTCGGTATGTAACAGGTGTGAAAGGATACCATCATGTTATATTTTTAACATTAAGCTAGCATTATTAGGATCTTTTAACTGATAGAATAACAAGTACAACAATCAAACACAAGAGATAATGAACAAAGTGTTTTTCCTTGGGGAAACCATAAATGGAGAAAACCCCGCAACTTCCTCAGAGATAGAATCAACACCAAGAGTAAAACCCCAAAATAGTAAGATGATATCTCGACAGCAGTAACCTCTTTCTTCTAGCCCCAGTGTCTTCTTCTTCCTCAGCTATGCGCTACAACTGAGTGTGAGTGAGTGTGTGTTAAATAGAGAGGCTCACTCTCTATTTATACTAATTCCTAAATTGACTAAACTCAACTAGGGCTGAATTCACTAGGTGAGTCTAATAACCCTAGTGCCCTGAAACTGCGAGGACTTTAACCCTTAGACAAAAGGAGGGTTACCCACAATGACTTGACATGACTTGTTTACATTATAGATTCTCCTGATTGGAATATCGGGGCATGACATGACTCAATTACATTACAAAAACATCCCAGAATAAACATCGGGGTATAAGACATAAGATACATAGGTGAATACATTCTGAAGTTACAATTACATCAACACTCCCTCTTAACTAGGAAGGTATTCTTTTGACACAATTTTCAGCACTGGTCTTCTTCTCTGTATCAACTGGATCAGTTCGACATCATCATATTCAAGATGTCTTCTTATTCAAGTCTTCATCATCTTTAAGTCATCATCGTATTCAGGTCTTATTCATCTTAAAGTCTTCCTCATATTCAAGTCATATTCTTCTTCAAGTATTCTCCATCACGGGATCTGCATCATCACGACCACTGGATCATCACTGTATCATCATCAAATCTGTATCATCACTTGATCTAGATCATCATCACATATGGATCATCACTTGATGTAGATCGTCATCAAGTCTGGATCATCGTCATCATTGGTGCTATCTCTCAATTCTTTTCATCACAGGAAGTTCTATAGAGTCAGTCCGGTAGGCCTACCCTTCATGTAGGTCTTCATCAATGCTTATATCTGACACTTAAGTCAAAATGGCCCATCTAGCTCTTACATCTAACCTCATCTTGTCAGAAAGGCATGCCCAGCACTCACATCTGACCTCATCTTGTTAGAAAGGAATGCCCAGCACTCACAGCTGACCTCATCTTGTCAGAAAGGCCCAGCACTCACATCTGACCATGTGTAAACGCATTGTGCCAGAATGGCTCAACACTTATATCTGACCATGTGAAAGCACACCACATCAAAAGGGCTCTGCAATTACATCCAACCATGTCTAAAGACACCACATCGGAAAGGATCAGCACTTGTAGTCGACCATGCTCAAAAGCACCGCATCGAAAAGGCTCAACACTTACATTTGACCATGCTCGAAAGCACCGCATAGAAAGGGCTCTGCACTTACATCTGACCATGCTTGAAAGCACCGCATTGGAAGAGCTCTTAGTCCCAGACTGAGGATTCTTGGTAACTGACTAGGTGCCTCCATTCTCCCAAAGAATGGCATCAGCCCTTATATCTGATCAAGTGGGACACATCCCTCAATCACATTATAATGGCCATGCGCTCACATTTGATCATGTAAGACTACATCTTACAATAGTTTCAGAATGGCCCTCAGTCCCAGACTGAGTTTTCCTTGTAACTGACCAGGTGCCTCCATTCCTAGAATGGCATTTAGCCCTTACATCTGATCATGTAGAGACCAATCCCATAGTCACATCAGAATGGCTTAGCACTCATATCTATCATGTAAAGAACCAAATCCTCTCACCATGATAGAATGGCTCAACCATTACGTTTGACAATGGAAGGAACCTAATCCTCTCACCATGTCAGACTGGCTCTCAGTCTTCATCATCTTCCCTTGGAGGAAACCTTGATCTGGAGAACACCAAGATTCTCCCTGAAGTATTCAAACTTTTCTCTAGCCAATGGCTTCGTCAATACATCAACTATCTGTTCCTCTGTCGCAACATACTAGAGCTTCACTGCTCCTCTCTACACCATATCCCTAATATAGTGATACTTGATCTCGATAAGCTTCAACTTGTCATGGAACACAGAGTTCTCTAACAACTTCACACAACTCTGGTTGTTGCAATATATATAAGTAGCATCCAACTGGAGATCAAATAAATTAGATAGTAGCTTCCTAAACCATACTGCCTCACAACTAGCTCAACAAGCTACAACATACTCTCCTTCAGCTATACTCAGTGCCACACAGGATTGCTTCCTACTAAACCAAGAGATCACACCTGATCCAAAACTGAAGCAACATCCTGAAGTGATCTTCCTATCGATGGCATTTTCTGTCCAATCTGAATGAACATAACCCTCTAGGTTAATATTTTGATTCGCCTCATACTTGATCCCATAGTCAATTGTACCCTTCAGGTACCTCAGAATATGCTTTGCAGCAATCAAGTGAACATGTCTTGGATCTATCAAGAACTAGATCAAGGTGTTCTCAGCAAAGAAAGTATCTAGTCTCATGTTCATCAGATACATCAAGGACCCAATCATCTGACAATACATCGTAGCATCAACCGCTTCTGACTAAGCATCACTCAATAGCTTCAGGTTTGATTCCATAGGTGTGGTTATGGCCTTGTAGTCCATCATTCTGAATCTCTTTAGGATCTCTACTGCATCCTTCCCTTGTCCAAGGAATATCCCATCCACATTTTGCCACACCTCCATGCCTAAGAAATGGTGCATCATTCCCAAGTATTTCATTTCAAACCCATCAACAAGTTTCCTCTTTGTATCAGCAATCAACCCATCCATACCTATTACAAACAGATCATCCACATATAGTAGGAGTATCGCTGGATTGCCATCTTCAACCTTGTAGTAAAGGTTAGAATCTGCTTTCCTCTTGGTAAAGCCCAAATTGGACAGGAAACCATCAATTCATCCATACCATGTCCTGGGTTCCTGTTTCAAACTGTACAGGGATTTATTTAATCTGTACACATGAGAATCTCTGTCACGTGTCTCAAAACCGAGTGGTTGTTCCACATACACTTCCTCTTCCACTACACCATTCAAGAAAGCAGTCTTGACATCCATCTAGTGTATCTTCCATTTCATCACAGCAGCCAGAGCAAGTACTGATCTGATGGAAGTGTATCTAGCTATAGGTGCAAGGGTTTCTTCATAATCTATTCCTTCATTCTGGGAGAAACCTCGAGCCACAAATATTGCTTTATGTTTCTCGATGCTTCCATATGCAGCATGCTTGATCTTGTAGATCCATTTGGAAGTTACAATGGACTTCCCTTCTGGTCTTGGGACAACATCCCAAACATAATTCTTCATGATCGATTGATACTCTTCAATCATATCCTTCCATTCTTTCCGTTATGCCACTTCTTCATAGTTGGAAGGTTCTTTATCAATAATGTCACATAGTAAGGCTACATAAATAGAACATGATCTAGTTCTCTTTCTTCCTATGAGTGTTTCTTCTGAAGCTCCATATCTTTCTGCACCTTGGATAATTTCACGTACCCAAGCAGGTTTCCTCTTATGAGAATTCTTCTCCAGAGGTGGATCTACAGTTTCTTGAGGTTCTTCAAATTATCGATCTTCTTCTTGAATTTCTTCGTTCATGGTTGTATCATGAATTTTGGGAGTTTCTACTTCTTCAGGCTCTTCAGCAAGTTTCTTTCTGGATTTGTTGTAAGCTGTGTCTTCATCAAATGTCACATCCCTACTGATGTCAATCTTCTTGAATCCTGGGAAGTATATTCTGTAAGCCTTCGAGCTTTCAGACTATCCCACAAATATACCCTTCTTTCCTGAAGGATCTAATTTTTTCCTCTTCTCTTTTGGAAGGTGTATGTACACATGATAGCCAAATATTTTGAGATGGCTGACTTCTTGTTTCTTGTCGGAGAATAACTCTTCAGGAGTCTTATTCTCGAGTACTCTATGTGGAGTACGGTTCTGTACATACATCGTTGTTCTGGTTGCTTCTGCCCAAAGATGCATAGGAAGATCTTGATCATGAAGCATAGCTCTTGCATCTTCCAGGATAGTTCTATTCTTCCATTCTGCAATCCCATTCTGTTGTGTATTATAAGGAGTGTACAACTCCCTCTTAATCCCTGAGTCTTTGCATAGCTCTTTGAATTCATTCGAAGTGAATTCTATGCCATTATCTGATCGAAAGGTCTTGATATTCTTTTTAGTGTGGTTCTTGATCAAGGCTTTGAATTCTTTGAACTTACTGAATTCTTCATCTTTGTTTTTCATAAAGTATATCCGTGTCTTTTGAGAAAAATCATCAATAAAGGAAACATAGTATGCATACCCGCTTAGTGAATTGGATGGTATTGGACCGCATACATCAGAGTGGATGATTTACAAGATTCATTTTGCATTGATTTCGCTACTTGGAAATTTCTTCTTTGTGTTGTTCCCTTTCACACATCCTTTGAATACACCTTCATGTTTTGTTTGTGTTTCTAGAAGACCTTCAACAGCTTTGCTTGCAAGAGGTAGTGCTCTGTAATGAACATGTGCAAGCCTTCTATGCCAAAGTTCATTTGGCTTTACTATGTCATGGACCAAAGCTTCTTCTTGATGGACCTTCAATTTGTATAAGCCTCCTTTTTGTTCCCCAATCACTACTGCATCATCGATAGTCTTTCCTCTTGGCCACATGATGACTTGAACATCTATAAATGCAACCCTTATTCCTTTTATATCTAATGCAGATACGGAGAGCAGGTTGTTCTTTATTCCTAGTACAAGCAATACTTCTTTCAATGTCATAGACTTTCTAGACTCTAGCTTGTATGAGGATTCCCCACTACCTTTTATTGGATACTGGTAGTCATCTCCAAGTTTCACCTTGTGAGGTGATTCATGTTCAGATAATTTCACAAAGGATTCCTTGAATCCTATCATGTGCTTGGAAGCACCACTGTCTATAAGCCAATAATTGCTGCCATGTGTGATATTTCCCATGAGAGCGGAAATCAAAACATATTCTTCGTCGCTTGAAGAATCATCACTAACTTGTTTATTTTTCTTTGTGAAAGGTTCATCATCCTCTGCAGCATGAGCATGATGTATTCTCTTGTTTCCCTTCTTCTTGTGAGTGCCCCTTTTATTCTTATGACACTCTCTAGCAAAATGTCCTCTTTCATCACATGTATAGCAAATGTACTTAGACAAATCTCTAGGATTTCTAGAGTTATTCTTTTGATGAGAGTACTTACTTCTGTGGTGGTTGGATCTGGATTTCTTGGATTGTACTGTGAGAGCTTGATCTTCACTTCCCATCTTCTCTTCTGGAGCTGCTATCTGTGCTTCTTATTGAGAGCATTCTTCCCATAGTCTGTTGAACTTGAACAACTTCTTTTTGGCATAGATTCCTTGAATAAAGGAGTCCCATGATCTAGGGAGACCATTCAAGTTGGTCATCACAATCTCTGCATTCTCTACTTCTTCATCTACTGCTTCTAATTGTTCTTTGATCTAATAAACCCTTGTGAAGTAATACTGGATGGTCTCTACATTCTGGATCTTCACATTCTTCAACTGGTTTCTCAGATTCATCTTCCGGTTTATGTTATTCCCTTCAAACAATTTGGTTAGGGTATAAAACATATCTTTAGGTGTCTTGAGGGAGGACACCTATGGTATGAGGTGATCCTTCATAGAATCAGCAATGACTCTCTTTTCCATAACCAACTTCTTCTTATGTACTTATCCTCATCTCCCTCTGGAACTGGAACCTCCTCATGGATGTAGGAGTCTAACTCATTTTCTTCCAGGACCATGGAGATTTTATACTTCTAGGCTAGGAAGTTATCAGATCCCTCAAGCTTTTCATCAAGCTTGGTATGATGAGACATCTTACTTGAGAACCTCAAATGGAAATACAAAAGATTTAGATCTTACTAGGTCAAGATGTTGGATCTGGATTTGAAGCTGAAATCCTGGAGTATTGGTTCAGGAGCAGATTAGGGTTTTTATTTTTTGTAGTTCTGTCCAAATAAATGATTTGAATTTGATCCCTAACTTCGATTTTGGGGAGGAGATCAATCCAGGCTTGGGATCACTGAAAAATTCCTCTTCTGTGAAAATCCCTAATTTTCGGTAGCAGTGTCGGGTCCAAAACTGAAAAACCTCAGAATTGGATTTTGCTTCGATAGAAAGATGTTCCCTAAGTAGGATAGTTAATCCAACCTTATTTTTCTGAAAATATATGGAGGAGGATCCACAAAGTAGGAAGCCCTAGTTCCCGTAGCTGCATAGTGTCTTCTTCTCAGGTTAGCTCTAATACTATGTTATATTTTTAACATTAAGCTAGCATTATTAGGATTTTTTTACTGAGAGAATAACAAGCACATCAATCAAACACAAGAGACAATGAACACAGTGTTTTTCCTCGAAATGAAGAAAACCCCGCAACTTCCTCAGAGATAGAATCAGCACCAAGAATAAAACCCCAAAATAGTAGGATGATCTCTTGACAATAGTAACCTCTTTCTTCTAGCCCCAGTGTCTTCTACTTACTCATCTATGCACTACAACTGAGTGTGAGTGAGTGTGTGTTAAATAGAGAGGCTCACTCTCTATTTATGCCAATTCCTGACTTGACTAAACTCAACTAGGGCCGACTTCACTAGGTGAGTCTAATAACCCTAGTGCCCCAGAACTGTAGGGAATTTAACCCTTAGACAAAAGGAGGGTTACCCACAATGACTTGACATGACTTGTTTACATTATATATTCTCCCAATTGGAACATCAGCGAATGACATGCCTCAATTACATTACAGACACATCCCAAAATAAACATCGGGATATAAGACATAAGATACATAGGTGAATACATTAAGAAGTTCCAATTACATCAACACATCACAGCTGGTTAAAGCCAGAGTATATCAAGCCATTGACAGTCATAATTCACTTAGTTACCTACGAAGGTAAATTTAGTGTTTTTAAGTCTTGTCACCTTCGGTTATTAGCCCACTTTATTGATAATAGATGCTTGAATTTCCCTTTCTTTTTCCGTCATAACTTAGAGAAAATGTTGAATTTGGTCAGAAGGAATACCCTACATCCAAAGAGTAGTTTGTATCATCACAGTATAATCAAACTATTAATCTTGGATTAGCTTAAAGACTGAATCCAGTCTTGGGAAACCTTTGTTTTTAAAGTGCTAAACCTCCACCCCAATATTCGTAAACGGTCTCAACATTTTCATCCCAAGTCTAGACCAACCTTGCCCACATCAAAAGAAAACCCTGATGTTGTCCACCTTGATGAGGGTGTCTCAGAACCTAATTCACCTGTGCAAGAAACCCTTGCTATTCCTATGTCTGCTGATTTTGTGCCTCTCACATGAATTTGTACTAGAAGACAAAAGGCTAAAAGCATCCAGTGCAAGCTTTGATCCAGTACTCAAGCCGTGGTTCATCTTGTTGATCAGACTGACCATCCAAATGATGAGGCCGAGGTAGAGGAAATCAATCCCAAATCATCCCTCTTATCACTAGCCATCCTCTCTACTGAATTGCTCAAGGACACCGATCATATGGATATCCCTGCATCTAATGATCCCTTTCCTCCTGTCAATTTGGACCCGCGTTCAACAGAAATAAATCCTCCATGGGATTTTAACCAGTCCCCAGAACCATTGAAGCAACTACATCCCACCTTGGAGTGGTTAAATTCTGAGTTAACACAATCGGAAAAGCAAGATCAAGCACGTGCTAAGTTAATTTCAAAGCTTCATGAAGAAAACATAGAACTGCAGTTACAAATTAAGAATATGAAGGATCTACATAAAACCATCAGTATATCTTAAAGGGATCGAAAAGCAAGGAATGATATTCTGAAATCACAGGAAAGGAAGTTGAGGCATAAGCAATCTATTCCATTCAAGTCGGATCCAGTTGTTGACGCAGCTCTGCCTCCTTCCTTATTATATCTTTTACTTTGCACCAGTGGGACCTGGTATTCTTCTGGTTTGGCGGAATGTTGGTCCCCATTTTGTCACTATTTTTGGGTTCAATACTTTACATATTAACATATGTTTTGCTAACTTTTTGTGCCTTTTGCACCATGCAGCTCCCTCTACAAGCTTCAGGTATGAATAAACTAGGATTTATGTCAGTTCTATTTAGTATCATCATTTTATTGTTTCAATGGTTAAAATTGGCATAATACTAAGTACATTTGTTATAATAATTCATGTGTCTTATTCGCTGCAGGTTATATGGTATTTTTTGTCACCTAATGAATAGACACACGTTCAACTGAACGTATGGAACATGTGCCCAACTTGGTGTCTAGATCATCAAATAGACTGCGCATTTTTGGTAGCATGTTTACGTGTATTAAGAGCATGAAAATAGATAGAAACTGTCATCACCACCCACTAGTAGCCCAGCATTAGACTTCTTCTAGAAGAAGTGCTCGTGGAGTGACATCTTGACACAGGATCTGATTCAGACTGAAGTATGAACCACATTGCGCACTTGAAGGAACTTGATCAGCAAGAGAAGAGGACCAGTCATCTGTTAACTATTAATGTACTTATTCTCCATTATGACTATTTTCTCTTAAAGAGAAGTCGACCACTAAAGGGTTGAATTACTCACCTCCAGTGAAAAATGTATATATATAGATGTTTTATGTGATTTGAAACTAGTCTAGATTTTTTGGAGTTTTAGTTTTAGAGTCTCTTTCTCAGATTTTAGTCTAAGCCTCTGTTTGTTATTTGATCAGTTCCACCTGAAAAGCTTTGTAACACTGCCTATTATTTTGATGAAAGCCTTCATGTGCTATATATGATTGTGTTCGACTAGAAGAAGCTCAATTTTGTTCACTGGGAGCCCCCCCGACAAGCAGAGTCTTTATATCCTTATGTAGGTTTTGTTATTTTTTTCCTTGCAATGAGTATAAATTCTGTTTATGAGTTGTTTAGTTTTGTTTCTATAATCGTTCATGTTTTGTATAGTATAGATTTCAATTTGAAATTATGTTGAACATGTACATTCTTTTTATTAAATAGCAACCGGTTGCGTTTAAGATAGCTTTGAAGTTTTCTGCACATTCTTTTGATTCATAGATTAAATTTCTTTGATTAGTTATAGTCTAATTCTGCTTATTCCAGTTTTTATCATTAACTTGATTAAGAATATGTTAGTTTGTTTTGAATTATTAAATTAGTTTAGGTTGTGGAATTTAGTCATTAAAGTATGTTTACTTCCTATTTTACATTAGAGTAGTACATGCATGGAGTAGATGCTCTTCAATAAAGCATTTTAATTTATAGTTTTAACATTTCCCTTAAACAAACTTTCATACAGATAGTATGTTCCACCTTTTATACAGACTTTCATTTCCACCTATTATATAGTCATTCATTCAGTCCTGTGTGTTTTTAGTTTAGTTTACAGTTTATCCTTCTAGTTTTCTGATTCTATCTAAGTAGTAATGGTTATAGGTATTGTTTATATTTTCTTTTAAAGACCTTTATATAAGATTGTTGGATACTTCTTGTTAAAACTCATTTCTTTTTTCTCTTTATTTTACCATATGCATAGGAATGATATTGTGCAAATTAACTCATCTTATTAATCTGTAATTGAGACTTTAATTCAAGATTGTTCCTTTAGTTTTAAATTACATGCATTAATACATTATGTGTTTGTTACAGAGCTCAAATCATCGTTGTGAGTTTTCTGTTTGTTTATAAACTATGTCTATATTTATATAGTACTTTGTAAATAGGATTCACTTCTATATCAACAATAATGTTTACTATTTCCTGTAACTGGACCTTTCTTAGTTTGCATATTTTGGTAGAGATAAAACTAGATTTAATTCCCTTTAGCTTTTATACTTCTTTTGAGATCCATTTTGATACCCCTCCTACCCCGGTTCCTATTACAGTAAATTCCTACCCTTATAATAATCAAGGAGAGTGGAATTAAGATAATTTTGTTATTATATGTATCATTTCTATTTGATCATTGTAAATCCTTTTTAATATAGCCATTTTCTCAAGTAAAAATCAATCTCTCTAGATAGAATAGTCATAAGCATTCTTTATATCTTATCCTTTATAAATAGTTTGATATCACTTTGGTTTTCATTAACTTAAATAGGTCCTTAGAATTTCAACTTCATATCTTTATCTTATTACCATGACACTCTCTACATTCGCATATATTTTGTAGCAACTCTAAGCCTACTAACCCTGGTAGATAATCAAATACTAGGTAAATTATTCAAGAAAATATTTTTCCCAATAGTTACTATACCCATATATCACAACCAATAAATAGAATGCATTATGGGTCCTCCAATCAGGTATGAACCTAGTAATATTGATGCTCTCTCTTCAAACAGAGCATTCTATGACATTTTCTAGGAAGCAGGATGGATTGGTTATTTCCATAGATTGAACAGATTTCATGAGGAAACAACACTCTGGTTTTATTTGAACCTAAATGGAGAATACTGAGAACTAAGAGGATTGAGAATAGATGCATCAAAATAATCCATGGCAGAGGTCACAATATTTCCTTAGAATGGAGAATGATGGTTCTCCAAGAATAGGCACAATTCGAGAGAAATTGAAGAATTTCTAGAACTAGGGGAGAAATTCCAGACAAGGGCCAGAGGAGTGGCATTGGAGGCATTTTCCATACCTTGGGACCAAGTTGTGACCTTTCTAGAAAGGAAAATCACCTACGAGGGAAGATACAAGTATGTTTATATTTATGATTTTGTCTTATTGTCTCACTTACGCCATCACACACTTATTAGTATGCCATTTTATCTATCACAAACCTTGAAAAACATGGCACATTATGGTAAAACCTCCAGACACCCATTCTCTTCTCTCACAAATAATGGGTTGACAAAATTGTTGGTGCAAATATGTTTGGCACATAATAGTTTAACATGGAAACAATTTGTTGGAGCTACGGTGCATCAGGTACCTACAACAACACACATTGGGAGTAGATAAGTCAAACATAGCTCCTCATATTCATTTGAGGAGAGATAAACAATTGAAAGAAGATGAATATGATCAAGGGGAAGATTTAGAGGGAGGTGCAGTAGCAAATAGCCCTATGGAGGGAATGATTGGAGTGACACAAGAAAATGAAGAAGGAGTAGCAAAATAAATGGAAAGAGGAACAATTGCAGAAGTAGCGATAGTGGAATATGAAGCTACAAATGTGCGAAGAGAAGAAGGAGTAGCTGCGGAAACTGAAGAAATAGGGCTTCCTCAGGTGGTCAAAACCGAAACCTCCTTGAAAATAAAATTTACTATAACTGAACAGGAGGTACTTTTAGTATAAATTTGAGAAGTCTCTACCATTATTACACCAAACAAGAAGACAAAAACATCAAGTTTTGGGGCATAATCATCCAAGAGGAAGAGAACTAGGGATCCATGGACAGTAGAAGTGGTAATCGTTGAGACCCCCATTTTTCCCATTGAAATACAAGAACCAGTGGGTATTTATTGAAGGATGCCACTGCCAAACAAGGAACTGCTAGACACATGGAGAATCATCTAGAAAAGGAATATGTAGGGATTCCCTGATAGAAGAAGTGATAAGTACTAAAATTTCCATGTTTCCCACTGAAATAAAAGAAGCAATGGGTAACTCACCAATGGATGTAATTAATACACAACAACCTGTTGGATCTAGAAGAAGAAGAACCAAGGCCTCTTGGGAAACATAAAGGGAAACAATTGAGATTCCTATTTTAACACCTAGGGAACCCACTGAAACAAAAGAACAAGTGGGAATTTCACCTATGGTGACTATTGCTACCCAAGAACTTACACAACACCAGTTACAAATGCTGCAATATGAAAATTAATTGCTGAAGGAAAATGATCGAGCACTCAGAGAGGGAATGGAAAGGTGGAAGGAGGCAAGAAAAAATAAAGTAGCACGAGGCCTTGACACCTTAGTTAAATTTGCTATTCAATTTGAAAATCCACCTTCCACCCAGGAAAAAGAAGTGCTTATATGTACTGAATGCAGAGTCCTATTTAAATTGGTGGGATATAAAGTTGATAAATTGGAAATAGCATCTTGGAGATTAGAACATCTTGGCCAAGGAGGAGATGAGACACTGAATGAGGAACCAACATAAACAAGGGTTGAAGAAAATTTAGTTCATGAGCAAGAGCTACATGTAGATGAGGAACTATAGCCTAAATCCTCAAAACATACTGAATTGTTTCCTTCTGGTAGTAGTTCGGGGTCATTTCATTCACTTCCAGATGAGGAGTAGCAGTCGGGTGACACAGAGTTTATGAAAGTAGAGACTGTGCAGGAGAAACATTTAGGGGACACAGATATTGTGCAAGAAGAAGTCCAACAATATGAGCATACATAAATAGAACATGACATTGCTACAGAATAACCATTGCCTTCAAAGTTGTTTGTTGAAAATGATATGATGGAGTTGAAAGAATCAGACATTGCCACATAAGAACTAGTGATTCTAAAAATATTAGTTGAAATAGAAGTCCAGACTGAAACTGCTGAAAAATGGGAAATGGCACTTCAGAATGAAGCTCAAACTACTGAAACACATGAAATGGCATTTCATACTGAGGCTGAAACTGTTGAAATGGAGGAAGCAACAATTCAGATCGAGGAGGAGGAGGCAGTGTACCATATTCTAGAGGTTGAAACAAAAGAAGCAATGACACAGGTGGAGGTTCTTGAGCTTCCAGGGCCATTAAAAAATAGTGATAATCAAATACTAGTAGATGATGTATCATTTTTAAATCTTGAAGTAAGTAAATGGAAACATCATCCGCTCCAATTTGATGGAGGAGTGATTTCCCTTGCTGAGCACAGGAAGGTCATTCAAGAATTAAGGGAACAATGGGAATAGGAGGTCTTCTTTCAGAAAATTAGATGGGAAAATATGTACGACAAGTTAAAACAGTTAAATAAATATGATTCTATAAATAAAGATAAATAAAAGATGCTCACTTTAACTCATGAGCTATTAAACTGCAGAGCCCCATCCCTGTCTTACCTAATATTCTTATTTGAGCAGAGGATTATGTTCTAGATTAAGGCCTCAAAGGAAGGAAGAACCTAACATATTGTAACACCCTCTAAAAGTTTGGAAACCTTTACAGAGAGTGAATTCTCTAAGCAAAATTAGTTGTGTGAATTATATTTGGATGATAGGGCAGGCCTGATAGACACCCAAGATAATCGAGTTCCCCATATTGGGGATATTCATTTCAGGTTATTTACTTATTTTTTCAATGACCATGTGTGTTGGTTAAGTTCCTCGCATACCATTCATAGAAATGAGGACATCTCCACTCCATGGATTCATGAAGAACCTAGAGATCCTATCCATTTGATTGCTAAAAATAGGGGGAGCGTCACATTTCCATATAAATCCAGTCAATTGAATGAATTGAAACAAATATTTATCCCTACTTGTGTTGACATCATATCCTGGCAGGAGGACATTGCTCTGTAAGGAAGAAATGAAATATGGGACCTTTCCCCTATAGCCCCAAGGGAAAATGTGCCACATACCCATACCCCGGTTATCAAGAAGGATTAAAATTTTCTTAAAGAACCTTTGTTCTTCTCTTAATAAATAGGGAATGGGTTGTAAATACATTCTTCAACTGCTCATTCAGATACCACAATGTCCATGAACCCAGTTCCCATACACCTGATTGATATGTGGAATAATTTAAGACTTATTAGTCCTTTCTCTTAAACGCAGTCGTGGGTCATGTTCATCCTTTTACATTCATTATTAATCATAAACATCACTGTATCAGTTGTTCCATATCTCACAGATCAATTTTTTTAACCAAATATTTCATTCCACACTGAACCTGACTTTTCCTCCTTCTGCATTCTTCCTTCTCACCTTCCACTGCAAACTTCGGGAATCATAAATTCCACAAAATGACCACCTTGTATTTTGACCTTCCACTTTCCAACTTCCTCCTTCATCTGCGGACCTCAGAAGTTAGGAACTCCATGAAACGATCATTCTATCTTTCAAATTTTCACCTTCTGACTTCCTCCTTTCCACCTTTCATTGTGGAACTCAGAAATAAGAAAACCTGTGAAACGATCACTTTGTATTTCGACTTGACACCTTCCTACTTTTGTCTTTCCTCCTTTTGTTATAGACCTCATAAATCCGAAAAACAAATCCAACATTCCATTGAATCCTTCAGCAACATTCAACATTCCGCATTCCTCCTTTCCTCCTTTTGCTGCAGAATTCGAGAATCGAAAAACCAACAAATTGGTACCTTGAGTTGTTCACCTTCCACTTTCAGCCTTCCATGTTTTGCACTCCACGGGAGGATCTCGTATCGTATAAATCCAACACTTGGCCTCATTTCTATTTCTGATTTTCGCCTCTCGCCTCCTGCCATCTGCTACATACTATAGGGTGCAAAAACCAACATTCTTCCTTGTCTTTTTCCTATTTTTCCCTGCTTCCAACTTTCGACTTCCACCTTCTGTAGGAGGATTCCAGAGAGTGGAAAAACACATATTACCTTAAGATAGTTGCATTTTGAACCCTATAGCTAGGCTTGTAGCCTCCATGAACTTAAGAAAATGCAGTTGAAATTAAAAGGAATAAACATATCCAAATTCATGAACATTTAATCAACAGTAAACTCTACTTAATTCATTCATAAGAATTCTACATAATCAGTATATTCCTAACCAAATACATTGCAAAAATAACACAACAGAAAATACTTATCTTGAAGATGAAGATGTCTTCCAACTAGCTATGTCATTTCAATGTTCCACCCAACCATAGGTCAGTTTTGTTCATTAATCTATCAATAGAACTTCCATGCTTGAGCTTGGTGTGACTTCCATAAGGAACTAGGGAACAAGAAACTCACACACAACCATATCAAATCAAAAACACAGTCAAGGAAACCTATAGTTGGGTTTATCAGAATGTCCAACCAATCCAACACATATTTGGGTTTATCAGGCTGCACGAAATCAAGCCAATACACTATTGGTTTTATCAGGATACATAGCCAAGACAACATTCATATTAACAACCAGCCAAACCAAGTAACAGATGGGTTTCTTACGCCACGTAACCAAGCCATCTTACTACTGGGTTTCTAAGGCTACTCACCCAAGCCAGCTAACAGTTGGGTTTATCAGTCTTTCCAGCCAATGATTACACATTTCCAAATGCACATCAATACATATCCAATCCAATTATCATTGGGTTTCTCAGTATCCTAAGGCAGTGGAAAGGAATAATGACTAAGCTAGTGGCTCATTCAAGAGCTAGGGACATCTCCACAAGATCTATCTGGCTTGGAATCTACAATACCTACACACCCAAGACAAGGAAGCATCCCCTTCTCTGATACACAGTCCCTCAGGCTATGCATTCCATTCTAGTTCTCTTCAAGGTGTGCATAGAATATTCACCAGCCACTCCTATGTTTTTGGTGAGGTTCCTCTCTACACTAGGTTTATCAAGAACATTTGGTGTCTCTTCCACTCCTAAGTATTGCATACAGGTCAAACCCAAACTAGGGTGCACATCACAACAAACCATAAGGAGACACAAAAAAACAAGTCTCCACTCTGTAACACATAGGAATGGGGTCTCATACCACTCTATAGTTGAGAATAACACTGTAACACAACAACTAGGGTTCAACAAAGGAAAATACTTGCAGAAAGATGTAGCAACATTCTGCTAGCTCTCATTACATGAGTAGGAATAACTGCGTGACTCCGGATGGTGAGCCACCATCACTAGTGGAAAATGAGATATTAGTGAGCAAAAAAATTACCAAAATCCACATATTAATGACCACTTGGTTTGGCAATTGTTGGTGTCTAATTTACGGTCTTTTATTACGCGACCAAAATTGGTAATTTTTATTTTTGCCATTTATAGATTTTCAGGTTGTCATTGATTTGGTCATATATTTGGTCATTAATTTGGTCATATATTTGAATTAATGACCAAATATATGACCACATTTATGACCAAATTAATGACCACATGACAAACTAGAATATGACCAAATTTGGTCTCATAATAAAATGTTGTAAATTAGCCACCAAAACTGCTTTTTGGTCATTGATATGCGAATACTGGTCATTTTTTTGGTCATTTATATCTCATTGATTGGTCACATATCTCTCAATTTTTGGTCATTTTATATGTTAGTTTTGGTCATTAATCTCATTTACTCGTCACTAATTTCGTCATTTTTAGTTGTTTTATGTGTGGTTATTATATTTTAGTAGTTTTAATGGTATCCATTACTAATCAATATTATTTTTTAATATCATATTATGTTTAAATTAAAAAGAATCATACATTATGTATCATAATCTAATACACACGTGAATTATGCAATGTCACATTAATTAGTTAATTACAACACTTATAAATAATATAAAGCACAACCATATAAGTTTTAAACCGCACAAATTATATTATATGAAATGTCAAGTATTACAATGAATATAAGTTTTCTCAAAAAATATCTCCATAAAACTTTACATGAAAATCATCTAGTACATCGATGAATTTTCAAAATATTATAATGGCCAAACCATCCCACTTGTACCTGGATTCTAAGCCATACTTAGATCCTGCAACAGATTCAATTAACCCATACTTAGAAGCTTGCAATCCTTAGCAGAAGGATCTTTATACTCAATGGAAAAGCCTCAACAACAGGCCCTTCATACTCAATGCCCACTTAGTTAAGTTCACTCCTACAAAATCCAATAAAAAAATATCACTTGTAAAGTAGAAAAACAACGAACTAGATTAGACAATGAAACCTTTGATGTATATCTAGGGATGAAGAAAATACCTGAGGTACTAAAATGCTTTATTAGGCTTTCCCCTGGGTATGGTAGGGGTAAAATGCACCTGAAATACACACAGGTAATTCATACCATGCAAAAGTGTTTACTAAGAAGTTTGATATTTTATTATGGAAACAATTGGAGGAATTCTGTAAAAAAAAATTAAGAAAGATGAGGGTCAATACGTTATGAAATTTTCATGTGAACCTCTAGGAGCCTTGGATGGCTCAACTACATCAATCTTTTCCCCTTTTTTTTCTTGACCATAGAACTTTCCCAAAGCTTCTTAAAACTGCAGGCACAAACCAAATAATGAAGAAATTATATCTTTTGAAACACTATATTAGATAGATTTTAAGTTTTCAATACAATTATAAGTATAAAATTCATTGGTTAATGTCACCAACCCTTTTTGTATACTGACCACCAATATGCATACCAAACAAACAGTTCATGGACTGACATTACTATCAAACAGATCATGACAAGTAGCTTTAGGATGATAAAATATAGAATTAGGCTAATAGCTCAATTAGAAGCTAAATAGGCAGGTTCAGGGACTTCATAAAAGTTAAGAACTAAAGAACCTAACAAGTTTTATAATGTGATCATGGGTCTTTGATGTATAAAAAAAAATTTATATGGATCGGGAACATTTAATACACCAAGATTTGAAATTTAAAAATCAAATGAATCACTAGGAACTAAAGAACTAGAGAATCTAATGTAATACTTCGCTCGAGAGTCCAAAAATAACAAAGCAAACATTGTATTAAAGCATATGGTACTAGAATAATTTGTTCCAAATCTCAATTGTTCATCTTTAAAATCACAACTATGTCTACACAAACATTTTTCATGAGAGCGTTTGTCTTCAAAATATACATATATATTTAATTAATCAATGAAACATGATCATACCCGTGACCCATATTTGAAGCTGGTTGGAGAGGATTTTCTTTCATATAGAAAAATTTCAAAACTCCTGAGATAGTTAAACATTATAATATATAAATATTTTAGATACACATAAGATGGTAATCAATTTATCTCATCTCCTAGATTTAGTTTTATTTACCAGAGAAAATGAACCAAAAATTACAAGTCTACCATCAATTAAAACTATGTTCTACCATGTGCCCCTGTTGTCTGCCATAAATAGCATATGCTTGCAATCAAATCCAACACCCACCACCACCCTCTGAGAAAGAAAAAATACCTAGAAAAAAAAAACCGCAAAATTCAGAATTTGGTTGGTTATGCCTAATTTAATGATATATTTGTGCAACCAAAAAAATTACATTGACCTTTCTAAAATTTAAAATTCATAAAGCTTCTAAACGGTAATTTTTGTGAATGATTGTTCAAAAACAATCCTTTAGTTACTCATTCATAGTTAACCATACCTCTTAGGTTCTCAAAGGAAAATCTCTTAAGGATACAAGTAATGTAACTTGACACTATGACATCTTGACTATGGTGTGATTACTAATCTACAAATTTCCACAATACTCATCTTTAATATCTTAGACTACGATGAGAGTAATTTTATTTTTATGGCCCAACATATTCTTATTTCTTCAACATTCACCTCTAGCTTACCAAAAATCTATGTGTGATTTCTAATACAAGAAAAGGAAAGAATATGAAATGAACAAAATCACATTTCTCTTTTCTTTGTAGAGATTTGGAAGTTCCCTTGTGACTGATAAGGAGAGGGGAAAATTCACTATTAGAGTGAATGTGTCTTCCTAACCCATCTAAACGTACTTCTCTCACCACCTTTCCTAACTATATATCTTGTCCCTCTCTCTCTAGCCTATACAAACTGTTAGCACTCCAGGAAATTCTTCTAGGTTGCAGCTCGAAGATGCCTGGTAGCTTCATTATTTTCTCAATGATGGGTAATATGGATCAAGTTGGATGAATTAATAAAAATCACTTAGATAAACAAGGATTTTAACCATTTTTGTTTAGATATTTTATAAAAGGTAGATGTATGTAAAATTCTTATTATGCTAGCAGACTCATACACAAAGCATATATGACTGGCTAATTACAATAAGTAAATGATACTTGCAATTCAATTCATCAATACAAAGATAGGATGACAAATATCTGGCATTAGACAAATAGAACAAACATGAAATAACCATTCAAGTGCAAGTATAGAAAGGTAGAAAATGAAATCTAAACATAAATGGGAAAATAAGCTTATATTACTAACATGAAATTGGAAGTTTGAGAGTACAAGTATGGAAAAGTCTCCAAAGTTGAGCCCTTTCTTCTACATAAGTCATATGCTTTATAGCCTTTACAGAATTATTCTGGATCCTAGAAAACTGGATCTCATTCACTAAAAATAGATAATTAAAAAACAGTTTCTAGAAACTAGGAAAATATCCTATCTTGATGGTCAATCTCCATATCTCAAAAAAATTCCTCCTAGTCCTCGAAATATTCGAAAGCTGCAGTAGAAACTGAAGGAGAATTCAAAATTTCCATTTTGCATACAAGTCACCTTTTGACAAAGTAGGTGAGAAGCTTCATCATTTTCTTCTTCATGGCGTCTTTAAACCTGGAACAGAAGCTTGATTATGATGCCTTTAATTATTATTTATCATTAGCATCAAGGTGTTTGGTTCAACAAAAGTTAGATCTGTGCAAAACTAAGATATCTCTGCCATGTATGCACTTTCCCTGGCTAGTAGAGGAAAAATTTGATCCTGTTAGCTACCAAAATCTCTGTTTTCGGTGGCTAATGAATAGTTCAAGTGTTCTCCTCAGCCACCAAAAAGCATGTTTTAACAGTTAATCGGAATTGCAAAAAACCGTGTTTTGTCTTAATGCTTTAAAGCTTCCATGCTTCTCTTTTGGTGTCTCTACAACTTGAATAGGGTTTGGGATGATAGTCGAATCACTGGATGCCTATGGATCATAAATATTCATGGCTACCTCTACTAGGGTTTCCAGCTAATGATGTGCTTGAGATTGAGGGTTTGAATCCTTTGTCTACAATTTTGGCAGCCTGATTTTTCTGTAGAGCTTAGTGTTGTCCTTCATCAATCTTAGATTTCTTTCTTCAATATTAGTATACTTCTTTTTCAGTTCTTGAAGAGATTCATATAATTCAGTATTTCTTTTAGTTAATCTTTCACTGCTTCTTTTAATTTCCCTTTCAAGAACTTCTAATTCATACACCTTCCTTAATAGCTGGTTGATCTTCTGAGATTTGGATTCCTTGGGATTTCTAGATGAAGCCTCTACAAATTGTTGAATTTGATGATCCATTGGTGTATGCAAGGGAAGATCCTCATGCCCTACTGCAACTTGATTTTGTAGGTCAGCTACTTTCTCTTCTTCATCGTCAGAATCAGTGTATGTTAGCTTGAGGACATTTTTCTCTTATGAAGAAGCTTCTTCTTTCTCTGTATTCTCACTAAAATATAGATTCCTTTTCACCTTCTTAGCCTTTGAAGTTGGGTAGGTTTGATCAACTACAGTTGGAGAGATGGCTCTCCTATTCCTCTTTCCACTTCTGGGAGTGGAAGAACTCTTTGAAGAATACCTCTTTTTACCCTCTGGTTGTAGATCTATTTTAAATTCGTTCCATAATAGGAAGTATGCCCATGCAATGTTCCTCCTTTGCAATAGCTCAGAAACATTTAGCTTGATCAATCCATGATGGGGTAATCTACCTGAAATTCTGGTTGGCTTGGATCTGACTTGATGAGCCATCTTAGTGAAGATTTTGTAGAGGTAAAAAGGTAGATTCAAGGGGTTCCTTCTAGTGAAGTGATTCATTAATTTAAAATGATAGATCATTACCCATGTTATATCTACCATCACAGGTTATGTAGACCATAATTGACTTCAACAGGTGCTATCATTTCTTCTCGATATAGGATGTAGGAATGTTCTTCTTCCATACAATATTTTTGTGCTTGGGTTTGAGGTAGGACCTAGATTCAACATTCTTTGTAACAATGGTCTTAAACCAATTTTCTCGAGTCCTTGGAAGCTCTGTCACTTCAAATATAAGATCTTCATCCACATAGAATCTTTCTTTGCTGATTACTGCCTTTCTGCCATCAAATTTCAGAGAAAAAGCTTCTGCTACTTGCTGATGATATCCTTGGATTTTTTCACAAAACCTATAATATCCTGCATCTTTGAATAATTGACGTACCTTGGGTGTGATTCCAGGTAACCGATATCACCCATCTCTTTCCTTAGGGCAGGTGCTTCTCTCTTCATTTTAGAACTGTTTCTTTGCACCTGCGATTTGAAAATTCAAACACTAGGGAAAGTAACACATCATAGGACTAGGGAAATTTGGCTCAGCAAGAACAAACACTAGGAATAAGGAAAGAATCAAGTGAATGACCTAATTTTGAGGGATATGGCTAGCAATTGAGACTTGAAAAGGGTAATGGCTTAGCTGATGAGACTCGTAAATAGAAAGTGCAAAGAATGTGGTTTCATCAAGTGGAATTACATTACTCGTAGTAATGATATCACTGATATAAGACAGGTATACGGTAAAGAGGGTTTGGAATTAGATAGATCACCTCAAACTCATAAAAACACCTCTTACCAAATCATAATTGACTGCTTATCCTATATTTTTGATGGCTAATGGGAAATGATAGTGCTCCTATCCTGATAGTTCCTACATATGACAAGACGTGCTAACCTCTTCAAATTTCCTATTAATTTGGTGGCTAAGATAGCCTCGAATTTTATGTTTTAAGCTACCAAAAGCTAGGCTTTTCGGTGGCTAATGAACATTTGAAATGTTCTCCTAAGCCACCAAAACTTGAGCTTTGATTTCCTTGAAGAAAAACAAAGTCCAATGTGTTTCAAACTTCATTACATACCCAAAGCTCTCACAATGAGTGTTATAGCTGATTTTACCACTCCAGGTGAATCACACTTTGTATGGCCTTCCCCTGTGACTCTGCAGACTCCTTACACCCCAAAAGAGCATTTTTTGTCCTTTGATGTTTCCTTGATCATCCCTAAAAACATGTGAAAAATTATACATGCGACTTTTAAACCCTGAATCGCGTATATACGCAGGTTTGACCCCTAAAACCACGTACATCGGGATGTGTACAAAATCCAAATCCTTTTGGAGTTTTCCTTGACATGGATCCGACTCACTTGACTCCTGGCCTTCCCTATGCCTTGAGATCGCTCGGATTTGACCTTTCATTACCCCTTTGAAAAGCTATACAAGGAACTTTATGGTACATTGAAGGCATATGAGAGAATTGAAAGCAAAGAAACTATAGTCCATTGTTGCTGGAACTTATGCTTGAGTCTGCATCCCTTTGTCCCTTGGAGCACTTTTGTGTTCTTCCGAAGCTTGCCTTGTGCTTGTGAGATTGCTATCGAGAGATGGAGGATTGAGGTGGTGGAGGCCCAAGTGGGGGATTCAGTTTCTTCGGTTTGCAGACGTACCGACAGAGGTGGTATCTATTGTAATCTCTGATTTATATTAATAGAAATATCTTTTCTTGTCCAATAATGTGTGTTTGAATGAATATTTTATCCATGGGATGATTTCAAATGCTTCTACATTGTTGATTATATATTCTAGAATAGATCTAACACCATGATATATAGTATGCTTGTATTGTTTACTTGTTGTTGAGGAGGTAATTTATCAATTCAAGCTGAAGTTGGAAAGCTCAACGGGGATCTACTTCAACCGTCCAGAACAAGGTATGAGGTCTGATCCTTTAGTGTTAGACATTTACTTTCTATTGCATATTGGAAAAGATTGATTTATGGAGTCAAGCTGTCTATTGTGGTACCCCAAGCCATAGGAATTTCTCTCCGTGACAGAATTGGTGACTTCGTTGGGGAGTTCCTAGTAGTTGTCCTTTGGGGGTTTTTCTATCGGCATTCAATGACTTTGATCTGCTCTTTCTCTCTTGTTTTTGTGTCGGTTCTAGGGGCATGTTTTCCTGGTAGTGTATAATTGGTGTGAAGTTTGTCTCAGCTTGTCTGTTTGCCTTGATTTTTATGCACCTTTCTTCCTGTATGTGATTTTTTAACTCACAGTCGCGTATACACGTGGGTTTCTTTGTGATTTCCACGTATACACGCTTTACTGCAAACAGTCGTGTATGCCCTTAGTTTTTCCTTTTAGTAGAAGTTGAATGGTTGCTGGGTGAAGTTTGATGATTCTTGAGTCTCCTTTGACACTGCCTGAGTCTGTTTATACCTCTATTTCTGACCAACTACAATTTTTTTAGGCTATTTTTTTTTTAAGAAGGTTCTTGTCATGGAATTTTTGATTTTTTGTTTGGGATTAGTGCATTAGATTTCTTTTACCTTAGTGCTTTGCTTAAGTGTTGTTTGAGTGTGCTTGCAGAGTCTGGGGGTTGTAGAATCATTCTTTTGTTTTTTGTATCTCATTTTATTTCAAAAAATCCAAAAACATTTGCTTATCATCATGCATTGCATTTTGCATTTTGCATTGTACTTGCACTAGATTTGCTTTGGAATATTAGTTAGGATTTCATATAGGAAATCTTGCATTCATTATTTGAAGAAAAATTGTGCATTTCATGTAGTAGCGTACCCTATTTTCATGTACACAATGCATTTGCATTGATTGTTAGGTGTGCATTTTACTTCATGTTGTGTCATAAATCCATTAGTTGCACGGCCATATCCCTCTTTTGAGTAATAAAGCCAATTAAAATCAACACTTAATGAAAATGAAATACACTCTTTTATTTTATAGGGTGCACCAACAAGATTAGGTTTTAGGGTCTTGTAATAGTTCACTCTGAGTAAATTCTCCAAGACCACTAAAAACAACATGTATGTGTCTGTCCAAGTGAGTGTTTGAAATCCTTGGTATAACCAGTGTTTCTCAGGATCCTCCTCTCAAAAGGTAGTTAAGCATGAGGCAGTGTGAGCAGTTATTGATTGTGATGACCCCTAGTCATAACTGAGTAGCACCAGAGATATTTCTAGGATTGTATTCATATTTAGAGGCTCTTTCAAGAGTTTCGGTCTTTGCTACACTACCCATACGGTCAATCCCGCCTGCGAGTGTCCCCCTGAGCATTGATTATATTGAGGTGACCTTAGTGGCCTTACCTAGGATATCGAGGGGGTACTTTGCAAGGGTTATTCTGTGGGTGTCCCAGCTAGGTTGGGGTCAGACAGCACAGTCTCTTTACGCGTTCAAGCTGAGGGCCACAATAATTTGTTATGTACCTCTGCTTATTGTCTATGGGAGTCTCAAGCCTCTCCTAGGCAAGACATACCTGCTTCATTCAGGAGCTCACTTATCCTGCACTTGATTGCTTGCATTTGGCTTTAGGTTTTATTGGTGATTGCTCTATGCATGATAGCTTTCCTAGGGTTTGCATAAATAGAGAGTCTTTTCTATTTTTTGAGTCATTGTGGATTTGGGTGTGTCTCCTTGCCGTTCTTGTCATTTAGTAGGAATTCTGCCGTCTACTTCTCCTCCTCCTTTGGGAGAGAGACATAGAGAGTCCAGGCGGACTACTTTGCACATTGATTCACACACCATGGGAGACCATATAGAAGGTATTCCAGAACCACGTTCTCCCATCCAAGTGGAAGATGGGGATTTTACTCCTACCTATGATCCTTCACCTGACTTGGTTGAGTTAGGGCCTATGATTTCTGAGATAGGAAACTTTCATAATACCTACTCACTCTAGGGTTGATTCCCCATTGACACATTACCGGTATGGAATGTCGGAGGATGCTGAGACTCATTTTGAACCTGCAAGCACTAGCTATGGTAGTTATGGTATGTCTCGTTTTCCCACGCATGATTTGGCATTTCATGTCGAATCTGAGTTCGAGCCTAACACTATGCCTGGGGGCACTCTCATTCCTTACCATGTAGACCAGTTTGGGAGCACTAGTCACATTGCACCTTCCATCTCGGTGGTGGAAGTTACATCACATATTCCTTCTAGGTATACGGTTACTGATCCTATTAGGATACTAGATCCAAGAAGAGCGACTATTGGGAATAGTACGTACATAATTACACAGATCCCTCCATCCTCTATCCCTAGTTTTTCAAATGTTCACCCTCCACCTCATTCACGTGTTCCTTCGGGCCGAAACGTTGCTACGAGTTATGTCTGTACTGTGCTTACTAGACCGGTTCTATCTCAACTTCATGGACCGCCCATTTTTTTGGGAGGTCATGCTCATACTTCTAGAGGTCACATTCCTACTTCTGGAATGTATATTCCTACTTCTGGAACGTATCTTCCTACTTATGGAGTGTCTCATGGGCCATCTCATACGATGAATTATGGACCCTATTATGGGATGCAGTATGGACAAGGTTCTTCACCTTATAGGGGCGGGTATCAACAACCTGCTTACTCTCCTAATTATGGCTTCATAGCTCCTAATAGTCAAAGTCCACCAAACTATGGTGCTTCCATGGCACCCTATATGGTTCAAACAGGAGGAGGGCACTATGGCCAAGGCCATGGTGGTAATTAGACCTATATGAATTAGAATTATCAAGAAGCGGTCCATCGACCATATCATCCTAGGCTCCCTTTCCTCGCAATGTTAAATCTTCCTGAATTGTCGAGACTGATGAACGATCATGTAGCTCATGACCCGGCTGTCCCTACTAAGCCTCCCTCGGACATACCTAAGTTCGAGGGCAAACCGGGAGAGGATTCGAGCGAAAATGTTACTACCTTTCACCTATGGTGCTCTTTGAATTCTTTACACCAGGATTCCATCCATTTAAGGCTATTTCAACGCACCCTTATAGGGCGTGCCGTGAAATGGTATTTAGAGATACCTAGGGGGGCATTCGCTCTGTTCGATGACCTAGATATGACTTTTGTTAACCACTTCCAGCTACCAATGCGTTATGACGTTGGTACTGAAATCTTGTCGACATTTTGGCAGGATAAAGCCACACATATCTCAGATCATATTCAAGAGTGGCGTAGACAGAAGAGGTTAATTAAAGCCTTTATACCACTGGAGTTCCTCCTTGAATGGTTCATTAAGTCATTATTGCCGTATATAGCAAAGGATGTTTCTACATCCGGAGTGCAGAATGAGGAACAAGCGATTTTTAGGGCGCAGGAACTGGACTTGATTTATGCTCAATCCGGTTTGTTATATGAGATTATTCCCAATGCTCCACGTTCTAGTTTCGACCCCAAAGTCAAACCTAGACCACATGCCGATGGCATTGTTGGTTGTGCAAGTGCGAAACCTGCAGATTGGGTTGCAAAACAAGTTAGTCAATTGTAAATCAACCAATATGCTTCGGGACAAGCTACGACTTCATATCAACCCACCCAAACGGTGAGTGTACTTTCAGTGCAATCGTCAGAATAGAAGGGTAACTAGCAGCCTGGATGGAATAGAAAAAAGGGTAAAAATAATCATAAGGGTGTGAATAAGAATGAGAATGCTAATAGTAATGATAAGAATGGCCGTAATGCTGGGCGGTTCAAGCAAGCTAAACATAAGGTTAAGTTCCCTTGCAACTTATTTAAGGACGATCACCTCACTTACTTGTGCCCTCATATCGATGAAGCCTCGAGATTCTTGGCACAAGGACCAACTGTGCTAACTAACCCTTTAACTCACAATGAAAATATGAACTCAAGGTCCCATGACTAGTCTGGTGGTGAGCAAGATCCGCCAAAGGGTAGTGGTCGTGGTTGCATTAACATGGTATGTGCTGCGAAAGTTGTGACCCGTGTGAAGGACTATGGTTCATGACAGCCCAGCCCAGGCAAAGAACCTGATCCACGAGGGTCCCCTTTGCGTATTGAGAAACCTATGGATAAACCTGAAGCTGCACCTCGCATTCCTAAGGGAGTCCTTAGGCATTCGAGGCACAACCCAAATGCTCGAGCCACCCAGAACTATTAAGTTGTTGAGGATTTGGGCCACACTCCTTGTGCGATGTCTGCATTGGAAGTGCTTCATAGTTGTCCTTCGCAAAGGAAGGTGTTGCTTTCTGCCCTTGGTGTGAATGATAATGATTCTTCCAACGTAATTGAATTTGAAACCGTAGGACTTTAGCCTCACTTGCCTTACTATGTGTCTCTTTTGATTCACGTAGAATGTCTTAATATGACCATCAAGGACACTATGATTGACGAAGGCGCTGCCACTTCTATGATGTATTTATCATGTTGGAAGGGTTTAGGTTCCCTTGAGCTATCTAAATCAGTGACCATGTTAACTGCATTCGATGGGAGATCGTTTAGGCCACACGGCATCCTTCCTTCCCTTAAATTCCATTTGGGAGGGAAGACCATTGCGATAGAGGTTGAGGTGGTTGATGCGCCCCTTGACTACAATCTCTTGCTTGGTAGGAATTGGATGTATAGTATGCAAGCCATCGCTTCTTCCCTATTTCATGTTGTATGATTTCCACATAACGGGAAGATAGCCACGATTGATCAGATGACATTCAAGAATCCATCTGTTACCGCATCTTTCTAGAGCTTCGATCCCAATCGTTGAACACTCTCAGCCGGCAATTGGGAGTGTGGGTGTAGGCATGAATCCATCCCTCATGGGAAGCTTTAGTTGTCATGCACCAATTCTTATGATAGGTTCCAGTTTCGGTGAGGCTTCAACATCTATGAGATCGATGTCTTTTCACATGAGTCATATGGAAGATCCTTGGATTATTCCTACACTGAGTACTCCGAGTGAGCCCATCATGACAGATGTGTCATTTCCTGCAACTATGATAGCCTATCAAGCTAATATCAAGTGTGTTGCAGAGCCTAGTCCTTCCTCTTTGCGAACGGAGGAGGAGGACCCTTATGTGCTTCCGGCATGGGAAGTATAGTATTCTCATGTGCATGACTTCCTTGATACAGTTTTCCCTTTAGATGAAGTGATTATTGAGGCTATGTCGGGAGTTGAGCCACCATGGGAGGAACTACATCATATATATTACTTTCTTCCCGAGCTTGACCGCTTGGAACGTGAGGAATTTAGGGCAGTTCTTGGTGATAGAGTTTGTAGTCCTATGGTTCCATTAAGCTCTCCTAGTCCGATGGATAATGGAAACATGGAAAACATATCTTCAATGATTCCTATCAACATCTCTCTCTATCCTGGTAGGATAGAGAATGTCTATATTGGGGTGGAATGTTCCCATACTTAGATTCAAGAATACACCGAGCTATTTAAGGAATTCCATGATATTTTTTCTTGGTCTTACAATGAAATGCCAGGAATCGACCCTTGTATTGTCAAGCATGATATTAAGACTTATCCCAATGCTAATCCTATTCGAAAATGCTTCCGTATAGTGAATCCTAGGAAAGCACCCGCGATTAAGGCAGAGATAGAGAAACTGTTAAAAGCCGGTTTTATCTATCCCATCCCCTTGACGGAGTGGGTTTCAAACCCCATTATATTGGATAAGAAGCAGGGAGCGATCCACATATGTACTGATTTCCGTGACTTGAATTGTGCTTGTCCTAAGGACAATTTCCCCACACCGTTTATTGATCAAATTTTGGATGTGTGCTGGTAGCGAGTTTTTTTCCTTTATGGACAGCTTTTCTGGATATAATTAGATACAAATTAAACCCGAGGACGAACATAATACTACATTTATTTTTCCTTGGGGAACTTTTGCATATCGAAAAATGCCTTTCGGCCTTAAAAACGCCGGAGCTACATTTCAGCAGGAAATGACCTTGATCATCCATGATCTCAAGTCGATTATCAAAGTATTTTTGGATGACCTTGCTGCTCATTCTTGTATGAGAATGCGTCATCCCTATCACTTGAGATTGGTATTCGAAAGATTGCGACATTATTTGGTTAGGCTAAATCCTCATAAGTGCATCTTTTGTGTGAAGTCAGGTCATTTTTTAGGATTCATTTTTTCTAAAGAGGGTATAAGAGTTGACCCTTTGAAGGTTGAGGCAATACTTCAGTTGTCTCCCCTGGAGATTTATTGTCAACTTTGCCAATTTGACTAGAGGATTCATACGTCTATTGAAGAAGGACACCACCTTTTGTTGGGATGAGCGAGCCCAGGATTCCTTTGATGCACTCAAGCGAGCCGTAGCATCGGCTCCAGTGATTAGTTCCCAAGACTATAGCCATGATTTTCTACTATATGTGGCCACGTCCATGGAGACAATTGGTATGGTTTTGGTTCAAGAGGATGAGAAGCTCCAAGAGCATGTCATATATTATTTGAGACGAAACCTTATTGACACAAATATTTGTTATTCTCATGTTGAGAAGCTTGCTTTAGCTATCGTACATGCAGTTCAACGGTTGAGACATTATATTCTCCTTTGCCAGACCTTGGTTGTAGCCCATGTCAATCCGTTTCAATTCGTCCTCACTCAAAGGATGATTGGGGGAAAATATAATAAATGGATTTTCATTCTGCAAGAGTTCGATCTCGAATTTGTTTCGGCAAAATCGAAGAAGTCTTTAATTTTTGGAGAGCTTATATCGGATTTCCTGAGCGAGGCTGAGGAGTTGGTTTGTGAAGATATGTTTAACCCATGGTATGGGGATATCATAATATATTTACAAACATTGAAGACCCCTACTTACCTCTCATGATATGAACACCGATGATTACGTCACGTCTCTAAGAACTACCTCATAGTGGATAACAATTTGTACCACCATGGGGTAGATTCCATTTTACGACGTTGTTTAACTCATGAAGAGGCTGAGGTAGTGCTAAATGATTGCCATGGAGGGGTGTGTGGTGGTCATTTATCTGGGCTTTCTACAGCTCAAAGATCTTAAGAGCGGGTTATTTCTAGCCGTTGATCTTTACAGATTGTGTTGACGCAGTCAAGAGGTGCCACCCTTGCCAGGTGTTCACACGTAATATGCGCTAGAAATCTGCCCCGTTACATCCCATTATCACTGCCTCTCCCTTCACTAACTGGGGGCTCGATTTTATGGATTGCAACCCAGTTTCAGCTGGGGGGCACCATCATATCATAGTGGCTATTGATTACTTCACGAAATGGGCTGAAGCTATGCCTACAGTTAAATCCGATGGTGAGATAGCCGCCCACTTCGTATTCAACCAAATTATTACTCGGTTCAGAATTTCAAAAGAGCTTGTCACTGACCATGGCTTGCACTTTCAGAATCGTATGATGGAAGAATTGGCATCAAAGTTAGGGTACAAGCAAGAGCATTCCTCCTCTTACTATCGTCAATTGAATGGACAGGTAGAAGCAGTGAATAAATCACTCAAATCCATTCTCCAATGAACCATCGCACAAAGCAAGAATAATTGACACATCATGTTATATCTGCTTTGGGGGCATATATAACCGTTGTTAAGACAGCCACGGGTATTTCTCCATATCAATTGTACATGGAGTGGAGTCGATATTGCTGGTTGAATGCAAGATTCCTTCTTTGAAGCTAGTTGTGGAACTCTTACCAGACACTTCACCATTGGAGGAGCGTTTGGTCCACCTTGACAAACTTGATGAGTAGCGTCGGGATGCGTTGGTGGTTCTAGAAGTAAATAAACATCGCGTAAAGGTCCAGTACGATAAGTTTATCTGTCCAAGGAGGTTTAGGGAGGGAGACTTGGTCCTTTTGTGGGATCAACTGAAAGAACCCTTGGGGGCAGGAAAATACAATCCCATGTGGCGGTGTCCTTACATGGTCAAACGTGTGTTAGAGAAGGGTGCTTATGAGTTAGTGGATTACGAAGGAATAGCCTTGGTGGAGCCTAGAAATGGGCTCTATCTCAAGAATTACTATGCATGATTTTCAGCCAAGGCCGGTTATTGTATATTAGTGTATAGTTTTGCATAGTTAGGTCTTTTTCTTATAGTGATGAAGTTTGTGATTAGTTTTCATTTCTTTTGGAAGATGTCAATGGAATATTCCACCCAGATAGGATTTGCAGATGGTGCAAGCCATCACACTCAACACTCATCCTCTGCTGCTTGGGTGATTTATACTCCTATGGGTCAGGTACTGTCTTCAGGAGGCGTATGTCTACGGCCATCTTCCAACAATGTTTCTAAATATAGTGCCATTATTGAGCTTCTACAGGATGCCATTTTACATGGCGTTCTCTCTCTTGAGGTACCTCTTGATTCGGAGTTAGTAGTGTCACAACTTAATGGTTTGTACCATGTTAGAGATCCGACATTATTAAGAATATTCTTATGTGTGAGATTATTAGAATGACAATTTGACAATATAACATACATACACATCCCAAGAATTAATAATCAAGTTGTTGACTCATATGCTAACTACGTGTTATATTGGCATTTATTTCATTCATAATAAATTCATCACAAACACAATTTTTACATATGTCAATAAATAAACCAATCACCATAAAACTTTTTATATAAACATCCAAAATGTGGTAATACATAGTGTCATGATACAAAATGGGGGCTCTCGAGCCACCAAAATATAATACATGGTAGTACAAAATGTATAGAATCCCAGGTATCTAATCCTATGGAGGAGGAGGGGGGTTGTGATCATGGAAGGTCACTATGGCTCTAGCTAGCCATCGGAATAATCGCACCTATGCTCGTGGTACACCCACGACCTAGCGCTGCATAGACTCAGGTAAGTCCTCGACATGCACCATGGGAACCCTGTGTTTGAACCTCACAAAATTGGTATGGATGCTCTGGAGCGTCCACTCCATATCCACAACTGTGATATCATCTCCTCTTCCCCTCCGTCTGTGATGAGGGAAGACTTCTGGGCACCGTGGTCCCACATCTTCACTCAAATGGCAGATGTCACTATGTATTGTCACGCAAAAATATGTCTTTTGATTCCATATAATTAGAAAACACAAAAAAATTAAATAATTCAAAAATTTAAGAAGAGAGGGTCGAGATTCGTTGCCTATATCACCATATGCCGATCCTGGTGGTAGCGGCATGTTCGGGTGCCCCTGGAAAGCTATCCCCACATAGGGGTAGTCATCGATGGCAACTATCTATCATCGCCACCACAGAAAGAAGTCAGCTGGATAGGGGTTGGCCACCCTACCTCCCCCCAGTCTATGCATCGCATCTGCCCAATTCCATTGGGCTGGATCTCGAACCCCGTGAAGAGGAACATCCACTCTGCGGCTCAATCCTAGAACACGCTCGAAGAAAAATGTGCTCAATATACTGTTGAACCCAAAGTTCCGCAGTATACCTGCCTTACACTCACTGAGATGATGTTTCATGTTTCTCAGTAGTGTATTGCTCTAGTCATAAATCATGGGTCTCATGCACTCCACTGCATAGAACATCAGAGGCCGCGAGGCCTAGTGGAGTGATGCCAAGCCTGCTATCCTGCCCAATGTCAATAGTATGGCCTTTAGGCCCAGCACCTCTATAGCATTGGTAGGGACCTGACTCCCCACCTTCTCTGTGTCTCGATAGTAGTACACTGCAATGTACTCATCGATAGTTAGGCCATCCCCTCTCCCACCACGAGAATGAAGGTTCACTACTTCCCCTCATCGAGAAATCCCAGTAACGAAGTATATATCCTCCACCTCTATAGTGAGGGACATCCCATCTATCTAGAAGGACTCAGAGTCTGGATCCCAGTAATCCACCAGCATCTGCAGTAGTCTTGGTTTGGCTCTCAAACCACCAAGACACCAAAACTTATAGAGTCCACATGCACGTAGAGCTTGTTGAGACATTAGATCGGCCCTTACTGCCTCCTCTACCTCACCATGTTCATGCTCTCTCCACTCTAGGACCATCCTACACAAGAAATTGCAAATTTTCCCATTAGATCACTTAGAAAACCTTATGCATGGCCTCATATGCAACTGTTTTCAAAACACCCACATATGTACGCGAGTATGGGGACATTTTCTATGTATTTCCAGCCCTATACGTGGAAAAACCCTTGATTTCCATGTGGGACGCAGTGCACTTTTTAGTTTGGCCTAGAAAACTCAATTGACCATGGAATTTGATAAAAATTACATCAAAATGAAAGAGAAGAGCATGGGTAAATACGTGGAAGAAATGGTAGTGGATTCCACAGGCTGGATCTCCTGGAATTTGCTGTTGAAAATCTGAGCTCAAATGGGTAAAAGTTTCAAATGTTTTATAATATTTTGAATTATTTACTATTTATAGAAAATTTTCAAATATTTGAAAATTTTTACCCCCTTTCCTATAGTTGTGACATTTCTAATCATGTTGGACCGTTTTTGACATAATTCATGATGTAGAGGACCTTTTTCAGTGCCGTTTCAGCCATTGGATTGACTCGTTCATTTTGATCTCAGGTATCATTTCTAAACTGGCATATAGGTTAGGTTTCATCACCATTTGCATTTTTCATGACCTTATGACCATTTCATCATAACCTTAGGTACGAACCCACTCTATAATGTCACAGAACCTTCTTGCTATTTTAGAAGTGGCATGATATGAGTGGTAGAGCTTTACCTTACATGGGTACCCTATTTAGCGCCTTATTTGCATTTGGTTCCCATGCTGACGTTTTCTCCTTTAGGGTGTGGGATTCCTTTGTATAGTACTGCCATGACATTTTGCAAGAGCCTCATACTCCTCTTGATCGTTTGCTGGCCTATTTCCCTCAGGACTCCCTCATGTCAAGTTGTGAATGATTTATCATGATATTTTCCTACCTTATTGAGCTTTATGCCGGCTTCCCTGACATTGCGTTTCAGCCATATAGCTTGATCTTGTCTCATGTCTAGCCATGCAGAGCCACTTTTTTTATATCCTTCGCAACTTGATTCCCTTTTTACCAGGAGGGGATTTTCCCCCAAGTGTCGATATCCTCCACATGTATCCTTGCATTGAGCATAGGTATGTTCCACTGCTTGGAACTAGTTTGTTTTCTCTTACGACACTCCTCTCCTCCTAGTCTGTAACTATAAAGCAATTTTATTCTTTTTCAAGATTTTTAAATATTTGAAAAAGTCCAAAAAAAAAATAAAAAAACCAAAAATTCTGACAAGGAAAGATGCTATCTTTGGTAGTTGTCGAGTGTTGGGCACTTGGGCAGACCCGGGTTAACTCTTTACACGTCGCACCAACAAAAGACCCACTGTGTTGGCCCTTTCGGCAACAACCTGCGCGCAGGTTGCAGTCTCACCCGAAACAGAAATGGGGTGCCGCAGAATCAGGTTTCTGCATGCAGAGAGGGGTATTACTGTACCTTAGCCTTTCTAAATAATTACTAATCAACTTCTGATTAACTTATCATTCATTCATATATATTTCACAGCATAATAAACAAACCAAACTTGCATAACCCACTACCGGGGATTCACAGCGCAGCTTAGTAGTAACAGAGATCTTATATTATCAGATATATTCAGTTTAATGCATAAAAATAACAAAACAGGAACAACACAACAAAACCACAACACCAAATATAACGTGGTTCACCCCCAGTGTAGGGGCTACGTCCACAAACTGCGTTTTATTCCTCTTTCCTCAAAACCACAGTTTATCTGCGCACTCAGCTACAGATTCCTTCTTTCTTTGACAACGGCGCACACAGCAGCAGGCTCCTGCGCACACAGTTGCAGACCTTTCTTACTTTCTTACAAAAACCCTCTGCGCACACAGCTGCAGAGGTCGTCCACGCACACAGCTGGGACTTGTTCCTTCCTTACAAAATCCAACCTTACTTCACCTTATCTTTCTTACATCAAAAAGCCTAACCTATCCATTTTCCATAAGCGCTTATTTATACTGCGCAGCTTACAAAAACCATGGTCTTAAACCATGGGCACCCACAAAAACCCTAACCCTAGATTTAACCCATGGGTTTATTACAAAAAGAGAGGGTTTTGACTTAACCTGACACCCCTAAGACTATTTTGACCCAACGCTCCATTTATAAATTAACCGCGGAGTTACCCCCTATGGGGTATGCGCCCCAACAGGCCCCTAAGACTCACTAGTGGTCCGTCCTGGGACACTCGGCGTCTTCGCTGGTGGCCGAATCTTCTGCGCGAGGGTCTGGAAATGACTGGTGAGATTATGCAGTATTTCATCAGTGGCTTGCTCTTTTTCCACCATCTCTTGCGGTACTGAAGAAGAGTCTGTATCAGCCTTTTCCTGCGCAAAATTGTCATATGTCTTGAAAATTCTGAGCTGGCTTTCCGCAGCATTGGTCAACTCTAAGGCTTCATCTACCAGGGGCTGTAGCGCACTTTCCAACATTGTCACCTTCGTCCTGTAGGACTCGATCTCCTGCTGAAGTTCCTTGCTGCGTTTTACTCTGGCCATCTTCTGCATAGGTGGCAGCGTCTTGATCTCTATTCGGACTGCGTCGAGCTCGTCCTGGCGCATCTTGATGGTTTCCTGAATTTTCCCTACATCGGGATGATCCTGTAAATTTGCCCAGGCTTCTATGCTGTCTTCCAGTAGTTTTGCGACACTAGCCATGTTGTCTGATATTTTGGTTGCTGAAGCCTTGATATCCTACTGGCGCTGTTCTCGTTCCTCTGGAGGAGTCTCGGGAGGAATGCGTAGTTGTAGTTCTGCAATCTGTTGCTGATATTCTATCTTC
>LPNX010524525.1:297805-325932 GCA_001517045.1 Pseudotsuga menziesii
ATCTTTACACGTCGCACCAACAAAAGACCCACTGTGTTGGCCCTTTCGGCAACAACCTGCGCGCAGGTTGCAGTCTCACCCGAAACAGCAATGGGGTGCCGCAGAATCAGGTTTCTGCATGCAGAGAGGGGTATTACTGTACCTTAGCCTTTCTAAATAATTACTAATCAACTTCTGATTAACTTATCATTCATTCATATATAATTTCATAGCATAATAAACAAACCAAACTTGCATAACCCACTACCGGGGATTCACAGCGCAGCTTAGTAGTAACAGAGATCTTATATTATCAGATATATTCGGTTTAATGCATAAAAATAACAAAACAGGAACAACACAACAAAACCACAACACCAAATATAACGTGGTTCACCCCCAGTGTAGGGGCTACGTCCACAAACTGCGTTTTATTCCTCTTTCCTCAAAACCACAGTTTATCTGCGCACTCAGCTGCAGATTCCTTCTTTCTTTGACAGCCGCGCACACAGTAGCAGGCTTCTGCGCACACAGCTGCAGACCTTTCTTACTTTCTTACAAAAACCCTCTGTGCACACAGCTGCAGAGGTCGTCCACGCACACAGCTGGGACTTGTTCCTTCCTTACAAAATCCAACCTTACTTCACCTTATCTTTCTTACATCAAAAAGCCTAACCTATCCATTTTCCATAAGCGCTTATTTATACTGCGCAGCTTACAAAAACCATGGTCTTAAACCATGGGCACCCACAAAAACCCTAACCCTGGATTTAACCCATGGGTTTATTACAAAAAGAGAGGGTTTTGACTTACCCTGACACCCCTAAGACTATTTTGACCCAACGCTTCATTTATAAATTAACCGCGGAGTTACCCCCTATGGGGTATGCGCCCCAACATCGAGTCGTGTTGCCTTCGAACAGAGCACTTTATATCACATCCATTGGTTGGGTTTATAGTTTGACTTTAGGAGCTGTACTCATTTATCTGAGTTTATGTCCACTGACTGGTTAAGCTTCCAGTCCCTATGGAGCCTCTGTCGATGCCTCCTATGTCGCATTGATGTCCCAGTTTGTATATCGAGTCTATGCTACCTTTATTCAGTCACCATATGCTGTTATGCTATTGTTCGAAGGAAGTTGAAGCCTGAGTTGGCCATTTCTCAATTATCTTGACTTTTCATGTCGGCCATTCCTGCTACAGTTACTGGTTTGTGCACCTTATGATCGATTCCTTCCACATTATATATCTTTGCTGAGTACCTAATGTTGGATGATGGGGGATGCCTTAATGCCCTCCTTCCAGTAGATTTCATCCCATCGACTTCAGATCATTTATTCTGGGATTGGAATATAGAGTCATTTTGAGTGCCTTGAGACCTGCAGTCATTAGTGGTAGGTTCTCTCGCCATCGACAGTCTTTTGGGAATACATCAATGTCCCCTGATCGATGGATCCTCTCAAGTGTTCAACCTCAACACATTTATTCACACTTATTAGTTTGCACTCTAGTACCTTTATTCCCATTTTCATTATCGGTGGGTGATCTCGCGTCTGTTAACGGTATACATCAATGACCGGTAATCAGACGATGTACTACTATGTTCAACCTCGACACCTCTATTCACATAGTAGAACATGTAGTCATAGCGGTTTGTGTAGAAGACTTTCTATATTGGTGGCATCTCTTATATGCTACCTCCTTGATCGTGCCAGTGTTCATGAGATTTCAACTCTCGTGACTTGATTCTGATATATGTCAGACATTTCTAGCCATTATGGAGATCTTGATCTATTACATATCTTCAGCCATTATGGAGATTCTGATCTATGTATATTGTACATGGCGATGACCACTTATGTGATATCTTGTATCATGCCTATTCATGGCCATTGTACTCTTATGTATCCGAGACTTCTATATGTATTTGCAGTGTGCAGAGTTGTATCATTGTACTATGATGATTGGGTGGCTGGTATTCCATTTGGTATCCTTTCATCACTCCACTTCTGGGATGGACTTATAATGTATTTCGTCCATCGTATGACCCCTATGACCTCACACATTAGGGGGCATCTGTTATAGCTGATTTTACCACTCCAGGTGAATCACACTTTGTATGGCCTTCCCTTGTCCCTCTGCAGACTCCTTAGACCCCATGGACCATTTTTTGTCCTTTGATGTTTCCTTGATCATCCCTTAAAACATGTGAAAAATGATACATGCGAATTTTAAACCCCTGATCATGTATATACGCAAGTTTGACCCCTAAAATGGTGTACCTCGGGATGTGTGCAAAATCCATATCCTTTTGGAGTTTTCCTTGACATGGATCCAACTCACTTGACTCCTGGCCTTCCCTATGCCTTGAGATCGCTCGGATTCGACCTTTCATTACCCCTTTGAAAAGCTATATAAGGATCTCTATGGTACATTGAAGGCATATGAGAGAATTGAGAGCAAAGAAACTATAGTCCATTGTTTCCAGAACTTATGCTTGAGTCTGCATCCCTTTGTCCCTTGGAACACTTTTTTTTTCTTTCCAAGCTTTCCTTGTGCTTCTGAGCTTGCTATCGAGAGATGGAGGATTGAGGTGGTGGAGGCCCAAGTGGGGGATTCAGTTTCTCTGGTTCGTAGACGTGCCGACAGAGGTTGTATCTATTGTAATCTCTGATTTATATTAATAGAAATATATTTTCCTATCCAATAATGTGTGTTTGAATGAATATTTTATCCATAGGATGATTTCAAATGCTTCTACATTGTTGATTATATATGCTAGAATAGATCTAACACCATGGTATATAGTGTGCTTGTATTGTTTACTTGTTGTTGAGGAAGTAATTTATCAATTTAAGCTGAAGTTGAAAAGCTCAACGGGGATCTACTTCAACATTATGGAACAAGGTACGAGGTCTGATCCTTTAGTGTTAGACATTTACTTTCTATTGCATATTAGAAAAGATTTATTTCTAGAGTCAAGTTGTCTCATGTGGTACCCCAAGTCATATGAATTTCTCTCCGTAACAATGAGCCTTAAAATTTTCAAAAATGGTTTCTGAATTCCTATCACTACATGAAATAAATTGTCTAATTTATCTGAGGAGATAACACAAATAGTGAAAATTCCAAGGTCAACTGGACCCTTGGACAAGTTACTCCGGGATGGCTAGGAAAATATTGACGAGACGGAACAATGTTATTTCCTACGTTCTGATTCTCAAAATTGTTCAGGTTTTTTACAAACAAGAGAACCCATCTAAGAGAAGTGTGGAAAAGGGCGAGAAAGGTATATGATTATGCCAACATAAGTTTAGAAGTAAGCTAAAAGTAGATGAAAGTTCACCATTAAGAATAACAATGCTAGAAAGTATGGTTTAATTGTTAACAAACGAGCCACCAAGATACGGTTAAATTGCTAAAATCACACTCGACCAAATATCATAAATGAATTAAAATTATATTCCTTTGTGATTGGAAAGGTGGCATTCACCATTTAAACACATTCATTCAAAAATCTAATCTTCTATTATATAATTCTTCTATATGCATGAGAAAATCGCCACACTTACCATTACATTGGTAGATTCATAGGTTTCTCGTGTACTTATCCATTTGAGATGGTGTTATCTCCTAATCACTAGTGCATCATATTTGTTGCTTGTAGAGAATGTAAGGGTTCTCATCCATTTCGGTACATGTTATCAAAATAACTTTCAAATCGTGTCAATCACAATATTGTTTATGATATATTTACCATGAAACTGAAATTTTTTCCACCAAAAATCAGTAGGAAGTAGCCTTTGGAAAATAGAGCATGTGTCTCTTTTATTATTGATTGAGCTAAAAAGCATTGATCATTAGGTTATGCCATTGGGATCCTACTCATAATGCGTTGCAACTATTGTGCTCTGCATTAGATGACCATTTCTTTGATGTTGGGGCCAATCTCCTGTGCCAAGGAAACTTCGATCATGTTATTGTACCAGTCTAGAAATGAAGAAAATACCTGAGGTATTCAAACGGTTTATTGTTCTTTTCCTTGGGTATGGTAGTGGTAAAATGCAGTTGAAATACACTCAGGAAATTGTTACCATGCAAAATTGTTTACTGAGAAGTTTGATATTCTATTATGGAAAAAAATGGTATAATTCTATAAAAATAATTTTAATAAATATGAGGGTCAATACGTTATGCAATTCTCATGTGAACCTCTAGGAGCCTTGGATGAAAATCATATATCCTTAACTAATATATGCCACCACTAGTTAGGGTTTCCTCAATTTTTTTAAGAATACCGATTACGATGGTTATGTAATTAGCATAAAGTTGCGACTATAAGAAGTTTCCCTTTCTCAAGTATGAATGGCATGGTAGGGAATACTGAAATGAGACCTAAATGAGGAAATTGAATGTTGTTCAATGGATGCTGCAAAATAAGCTAAGGTCTATTCATACAAATATTACACAAGGCTTCTATAGACATTCCCCTTGGGAAATGGTTTCATCTTTGTCACCATAAAATTCAAGGTTGATTTGAGTCAGTATTGTTGTCTCACCTCTCAGAGTGTTTATTCAAATGGCCCCTCGCTTATATACAAATGCACTTTAAATATAATACCAACTAACCCTGAAAGTTATGCTCACGATTGATCAAAATGATGCCATAGAGAATAATTCTAGATGCTTCAAAATACTGGCCTAATAGAAAATATGTTCTATGGTCATAGAGAATTCTTAACAGCCTTTCAATCTAATACTTTCCTTTTGGATAAACTATAGGAAGGTTTTTATGAATAATGTTAATAAATCATATGTTTTTCCCCACATGAGACCTCAGAGCTTGTGCCTTCATTAGCAGTTATAGATTACTGGATGGCATCCTAAAACCTTATCTCAGATCTATCTAGAAGGGCTACTACAAAAATTTCAAATGTGGATTTATGGGAGTGCTGAGGTTATCTTGAGCTTTGATTTCCTCCAAGTTTTCTCTATAGTCCTGCAAACTCACCAATATGTCACAAAAATATGCCCAGAAAAGTTCATCATTGTTGGTTGCAATCCATTCCAAGTTCCAATGACAATAAGTACTTTATGTTATGAAAATATGTTCCAAGTATGATATGCCTGAGTGTGATGTCTCATGCCCCAATGCATGCTATATGACTGTTATGATTTTCCATAATTGGCTAGTTGAGTACAAGTTTTATATAGGGATGAGTTTACTGCTGAAATTGGCTTTAAATAAGACTCCAAAAATGTCTCAACAGGTGTCCAAATGATTATGTGGAGGAAGTCCTGTATTGTTAAACCTATCTGAAATTCAAACAATATATTAGCTGAAAATTTGTATGGTTTTTATAGCTACAAGGCAGAGCCATCCCTACAAGAAACTCAGTAACTAAAGGAAGTGGCCATTGTCACCGTACCATTCTCCATTGGGCTTCGGGCTAGTTTATGCCAGCTCCAGGGGTGTTTCCCTAAAGTAATACTATAGGGGTTTTGACGGGAAAACACAAGGTTATTATGTAATAAAACCCTCATAGAATTAGTGTAAATGAGAAAATAAATAAGAAGGAGTAGAAGGGGATATTAGTGCCTTATCCACTGGGCCTAGGAAACAATTTACTACATTGATTCTAAGCATGCACGACATGACACTCCTATGGGAATGAGCTTTAAGCATTTAGCATCTCCAATCCGAGACAACTACCTATCCAACACTTCCAATCAAGGGTTTTTAGTGATAACAATAATTTTTATGCAAAATAACTGTAAATAATATTGAACCACTTTAACTCCAAATAATGTATGAGAATCCAGACTAGATGTAAAGTAGACTTAGACACACATTTTCTAGAAACCAAAGTAAAGATATTAGAAACAAATATCTTACACAATAGCCATGATCACATGCGATCGAAGACACTTGTAGTAACATTTTGAGTCATAAGTATCAAAAGTTCAAACTAACATATGCCTTCTGTAGTTGGGGTTATTTCTATTTTGATTTAGTTTAGACAACTATTGAGTGTCACTGAATTCGAACTTGAACACATACACAAACCAAGTGACTTAGGTTTTATAGAATACAGAGGACTAAATTGAGCACATATCCATAATATATCAGATGGTAAATGACATGACTATTCAGAACATATCATTGATTGAAATTTAAAAATACAATATATGGTGGAAAAGAAAGAAATTACTGATTTTCAGGTCATATTCAAGCCAATTGTAGAAGATACCTTGATCTTTTTCATAGTGTCGTTGACCCATTCATTCCCCTCCATATCATTCATTGTTTCTTGCTTGATAAATGGGCATGGTTTCATTAACATGCAATGAAAATCCTAATATCTATAAAATTGAGAAGGAATCAAGCACAAACCTGAAACCCAAAATAGAAACATGAATTTCTACACAATTATTCATCCTATGCTTAAATGTGAAAATTCTTAGTAAACATTATATCTATAAAACTTCTAGGAATACAAAAACAAACTAAAATCCCAATTCAATAGATACTAAGGACAAAATCAATCTCAAATCTAACACCCATAAAATAAAAAGAGTCAAGGTTAAACCTTATCAAATTTGGAAGTATATTGGAAACAAAACTGAAGCCAAAGAGCCAAATTTGAATGCAGGAACTACCACAAAGTCTGCAAACTTGAGCAATTATTGACATACATTACCTCCACCCCCTCGATCTAAGGGTTGATTTTCTCCTCATCTCTAATGGAGAACTCTGCTGCAGCTTTGTGAGGACCAAAATATACATATTTGGTCTAGATAAGCCCCTCATACTGTATAGGCGTGCATTCTCTAGAGATATAAATATGTAAGTAAAATCAAAGGTTAAATAAGCTTCTAGGAAGATTCCATTGAATATATCCTTCATTTTTTCCTATATCATAGTCTTCAATTGAGGTTAAGCACATTTTCACTGCATCAGAGAAGCAATTTTGCATACTTGTACAAAGTCTCTGTGACTTTTCCTTCACGTGCTATGATGAAATTGCTCTTAGTGCGTTGCGTCAGGAATGGCCTCCACATGGAGTACAGTGCAATGAAATACCATGGGACATTAATGAATACCTGGAAAATACAGAAAACACAAACTAAGAAGTGATTTTTTAATTTGATAAAATTGAGTCTAGTATACTCTCCTTATTAGTACTTAACAAATGTAAAAAACCCAATCTTGAAACTAAATATAGAAAAAGACTTAATTGTATATGAAACACTTGACAATTAGCAGGAGTGGAAAAATCCTTAAACATTGTACTTGAAATGACATATTTGAATCTTGGCAATGGAAACGACAGTCAGAAGCGACAACCCAAAAGTAGTATGATGCAGGATCTGTAAGCTAGAATTGGCGAGATAGGAATTAAAATCCTAGAAGGTAAAATTGTCCATTCATATATACCTGACTCAATGATTTCATTATCTTCAAAGTTTAGGGATAATATATAAATGAAGGGTTTCCTCCATGAGTTTCTTAAGAAAAACCTAATTCTCTCGTTGTAGTTTGTAACAGTTGGGGATATCTTAGCCTAAAGGGTTAACTCACTGTGTTGTCACCAACATTGCTAGGCATTTATTTAGTTTTGTACACTCAAACCCCTCTGTGTGAGGTGCATGAGTATACACCAAAGTTTTATTAGGGAATTAGGATGCTATCAACAAATGTGGAGAAGCATCCCTTAGGTTTTCCCATAATATTTTCCCTGGGAAAAAAAATAGTGGGGGCTATCTTGACCGTTGAAAAAAAATACTCATGGTGGAATATTGTGATCAAGCAAAGATATCAGTGTATATTCTCCTCCATCTTTGAACCATGAAAATTTGGATTAAAATGAAAATAACACTGAAACTAACAGGCCAGAAAAGTGGTTTACTAAGATAAAAAAATCTATGATTCTATGGGATCATAAAACAAAATAGGAAATCCATATAGAACAAGGAAAAATTGAGAGAAGTGTTCTTCACTTACCAAAATACCACACAAATACATGCTATCTCGTCATAGCTGCTAACATTACATAGACTCTGTTAGTAATTAGGATATGTAAAAATAATAAATGGAGGACATGTGCACCAGAAAAAAATAGCTAATAGGAATTTCCCTGGTGAGATTGGAAATGTGTTAAATCATTTACTATGTCTCCATTCTATCTGTGGTCTGCTCTGGCACCCAAATGGTATGAACCTCAGAAATGAAAGAGGCCCACTGGAAGCCCGATGTGATTTTGATGGAATAGATACCCTTCACGCACCAGAGCCAAAGGAAGTTCCTTCCTTGTAGTGCAACCCATATGGACATTTTCCTTAATGAAATTTTAAAAAGAAAAAGAAAAAAGAAAAGCAAAATAAAGAAAGAGAAACAAGACATTGACATCCATGTACTCATTGTGCATAAGATTTTGTGGGAAAACTATTGCATTTTCATAGTACAAAATAATATGAAACGGTAACTAATAATCGAATGTCCATCCTCAAATATTTAGTGGCAAATTATCACATTGTTTAGTACATACAATAATGCATATAAAAACATATCTGCATAAAGATCTACATTAGTATGATGATATAAAAAATATCTCTGTAAAATATATGTAGTAACTTTTAGCCTTTTTCAATTAGGGCCAAAGATATATGTGATTTGACATAAGCAACCATTTGTCAAGTAACCGATATCTAAAAATTCATCAAAAAAGTTCAATTTTTGGTGTGCCAAAACCCACAAACACCAGATCTACTATGAAAACTAATGTCATATTTTTGGTCATTAACAAGAATATAAAATATCTTGATTAAAGCAAGCTCGATAAAGGAAAAAACATATGTATTTTGGGTAGCTATAGACCTTTCTTGCTACCATCTCTGGGCAGTTATCTTGAAAAAGTGTAATAATTTTGTTTGATGTAGCTCTCAATTCTTTCTTGGACATATTCTTAAGATATGTGATCTGAATCATGGCATTGACACCACCAAGCTTGAATTCAAGGAGTTTGATTCCCTTGTCCATAATTTGGACAATCCACCTTAGAAACATATTCATCTTCTCATCGTCTCCAAAGATATTCTGAGAGAGTTCCTTGTCTTAAAAAATCCAAAAATCATTGTAGCACACAAGATGGCCCACCTTATCAAAACAATGCATGAAGGCCACTGAATCGAGATTCTCGTCGACTTTTAGATCCTCTTCAAGTATACTGTCAGCTCCAAATTCCTTCCTCCATGCAACACTATTCTGCAACATGATGAATGCATCATTTCACCTAAATCCTCTAGCATGAAGAAATTTCAAAAGTATAACATTAGTTATCTCATCACCCTTTGAGTGAAGCAATGTAATTCCCCACATAGTAACATTATCGTGACAACTCTCCAAAATCTCTGCAAATAGGTTTTTCATTCCCACTGACATTCTGGTCAGTTTTCTCAATACCATTGCCATTATGATAAGGGTTTTGCTTTGTTGGTATGTTGTCCTTCACGCTATTATTTCATGCTTCTGCTGCATCATGATTACCATTAGAACCAAGTCCTTCGAAAAGGAACTGATTGGATTTAATGGGAGACTCAATCCTCAATTTTAAGTCTTGTAGGGCCTTCTTCTCTAATTCCTTCAGATATGATATGTAGTAACTATCCTCCTTGAATGATGACAATGTGGACTCAAACCAGCTACTCTTTTTAACTGATGAATCCCCCTTCTTCTCCACATATCCCTTCTTCCCATATTCCCCATGACCATTCTCTTCCTCTTCTTCTACATTGAAAAACTTGACAGCTTCGTCATTCTGGGAATCCATTTGTAGTTCCCCAAGTTTGATCACAATGCAAGCTCCAATGGCCTTAATCCAAACCTCCCAAACACACTCTTGTTCACTACCTTCCAAGTCTGATTAGTGGAAGACACACCTTGACTTGTGCAGTAGAAGACACCAGGAACCAAACTTCCCCATCCTTATCACACCCACAAAAAAAATATTAATATATATCTCTATCTACGTATCTATGTGTACATCAAATTTGGTAAACCCAACCTCATAATTAATTAAGAGGAAAAAAAAACCATAGAACATGATCCTAACTAAGAGTCACCCATCTCTACAGTAAAATAGGGTAAATTTAACTTTGATTTGATTAAATTAATGCACATTCAAAACCTAACATTTTCAAACCCCACGTTAAAAATAAAGTCTGACAAAACTTCTCTTCTCCCGAGGATGGACTCGAAGAGAGAAGTCTTCCCTGCTACCTTGATTTTCCATCGACCAAAAAATCCTAAGGTTATGGTTATGACAACCCAAATGTGTAATTTGAAGCATTTTCTCCTATAAATCATTTTTGGAGAATTGGTTTATCATGAAGCGATTGCTCGTATATAAATCATTTGCGTAGCATTGGTTGTTCGCTTCACTTTCCTAGAGAGGTTAGTGGTGGAGCGCTACCATCCATGGAAGGTCATGGAAGAAGGGAATGGATCATTTTAGTAATTGGATATAGGGTTCAAGATATGGAATTAGTTAATATATGTCTCGTGTGGTACATGGAACTTACATGTACAAGGAGCATCGTAAACACCACTAAGAGTTATGTATTTGAAGAAACCCCATATGTGAGCTTAGAATCTTTCTATAATATAATGAAAGCTAGGTCTCACTAGTTTCCCATTCCTAAGAGTGTTCGACATTTTTCCATGTCTGATGCATATAATTAAATGTCTATTTCCCAATTATTTCTTATATAAGTGAAAACAAAACTACAAGTTGCAAAGCTAGCTTGCTGACTCTCCTAGTGGTTGGCTCTCAACCTACCTCACACATGACCTGTTCAGCCCTTCCATATGCTACAGTCTCTTTCCCTTTGAATTCCGAGTAAAGATTTTGAGGATTTGCAGGTTCTCCAACTAACCAATGGACAAGGAATGAATTACAGGTTATACGAATTCTTTGTTTGGCAAGTAACTCCTAATGAAAATGAATATTTTTCTTTATTTTTTATTTTTTTAATATAGGTTTTTGTTATTTGTTTTATGTTAATTATAATATAAATTTAATATAGATTTTTATATGTATATATATAACTAATTTAACTTATAAATTATAATATAATTAATATAAAATAATAAAATAAAACATATTCATAAGTTATATAATATATACTATATGAAGAAACATAATATAATATATATATATATATATAAACATATATATTCTAACATTCATATATATAATGAAATATATATACATTGTGTCACTCAACGATAGGTTTTGTACTAGCCTAAGCTAGGGTGTGACATCCCTGATTAATATATATGCAGGCTACAAACTTATGGCACCTATGGGGTATGTTGATGGGAAGTATTATACTAATGCTAGTGGAAATATCACAATCAATTTGGTTTGTCTCTAGGACATTGTAGAGGGTATAACAAAAAACTCTAGCATGGGTCACAGGTTAAGGTAAAAAAAGGAGAAGCAGGACTATTGATGAGAATAACAAAGAATACATTGAGAAAACAATGCTCTAGCCAATAGATGAAACAATGATGGCATAAACTACTCAATCCATGTCAGGGTCTACAATTTACTAAATTCTAACACTGCAAATGGATTCAAAGACCCCTTCAACTGTAGTGCAAGAATTTAGTAAAATGTACAAATTGATTGTCAAATTTGTAATTTTTTCCATTGCTGGAGTGACAAAACTAAAAATGACCAAATAAGTGACCAATTGTAATCTGGTCATTTGTAGTCTAGATATCCCGTGATCAAATCTGATAATTTATCTTGGTCGTTTTTAGTTGTTTTTTATCCCGTGAACAAAAGTGGTCATTTATCTTGGTCATTTTTAGTTAGCTCACTTAAAATTATCAATTTTGGTCATTTATCCCTTTAAAAAAACTATGGTGACAATTTTTTTTATCTTGTGGTCACTAATATCTCATTTTCCACTAGTTCATGAACCATTGGTAGAATCCAATGTGAGAATAATCTAAACATTCAGGTGAAAACTGGGATGAAAGACTGGGAACTGATCCCCATGATTACTTGCTTTAGAAGAAAAAACATGGTTTCCCAGACTACATGCTGCGGGAAGGCTCAGTCATGAAACTGACCACCATGCCTTCCTATTCCCAAGGAATTAACTACCTCAACCTCTCTTTTTGAAGAATTGAATGATTGATTGCATAGGGAGAAAAGGTAGCTGAGGGTTTATGGGTTCCCTCATTGAAATCTGGTCTCACCCTAATGGCCCAAGGGTTTGAATGACTTCCCTCCATATTGCTTTTGAAATCATTCCCACATCTCTTTCGTTGAAGTGCATATCTAGTTGTGGTATTTTATTAAATTATATATTTACATGATGACCTCAAAATATGATGTATTTGACTAGCACTATAACCATACGTATCAACCTTGATCACCTATACAAAAAACACCAAATTGATGGCAAGTCCTTGGCCTTGATCTCCTTTCCATGATTTAGATAGAATATATACATCATGTATAATTTTAATACCATGGGGTCAAAACTCGGGTGTTACATTTCCTTCCCCCTTCATTAGCGTTGTCCTCAATGCTTTACAAAATTGACCAAAAATGGATGTGCCAAATGCATGGAATCCTCCAGCTCCCACATAGCTTGATCAAGACCATAGTGCTTCCACTACACCTTTACCTATCTGAGGTATTGATTATGGAGCACTATGACCTTCCTTTCAAGGATGCGCAATGGCTCAGTTTGGAAATCTCCCTCAAGTTCCACCTGGACCACATCCCAATTTATCAAATGGTTAGGATCATGTACATATTTCTTAAGTAAAGAAACATGAAAAACATTATGAGCTCTAGTGCTAGTAGGAAATGCAAGTATATATGAAACTAGCCCTATTGTTTCATACACTTCAAAAGGCCCACAATATCTAGGTGACAGCTTGGTACAACTTCCAAGCTTCAAGGAACTATTCCTTGGCCTATATCTAAGGTGAACATGGGGCCTTGACACTGAACTCTCTATGCACTCTATGCTTGTCTACATATATTTTCTGTCTACCTTGAGCTTCTTTCAAGTATTGCCTAATCTTTGCAAAATCTTGCTCGATTTCCTTGAGTAATTCTGGACCAAGCACAATCATGTTCACTGGATTATCCCAAGTCACCGGTGTCCTACACATTCTTCCATACAAAGATTCATATAGAATCATTTCCAATGATGCTTGCTATCCATTATTATATGCAAATTCTACTAAGTGTAAATAATCCTCCCACTTGGATGGTTTTCCCATTACATACATGTGAAGCATGTCTTCAAGCACCCAATTTACTCTCTCTATATTTCCATCAGTCTGAGGATGGTAGGAAGTGCTAAAGTTCAGCTTTATACCCAAATATGCAAACAAACCCTTCCAAAAAATAGAAGTGAACTTGGTATCCCTGCCAGAAATTATTGCCTTAGGAAATCCATGCAATCTGAAAATATCCTTCATGAATATATTTATAATGGCATCATATTTATATGTAGATTTGACCAGTATAAAATGTGATTCCTTTGTCTACTTTTCCACCACGACCATGATGGAATCATGCCATCTCACAGTCATTGGCAATCCTGTAATAAAATCCATAGAAATGACTTCCCATTTCCATTTCGGGACTAGAAAAAGATGCAATAAATATGTTGGGTGTTGATGCTCAACCTTCACCTACTGACATTTCATGCACTTAGAAACATGCTCAGCAATGTCCTTTTTCATCCCTATCTAGAAATACTACTTTTTGGTTGTAGCAATTGTTTTCTGATATCTCGGGTGACCAAAATATGGATCTTGATGGATTTCATCCATAACAAATCTCCTCAAGTATGCTACGTTTGGAATGTAAATTATATTCTTATAGCTAATAATTTCATCTTCTTCCAGGTTATATTCTTTGTACTTCTTTTCAAGCATTTGTTTCTCCAACTTTTCCTTTATCTACACATACATTTCATCATCCGCAGTATGATTAACAATATGTTATCTCAAATAAGATTGGAAAATACTAAGAGATGCCACATGCATTTAATGCACCTCCCTACTGAGTGCATCAACCACTTTATTTTCTTTTCCTCTTATGTGTTTGATTTCAAAATCAATCTCAGACAAAAAATCTAGCCTTCTAGCTTTCCTAGCATTTAAAGTTGGTTTATCAAACAAGTATTTCAAACCACAGTGGTCTATCCTCAACTCAAATTTTATGCCCATTAAGTAATGTCTTCACATCTTGAGAGAATATACTATGGATGCAAGCTCTAAATCATGAGTGCCATAGTTCCTATCATTCTCCTTCAACTTTCTAGACTCATAGCATACCACATGGTTGTATTGCATAAGAAATCCTCCGAGTGCTTGATTGCATGCATCATTATACACCGCAAAATCTTTTTTTGGGCCTACAATTTTTAGAATTGGCGCACCTGTAAGAAGATTCTTCAACTGTTGGAAGCTCTCCTTGGATCTTGATTTCCATTCAAACTTTAATCCCTTCTTTTGCAAATAAGTGATTCAATGTGCAACATTCGAGAATCCTTCAATGAACATTCTGTAGTATCCTACAAGTACCATAAAAGATCTCATATCTATGACATTTCTTGGAGTTGTCCAATTCATAATGGACTCAATCTTTTTAGGGTCTAGATATATTTCTTCCTCTAAGATAATGTGACCCAAATAATGATTTTTATCTTTATAAAAGTTGGATTTGCTAAACTTTGCATACAACTTATGCTCCCTTAACAATTTCAATTCTGGTATCAAATGTTCTTTGTGTGCTTCTTCATTATTAGAATAAATAAGAATGTCATCTAGGAAGACAAGAAAAAATTTTCGAGATACTTGCTGAAAACACTATTCATGAAACCTGGTGCATTTGTGAGACCAAATGGTACCACTATAAACTCATAGCATCCATACCTTTTTCTAAATGTTGTCTTATGAATATATTCATCTTTTATTCTTACCTAATGGTAACCAGACCTTAAGTCAATCTTGGAAAATACCTTTGCTCCTCTCATTTTATAAAAAAGGTCATCAATCCGAGGTAAAGGGTATTTATTCTTCACAGTACCTTTATTCAACTTTCTGTAATCGATACATAACCTGATTGTACCATCTTTCTTTTTCACAAACAAGACCGGTGTTCCCAATTGGAACACACTCGGCCCGATATACTTCTTTTCCAACAACTCTTGCAGTTGCATTTTCATCTCTATCAATTCTTGTGTCCTCATTTTGTAGGGTGTTTTGGACACTAGCGTTTCTCTAGGCATAAGTTCAATTGTAAAATTAATTCTCTCTTTGAAGGAATTCCAATAATTTCATCAGGAAAAACATCTCTGAATTCCTGCAATACATGAAAGTCCTCCAACCTAGGAGTTTCATTCTTTGTTTCCTCCAAAACATGAGCTTCCTATAATCTGCAACCATTCCTACATAACTTCTTTGGCTTCATTGCTGAAATACACCTAAAAAAAATCACCTTTGGAATCCCTCTCACAACCCTTGGGTTTTCCTCTTCATCCATAGATTCAAAAGTCTTGTTGTAGAAGCCAAGTTTTACCTTATGTGCTTCCAAACAATCCACTCCAATGAGAATATCATAGGAACCAGGTGGTATAACATTCAAGTATTCATAGGTGAGTAAGACATCCATGACTAATGGGAATTTCTATACCACTTCTCTAAATTCTCTCTTGGTTCTAGTGGCTAGTTGAACTAACCATGATTTACTATGCTTTAACTTCTTAAAACCATAAATCTCAACAATTCCAGGAGTAATATAATTATGAGTAAATCTAGGGTCAATCAAAATAGAAACATATTACTTAGAAATCTTACCTTCAAATTCAACCATAGTTGATTGATGATATTTCTAGTGGTCCTCTATGGATGCATAAATTCTGGGGACTATCCCTACCACTTGACCCATAGTTTCTGCTTCTCAAATTTTGTGAGATTTCGTTGCATACCCATTCTCATGCGGAATGTTCCTGAGTTTATGGTTTTCTCCGCATATCCCAAATTGGAGTGGTCCTATGATATCTTTTGGATCTCTTGGCCTGTCTTCCATCACTCTAGATGGATTAGCCACAGCTTCTGATGACTTCTGTTGCTAATTTTGTAATTGAAAAGGTTTGACACCTTTCTTCCTTTAGTCAAACTTTTCATTCATCTTGTCCTTCCATTTATTATGGAGATCAGGTTTTATTTTTCTTTGTTCATAGCAATACTTGACCTTCCTTATAGCCTCTTCTAGATTTCTAGGTTCATCAAACTCAATTCTATCTTTGTATATATGGGGTAGCCCACTCAAAAAACGTTAAATCTTCACTTTATCATCTCTGATATACCTAAAATATCTCAATAGTTCCAAGAATTTCTTTGCATATTTTTCCGTGGTCATCTGCCCCAATTTCATCTCATGGAAGTCTATAATCTTATCATCATAGTACCTATCATAGAGGTACTTCTGCTTGAAATAATTCTTCAACTTCTTCGACATTATCTTTCTGTCCTTGATATTCTTCACTTTCCTGAGGTGCTCGTACAATATGGATGCTCTTCCATTAAGATTGAATATGGCTACCCTTTCCTTCATATTTCCAGAGTATTCATCGACTTGAAATTACCTTCTTATCCCAAGAAGCCAAGATTCATTTTCTTGACCAATATTTACCTCACCATTAAAGGTAGGAGGACTTTCCTTCTTAAATTCAACACATGAACTGTTCCAATAACGCCTCTTTCTCTTATTCATGTGAGACGAAGATATTGAATCCCTTGTGGATCCTTCAAATCCATATGATCAACTAAAATACCTCTTTCTCCTTCGGGAACTGCTCCTACTTCCTTCCATATTTACTTCCCGATGATCAGAGTTCATATGCCTTTGGATGTCTGTCAAACTCTGCATCATGCTTGCACTCAACTGATTCTAATCTTCCTGAGCCTTAATCATTCTTTCATTGTCTTCTCTGTAACCTTGCAACTCCATTCTTAGGTTTCTCATGGTGGTTTCAATATCTCTGGGAGTCTCTTGATATATTCTTCCATTGGATTATGTTTCAACATTTCCAACTATTATGTTTTCTCCCAACATCTTCCTCGAGCTCATAAGGATCCTCTCCATCATTTATGCTTTTGATTTTCATGGTCGAGCCAAAACCAACTTTCCCAAACTGCACTATGACTCTACAAAATGTGTTAATAAACACCATTATTAGTTGTGTAGATATATTAGAATATAAAACCATATACCATGGAACGAATTGCTTTGAAAACTATTCACTTGGACCATCTAGGCCTAATGTTGTAACCAATGGCTCTGATACCACAATGTCACATACCCATACCTCGATTATTAACCGAGATTAAAATTTTCTTAAAGAACCTTTGTTCTTCTTTTCATACAAAGGGAACGGACCGTGAAGACATTCCTCAACTACTCATTCTAATACAACGATGTCCATGAACCCGATTCCCATACACCTAACTGATATGTGGAATAATTTAAGACTTAATATTCCTTTCTCTAAAATAGAACCGTGGGTCATGTCCATCCTTTTACATTTATGATTAAGAAAATAAATCACTGTAATAGTCATTTTGCATCTCACAAATCTATTCTGTTAACCAAAGAAGGCATTCGACACTGAACCTAATTTTTTTGCCTTCTGAATTCTGCCCTGTCATCTTCCTCTACGGGCTTCTAGAATCGGAAATTTCCTGAAATGACCACCTTGTATTTTGACCTTCTGCCTTCCGTTGCAGACCTTAGAAGTAAAGAACTTCATGAAATGATATTTTTTTCTTTCAAATCTCCTCCTTACGAGTTTCATATTTTTGGCTTCTGCTGCGAACCTTGGAAATCAGAAAACCTACAAAACAAACACTTTGTCTTTCGAATTTCCTCCTTTTGACTTGTAGATTTCTTCCTTCCATTGTGGACCTTCGAAATTGAAAAAAATAATCCAACATTCAACATAATCATTCACCAGAATTCCACTGCGGAACTCCAGAATAAAAAAATAAGAAATTGGTACCTTGACTTGTTCACCTTTCTCTTTCCTCCTTCCTCCTTTCGCACTCCACAAGTGGATTTTGGATCACATAAATCCAACACTTGCACTCATTTCTCTTTCTGATTTATGCATCCCTCCTTCTACCTTCTGGAGAAGACTTCGGGGTGCAGAAACCAACATTCATCCTTGTCATCTTTCCTGTTTTCCCTGCTTCTAACTTTCGACTTCCACCTATGCAGGAGAATTCCGGAGGGTAGTAAAACACATCTTACCTGAAGATAGCTGCATTTTTTACCCTATCACAAGGATTCTAGCCTCCATGAACTTAATTAAATGCAGTGGAAAATACAAGGCATAAACATATGCAAATACACGGACATTTAATAATCAGTAAACTCCACTTAATTCACTCATAAGAATTCTACATAATCAATATAGTCATCAGAAAAAATGATGCAGAAATAACACAATAGATAATACTAATCTTGAACTTAAAGTTATCCTGCAACTAGATAGGTCACTGCAACGTTTCACCCAACCATAGGCCAGTTTTTTTCATTAATCTCTCAATAAAACTGCCACCCCCGAGTTGGGAATGACTTCCACAAGGAACTAGGGAACATAAGACTCACACACAGTCAGATCACATCAAACACAGTCAAGATAACCTCTAGTTGGGTTTATCAGAATGTCTATCCAATCAAACACACATTTGGGTTTACCAGGCTACAGGAAATCAAGCCAATACATTGTTGGGTTTATCAGGATACACAGCCAATACAACATTCACATTAAGGACCAACCAAGTCAACCAACATATGGGTTTCTCAGGCCACTCATCCAAGCCATCTTACTGCTGGGTTTCTTAGGATATTCATCCAAGCCAACTAAAAGTTGGGTTTATTAGGCTGTCCATCTAAGGATTACAAATGGCCAAATGCACATCAAGACACAACCAATCCAACTACCACTGGGTTTCTCAGGCTTCTAAGGAAGTGGAAAGGAAGAATAGCTAAAGTGGCTCATTCGAGAGCTAGGGACACCTACACAAGATCTATCTATCCTAGCATCCATAATACATACACACCAAACAAAAGGAAGCATCCCCTTCTCTACTACAAAGTCCCTCGAGATATGCCTTTCCTTCTGGTTCTCTTCAGGGTGTGCAGAGAAGATTCACCAGCCAATCCTATCATTTTGGTGAGGTTCCTCTCTACACTAGATTTATAAAGCACATTCGGTGTCTCTTCCACTCCTACGTATTGCATACAATTCAAACCCAAACCAGGGTGCACATCACAACAAACCACAAGGAGACACAACAACACAGGGCTCCACTCTATAAGAAAGAGAAACAAGGTCTCATACTACTTTGTAGTTCAAAATAACACTATAACACAACAACTAGGGTTTGTCAAGGGAAAATACTTGTAGGAACATGTAGCAACACTCTTCTAGCTCTCGTTGCATGAGGAGGAAAACATTGAGACTTTAGATGGTTAACCACCTATTGCAGCTGCAACCATTATCCCCAAATTTCTTAAATTTTGGGCCCCTCCTCATGATGTAGTGTTGTTTTAATCATTGGGTCTTTTGAATTTTTGGACATGTTTAATTTTGGATGATTCTAAAGATTAACTCTCGCCCTGGTTTTCAATTTTGATTGTGATGGAAATTGTTGCGGGTTGTAGTTTTATTTTCTTGTCGATCGGATCAAGTTTCTTTGTTTTGGGTTGCCTTTTTAGAGGTAAAGCCAGTTTTTGTCCATTGTTGAAATTCGAGGGCTGTCCAAAACACTTAAATCGTTTTTATACATTGGGCATCGAAAATATGTTTGATCGGCGACTGTTGTCCTTTTCTCGTCCGCCGTTGCGGCTCCCAAAGCGGCTTAGCATCCGAAGTGCAAAGCACTCCGACTGACGATGTTTGTTAGTATTTTAATTGCCTTCCCGTAGCCTTTTCTCTTTCGTCGTTGCAGCTGGGAAAGTCATTTGGCTTCTGATGTGATGTCTTCTGACTTCCGACTAAAGCTTTTCCCCCCCGCATTTCGTGTGTCTTTAGCCCTTGTCTCTTCCATCGTTGCGGTTCCCAAAGTAGTTTAGCTTTCAATGTAAAGTGTCTTCTGATATCCGATTGAGAGTCTTCCCTCCCTCAGGTCTCATGTCCCTAACTTTCCACTTCCACCGTTGCGGCTCCCAAACCAATTTGCCACCCGAAGTCAAAAGCGCTCCACTGTTGATGCAGGTTACTTGTTCGTTTTCTTTTCCTTTCCCGTCCTGTTGGCTGTTTGAACTAGTTGGATTCCGAAGTCATTGTCATTACGTCTTCCAATTTAAATTTTTCCCACCGGTGGATTGGTCTACCCTTCCGACATCAGTATTTTGAGCCATCGAAGAGTTTCCTGTTGACCGTCGTTGGCTAGGTTTGTCAAGCCTGTAGGTGGACGAAGAATTATAAGTGGCCATTTCTTGTTGATTAGCCATTTTGATTGATTTAATTTGACGTTTCATTTTAGCATGCAATCCCGGTGAATGATGCACGATTGATCAATTGCAGGAAAATCCAAAATACTGCTCATTTTTCCGTGGCGCGAAGACACAGATGGGAGACAGGAACTCAAGGGGCACAAGCTAAGGAAAAGACAAATGGATGGCGACAAAGGGATAGACCCAAAATATCTATCCATTACTAATTAGATCATGAACGCATACAGAAAATAAGATGAGAAGATGAAGCGTTCGAGGGACTGAAAAGTCACACGTTTGGGGGGAGCCCAAACGATCTGTTGTTGTAGTTTAAATATGGAAAAGTTAGAACTTTCAAAGGAATTTTTCCTTGGAAAAACTTGTACACCATTTGCTTGTAAGAGGAACTATTTCATTTTACAATCAGAAACTGCAACTTTTGACTACTGGAGAAAGCGAAATGTGGAATGTATCAATGTGATTAAATGAGCAATGTTGAAGGGGAACTATTTCATTTTCAGCTGTGTTTCATTAACTGTGAGAGTGTTTAACTTCCTAAACCTATGTTCTTGTTGAATGTTCTTCAGTATATTTTTGTGATGTTTTCCATTGTGAGTAATAAATGTTGTCAATAAACAATTGGCTATTTGGTTGTTCAAATATCTATAATTGTTCATGTGTATTGAAAGAAGTATCAGCTATCTATAACTCTTCACAATGCATGAATAAAATATATTACTCACCAACGAATGATAATCTTTATCCCTAGGGATAGTTTAGGTAGTTAGTTTTAATTTCTTGTTGTATGTGATTTAGATGCTTGTGAATGCTAAGATGAGAGGTAAGAACCTGCGCATCACGTTGTGACCGCTCCTTGCATCTTATCACCCTGCATGGTTAATTAGGCACTTGCATATCATACATTGAGTCAAAAAATACAAAATACACGGTGGACCGAGCCGCAACCAGTAAAGCCTTTGTTTTTGTTACTTTGACATATGGTAGCCGGACCGCAAACCGGATGGATTCTCCATACCAAACAGTCACGTGCTAGTTGGGAACGTTGACTGGGGAGAATCCCTTACTGTTGTTGCTTGCAAATTTCTGGGCCTCAACAGTTTTGGCACTAGAAGGAGGGCCACCAGTGCATGGCTGGCCGAGGAAACCCGTTTTATCGAGATTATTCCACCGGTAACAGTTCTGAAAGCAGTGGGCTTCATAATACAATTCCGAAAGAAAGAGAAGATCTATATTCTGTTGACAACGAAGTTGTTAAGGATTTGAGAAGACACACCAGGGCATATGTAAAGAAGATTGGATGATTTCCAATCATCCCTGAATTTCCCAGAAGAGAATACAAAAAGAAAGATCGTCCTGTAGTAGAAGACTCAGTGCTGGTTGGAGACTGGGAAGAACGTGTAGAAACAGCCTTACAAGAAGTTGTGCTACCTTTGAATCAAGAAGGCCCAGATACCCCTCACAGTTCTCCTGCTCATACTCCAGTTAGCTCACCTCCTCACTCTCCACCTAGACTCATGGTGGGAGTAAATGCTAATCCACCACCTGCTTAGAGAGCCATATCATCGTTAAACCTGACACCTCCATTACACGACCTACCTCAAGCCTTTGACAAGATGTTTCCCAAGTTCGACCCAAATGAGAAAATATTAGTAGATGATCACCTACAAAGTTTTTACTTGGCAATTGAAGGATTAAGGGCCGGAGAGTATGAATATGTAGTCTGCAGACTGTTCCCGCATACCCTTAAAGGAGCTGCAACATCATGCTACTTTGGATTGCCTGCTAACTCTATCCCTGATTGGGATACCTTCGAAAGAATTTTCAGAAGTAAGTATGCAACTCAGAAAACTCATGCAGCCCTCATGAAAGGGCTATGCACCTTGAATAAAGAAAGAAAGGAAAAGGTGCACAGTTTCACACAAATATTTGCAGCCTATCTCAAGAATTTTTCTAAAACAGATAAACCTTAAGACAAAGTTCTGATTGAATATTATACTTCAACTTTAGGCCCTGATTTGGCCATGTTTGCCAAAGGTAGGGCCAAGCCTACTTTGACGGAAACCTATGAAGAGGCAGAAGTAGTGGAAGCTGAAAGAGAAAGTATTGAAGATTATCCAGAACAGTCAGGAGAGAAACGTGCAGTAAGGAAAGATTTATTGTTTACTAATCCAAAGGAAGAGAAATCGCCAGATTATGAAAATATGGCAAAAATGATGCAGAAGTTTTCCAACCAAATCATAGATTTGGAGAATGAGAAGGAAACAAAAAAGTTTTATAAGCCATATTATAAGAAAAGAGAGGATAACAATCAGTCTCAACCTCCTCCTCACAATATTGCATCTATGAATTTAACAGAGGTAGGCATGGACAATTTTTGTACTTTCCACCAATAGCCACACTCTGAAAAGAATTGTCCTGAATGGATAAATTCGATGACGTTGGTCATGAATCAGCTGTTGGATTCCAGATTAACAGAAGATGGAGATGAAGAGAGAAAACAGAATACTACGTCCACAAAGGAACAAGAAGAGGAAACCATGGTTTTGTGGGATTATGTTTCGTTATTTGATGCTGAAGAGGAAAAGAATCAGGGCTACAAGGATGTCAAGGAAACCAACGTGGAAACAAGGAGCCAAGGGACAATTAAGGAAAACAGTCGCATTCTACCAAAGATCAAAAGTCTACAAAGAACTGTAAATAAATTTCAAAATAAATCCTTAGCTGATAAGATTCCAGAATTCACTATTACCAGCCAAGATCCGAAGCAGAATAATACATTGGCTAGGCCAAATGAAGGAAAGATGAATGCTGATAAACCTCATCCCATTGAGCAGCCGATGGATTAAAATTTTTTTGAAGGACATAAAGAAAATAAAGGCAAACGTTTCACTGTTCGAAATGTGTAAAGTGCCATAGCAAAAGGAAAGATTATTTAAAGCACTTGAAGCTTCGAATGAGGGGCTTCCCACTGACAATCAACCTCAGGAAGAAGAAGAAATCGGCGAAACCAGCGTTGGAGGTAAGTCTAAAAGAAAACATCCACCTTTCCTCCTCACATTTGAAATTTTCAATCATAATGTGCATAATTGCTTGGTAGACTCAGGGGCGTCGGTTAATGTCATGCCAATATCAGTCTGTAAAAGGATAAATGGGAATCCCAAGCCATCTACGTGGAGAATTGTTCAGTTGGACGGGACAGATGTAAAGGTAATGGGCGAGATGGAAGATGTCCTAGTCCGTCTGGCATCAAATGATAAAGTATGCCAGGTCATTAATATCGTGGTGGATGATATACCAGACGCGTATGGTCTTGTCCTGAGCAGATATTGGTCGGCCAAATTAAATTTATATTTTGCCTCAGATTGGTCGCATCTGTGCTTGCCATACAAGGGAAGTCCGAACCAGATTAAGATTTTAAGGGAACCTCACATGAGATACAATGTTACTCAACTGAATGAGAAGAACGGACCAGTGGATTCTGTATTGGGAAACTATTTTATTGAGTTGGAACCAGGAAATTACCAAGAAGAAGAAGCCAGCAACACATCAGACACTCAGCCTGATCTCCTTCGATTCTCATAGGTTGATGAGATTGACTGTAAAATAGTAGACTTAGTAGTAGGAATAGATTCACATTTAGTAGTTAGTGATTTTTTGACTTTGTTTTTTGATGGCTCTAAGACTTTAGAGGGGTCAGGGGCTGGCTGTGTCCTGATCGACCCCCAGAAGAATAAACATTTTCTTTCGTGTAGATTAGAGTTTGAGTGTACTAATAATATAGCTGAGTACGAAGCGCTAGTGCAAGGTTTGAGGAAAGCGATTGAATTAAAGGTAAGTAATCTAAGAGTTTTTGGAGATTCCGTGATTATTGTGAAACAAATCCGGAATCAAATACATTGTGTTTCCCCTCATTTGAAAGCTTACCAAAATGAGGTATCGGACCTGGTTAAATGTTTTGATGCATTCAATATTATTTCAATTCCAAGACTTAAAAATGCAGCAGCTGACCTATTGGCCACATCAGCTGCTAGGCTGGTACCTACTAATAATCGATGCTCTGTTGAACTACTTTTCAGGCCCTCAGTACCGGATATGATCACCAACCTGTGAGTGTTTGACGATGATCAGTAGATAATAGAAAGCTTAACAAATGACGAGGTATTCAAAGGGGCGATTATAAATGATGAAGAGCATCAGGCTGAGATGAAATATGACAATTTCATCCCTAAAGGAGTCAAAACGTTGGAAAGAATGTTCGATTTAAATGAAAAGTTCAGAAGACCAACCAACGTGAAGACCCACAGCTCATCTCTACAGTTTGAGCTGATTAATTTAGGGACTGAAACGAATCCTAAATTTGTGAAACTCGGCAAATGTTGTTCACCAAAAGAAAGAGACAAGTTTGTCAGTCTGTTTAAACAATATACAGATGTTTTCGCATGGACGTACAAATATTTGAAAACATACGACACCAGCATCATCAAGCATGTCATCCCCATTAAAGCCGGCGTCAAGCCGTATCAACAACCTTTGAGAAAAATGAATCTGAAATTGGAACCGCTGATTCAGAGTGAAGTGAAGAAATTATTGGATGCTAGAATCATTTTTAAGGTCAGACACTCTGAGTGGGTATCAAATCTCGTACCAGTGAGAAAAAAAAATCTGGAGAGATCAGACTCTGCGTGGATTTCAGGAACTTAAACCATGCTTTAGACAAAGATAACTATCTTGTTCCCCCCATGGAGCAATTGCTACAAATGGTCTCAGGTTCTAAACTATTTTCGTTATTAGATGGTTTCTCTAGCTACAATCAAGTATTAGTAGCTAAAGAAGACAGATTGAAGACCACGTTCAGGACCAAATGGGGAACCTTTACCTACAGAAGAATTTTCTTTGGGCTTATAAATGTTGGAGCAACGTTTCATAGGGCTATGGACATAGCTTTCCGCAGATTGATTGGTCGAAGTACTGTAGTATACCTTGACGATATTACAATATTCTTGAAGAGAAGAGAAGAGCACGCGTTTCACTTAAGGCAAATTTTCGAACGTTGTCGGAAATATGGCATCTCATTCAATCCTAAGAAGTGTGTGTTCGTTGTCACGGAAGGCAAGCTGTTGGGTCACATAGTTTCAAAGAAAGGAATCTCTATAGATCCACAAAGAATTAAGGCTATTGAACAAATCCCCTTGCCCCATAATTAAAAGGGGATGCAATCATTTATGGTAACGATAAACTTCGTGCAAAGATTTGTGCCTGATTTTGCTCAGATTGTCAAGCCGTTGCAGCAGATGGTAAAGCAAAATGCATTATTCAAGTGGACTAAAATTGAGAAGAGCGCATTCAGCAAAATCAAAACTGCTGTTGCACACGCACCCTCCCTGAAAAACCCATATTTTGACAAAGATTTTATCTTGTATACCTTTGCATTCGATGATTCACTAGTAGCTGTACTTATGCAAAAGGAAGATGGGGAGGATGAATTCCCAATATCCTTCATGAGCATTGGTCTACACGGGGCTGAATTAAATTACCCAGCCATTGACAAGCAAGCTTATGCAGTATTCAAAGCAGTGAAGCAATTCAGGCCTTATATTTTAAAGAATCGAACCAAGGTAATAGTCCCCTACCCAGCTGTAAGGTCCCTTCTTATACAGAAGGAGTTAGGAGAAAGAAGAGGAAACTGGGTTACAGCTCTTCAAGAGTACGATCTTGAATTCAAACCGGCCTCTATGGTCAAAGGAAAAGGGTTGTGCAAACTGATGACTGAAAATGGGAACCATCAAGAGCACGCCTGGGAAGATGAAGCTGAATTACATTTAATAGATGTATGTCCTTTGTTTACAGCTCCCGAGTCTTGGTACAAAGACCTCATGCATTACTTGCAGGAAGGGATATTGCCAGAACATTGGAGTTCCAAGCAAAGAAGAGCACTTTGTCGTAAATCAGCCTCCTATCAACTTGTTGAAGGAGTACTATTTAGAAAGAATTATGACGGGGTTCTTCTCAGATGCTTAGAAAAGGAAGATGCGAAGAAAGTAATGTCATAATTACATGACGGTCCTACTGGGGGACATTATTCAGGAGATACTACAGCCCACAAAATCCTCAGAGCTGGTTACTATTGGCCTACGCTCTTCAAAGATGCACACGCACATGTCAGGAAGTGTGATATTTTCCAAAGGTGTAGTGGGAGACAACCTAGGGCAGCAGCGCCCCTAAAGATTGTGATGATCACTGAGCCATTCGAGCAATGGGGGTTGGACATTATTGGAGAAATAAAACCGAATTCCTCTCTGCAACACAAGTACATTCTGACTGTGACCGATTATTTCACTCGCTGGGTCGAAGCTATCCCATTGCACAAGATAAATGAAGACGAGGTCATTAGCTTCCTGCAGGATCACATCATGACCAGGTTTGGAGTTCCAGTTTCGTTAGTTTTTGATAATGCTAAGTACTTTTCATCAATTAAATTGACTGCTTTTGCTCATGATAAAGGGATAAAATTGCATTATTCTGCTAACTACTATCCTTAAGGAAATGGCCTGGCTGAATCCTCTAACAAAAATCTGATTAGGATTTTCAAGAAGACTGTGATTGAAAACCAGAGGAGCTGGCACTCAGTGCTACCAAATTCCCTTTGGGATAATAAAGTCACCCCCAAGTCTTCAATTGGAGTGTCTCCATATACCCTTGTCTACGGTAAAGAAGCCATTCTTCCCCCCAACATCATGCTTCCTTATTCCATAATATCTCAAGAATCTAGAGGATCGGATGATGAAGTTTTGCAAATAAGGATATATAATCTCCTGAAAGCAGAAGAGGCTAGATCTAAAGCCAGAGAGCGCTTTAAGCAATAGCAAGAGTTAGTAAAGAGATGGTTCGACAAACATAAAGCTGGAACAAAAGACTTTGAAGTAGGATACTTAGTCCTCAAATGGGATCACCCCCATGATGAGAAAGGAAAGCACACTAAATTCCAGCAATTGTGGGTAGGCCCTTTTCATATTGCAGCAAAGTTTGGCCCTTCTACTGATAAGTTGTAAGATCTACAGGGGTGGGAAGAGAACTTACCAGTAAATGGTTTGGTTCTCAAGCCTTATTTTTCATGAGTTTCGTTGAGTTCTTCTGTCTTGTATATAAATAATCTGTTTGGCTGTCTTTTGAGTCATGTTTTTTCAGTTTGCTTTAGTTTGATTTTCTTGATTCCAATAAAGGGAACGAACTTGCAGTTGCATGGAGAACATCAAAATGTTTGGGAATGATTAACATTTTGGGTCTCAGATTGTGTGTTGCTAAAATAACTTCTTCCAGTTTAGAATTTTTCTCGAATAAGCTTTGTGTGCATTGAAGGCCTACTTAACCCCTGTGAAATAAACCAGATTCGAAGAGTCTAGAATACTATGTTGAGGCTCCATCCACGTCACACTTAAAATGTTCTAAGGAGCGACAGCAAAGGACCCATGGAAAGGAGAAAGGTGAACAGTATATTAAATATAAATGATCCCATGCCAAGAAACGAATGCCAAAAGGCAAATAAAGAGTCAAAAACTCCTATGAAAGCATCATACATCA
>LPNX010524525.1:325975-403529 GCA_001517045.1 Pseudotsuga menziesii
ATTGCCAAAAGATCCTCTCCGTCCGTGAGCTGAAACATGAAGCACACCGCTCACAAAAAAGGACACTATGGGATAGAGGATCCTGAAATAAAATTCAGTAAGAAAGGCATGCAGGAGGACTCATATGAAAAGGGACAAAAGTACAAAAGCACAAAAGATGCTAAAGTGGCATGGGAATGAGGAACAAATGAATATTTCTGTTTACCATATGCTACAATCCCGTGGTGTCCAAGCTATCAACTACCTGAAAACAAAAGTAATAATGAAACTCATCCTCTGGCCTCAACAGAGTCATCTGGACTTGAAAATCTTCGTTTCCACTCCCCCAAATTGGACTATCATCAATGATTAAAGGTACACACTTCTGTCATTTGAGAAATCCAGATAACTGGAATATTTAATAGATGCATTTATTGTTAAACAGTCTGTCACTCAAAGAACAATCGCCCAGATATCTAGGTTCACCAGGTAATCGCCAATTGTTGCAGCTGCAACCATTCTCCCCAAATTTCTTAAATTTTGGGCCCCTCTTCATGATGTAGCGTTGTTTTAATCATTGGGTCTTTTGAATTTTTGGACATGTTTAATTTTGGATGATTCTAAAGATTAACTCTCGCCCTGGTTTTCAATTTTGATTGTGATGGAAATTGTTGCGGGTTGCATTTTTATTTGCTTGTCGATCAGATCAAGTTTCTTTGTTTTGGGTCGTCGTTTTAGAGGTAAAGCCATTTTTTGTCCTTTGTTGAAATTTGAGGGCTGTCCAAAACACTTAAATCGTTTTTATACATTGGGCGTCGAAAATATGTTTGATCGGGGACTGTTGTCCTTTTCTCGTTCGCCGTTGCGGCTCCCAAAGCGGCTTAGCATCCAAAGTGCAAAGCACTATGACCGCCGATGTTTTTTAGTCTTTTAATTTCCTGCCCATAGCCTTTTCTCTTCCGCTGTTGCAGCTGGGAAAGTCATTTGGCTTTCGATGTGATGTCTTCCGACTTTCGACTAAAGCTTTTCCTGCCCGCATTTCATGTGTCTTTAGCCCTTGTCTCTTCCATCGTTGCGGTTCCCAAAGTAGTTTAGCTTTTGATGTAAAGTGTCTTCCGATCTCCGATTGAGAGTCTTCCCTCCCTCAGGTCTTGTGTCCCTAACTTTTCACTTCCGCCATTGCGGCTCCCAAACCAATTTGCCACCCGAAGTGAAAAGCGCTCCGCTACCGATGCAGGTTACTTGTTCGTTTTCTTTTCCTTTCCCGTCATTGTGGCTGTGTGAACCAGTTGTCTTTCGAATTCATTATCATTCCGGCTTCTGATTTAAAGTTTTCCCGCCGGTGGATTGGTCTACCCTTCCGACGTTAGTATTTTGAGCCTCCAAAGAGTTTCCTGTTGACCATCGTTGGCTAGGTTTTTCAAGCCTGTAGGTGGACGAAGCAGTATAAGTGGCCATTTCTTGTGGATTAGCCGTTTTGATTGATTTAATTTGACGTTTCATTTTAGCATGCAATCCCGGTGAATGATGCACGATCGATCAATTGCAGGAAAATCCAAAAGACTGCTCATTTTTCCGCGGCGCGAAGACACAGATGGGAGACAGGAACTCAAGGGGCACAAGCTAAGGAAAAGACAAATGGATGGCGACAAAGGAATAGACATAAAAGATCTATCTGTTACTAATCAGATCATGAATGCATACAGAAAATAAGATGAGAAGATTAAGCGTTCGAGAAACTGAAAAGTCACACGTTTGGGGGGAGCCCAAACGATCTGCTGTTGTAGTTTAAATATGGAAAAGTTAGAACTTTCAAAGGACTTTTTCCCTGGAAAAACTTGTACACCATTTTCTTGTAAGAGGAAATATTTCGTTTTACAATCAGAAACTGAAACTTTTGCCTGCTGGAGAAAGCGAAATGTGGAATGTATCAATGTGATTAAATGAACAATGTTGAAGGGGAACTATTTCATTTTCAGCTGTGTTTCATTAACTGTGAGAGTGTTTAACTTCCTGAACCTATGTTCTTGTTGAATGTTCTTAAGTATATTTTTGCGATGTTTTTCATTGTGAGTAATAAATGTTGTCCATAAACAATTGGCTATCTGGTTGTTCAAATATCTGTAATTGTTCATGTGTCTTGAAATAAGTATCAGCTATCTGTAACTCTTCATAATGCATGTATAAAATATATTACTCACCAATGAATGATAATCTTGCTCCCTACGGATAGTTTGGGTAGTTAGTTTTAATTTCTTGTTGTATGTGATTTAGATGCTTGTGAATGCTAAGACGAGAGGTAAGAACTTGTGCATCACGTTATGACCAATCCTTGCATCTTATCGCCCTTCATGGTTAATTAGGCACTTGCATATCATACATTGAGTCAAAAAATACAAAATACGCGGTGGACCAGGCCGCAACCGGTAAAGCCTTTGTTTTTGTTACTTTGACCTACGGTAGCCGGACTGCAAACCGGACGGATTCCCCATACCAAATAGTTACGGGCTAGTTGGGAACGTCGACTGGGGAGAATCCCTTACTGTTGTTGCTTGCGAATTTTCGGGCCTCAACACCACCATGAACCATGGGTAAAATGCAATGTGAGAATAATCAAAACACTCAAGTGAAAACCAGGATGATGGACTGGGAACGCATCACCTTTATTACTTGCATCAGAAGCAAGAACACAACTTCCAATACTGCAGGATGTAGGAAGGCTTAGTCACAAAACCGACTTCCATGCCTTGCTTTGCCCAAGGCATTAACTGCCTCAATCGCTCTTCTGGAAGAGTTGAATGATTGAGTGTAGAGGAAAAAAAGGTAGTTGAGGGTTTATGGGTTCCCTCATTGACATCTGGTCTCATGCTATTGGCTCAAGGGTTTGAGTGACTTCCCTCCCTTTTCCTTGTGAAATCATGCCCACATCTCTTTCATTGCAATGCATAGCTAGTTGTGGTATTTTATTAATTTCTATATTTACATGATGAATTCAAAATATGATGTGCTTGACTAGCACTATAACCATAGGTATCAACCTTGATCACCTATACACAAAACACCAAATCGATGGTAGGTCCTTGGCCTTCAGCTCATTTCCATGATTTAAATACAATCTATACATCATGTACAATTTCAACACCATGGGGTCAAACCCGGAGTGTTATAAAAAGACCCTTTTTGTTTTGAAAATTTTGAATATGCCATGTCTAGGCTACCTAACTATGTGAAACGTATGGAGTTCTTTGGTCTAAAATGGCTTGGCTTGAAATTTATATTCTCTCTTATATGGTGGACAAAGAGGAATTACAAGGGAACCTACAGGATGGCCAAGAAATATGAGAAAGTGTTGGGATTCCTTGATCAAAAGCAATGAGTTTTTGCAACCATGGGAGGTACCAGAATCCTCATTTAACCTAACCAATTTGCATAGGAATATTCTTGAGTCTGATTCATACTAAAACTATTTCATAATGTTACATGAGGAGATGCCATCAGATAGCTGGGGGGGGATGTTGAGTCTCGAATTTCTCCCTTTTTTCCCTACTTTGTTTCATCCTTTTTCCCTATTTTGCATCTGAATACTTATTCTTCTCATATAAACAAGCATAAAAATATCAGGTATAAACCATTATCTATTATTTCATTTTATTCTTGGTTTTATTATAATCATGGATTTTGCCTCTCATTGTGCTAATATGTCCATGCTTTGAAAGAAAGATTCAAAATCACATGTGGCACTAGAGCAACCATTTTTTATATCCAGGTGGTGCAATTGCAACAACTCATCATATCTAGAATTTAGTCCCGTTTAGCATTAACGACGTGGTCAACCTTAGATAGAGAAGCAATCTCGGATATGCTTTCATGGTTACAATTGAAACTCCCCGAGAATCTTTTTCAATTTGTTGGCCATGTCAGTTCATGGAACAACTTGAAGTAAAAGCTTGTTTATTCGTGAGATGATTTTGTGCAAGAATTGTTAGTTGTAACTGTCTCTAGGATTTGGCAGCCTGAAGATCAAAGATCTTCATGGATTCCCGAGCTTCATGTAACATCATAGATTTGTTCTTGTATAAATATACGTAGGCTGGGAGAGCCAAGGGTTCCATTCATTCGCAAGTTGTAAGAGACATAGCAGAGTTCATGTGATTGTAACAACAATTCTTATATTAATAAAAAAGTGACAATTCTCATTATTTATATGTTGTATCCTTCGTGAGTTTTCAACAACATCTCTGTTTGAAGTCCAAGGCCTTCGTTCTAACAGAGTTGCTGGTAGTTTAGATGTTGTAGTTTATTTTATTTTTGTCTGAGTGTGGAATTTCAGTTTGATATATCTTCATGGTTAGTTGAAAATCCATTTGTTTAGTGATTGCATTTATTGGTTTTCCTTTGGTTTGTTGTGGGTGATTTGGTGTGACAGTCGACTGTGTAGTTAGTTTTCCTTTTATGTAGAAGTGTGTAGTAGTTGTTACAGAATTGCTCAAACCTTTTGTGTGCACTATTTATATGTCTATATTTTTCCTAATTAGATGAGTCCTTTGCTTTGATGAATTTTTTGTTTGATTAATTAGTAGATATCTTTATGATTTGGTAGATTACACTTTCATTTTCTACAAAAGTAATTCTAGGTGGATTTCTCTTTAGATCATAAACCTTCATATTAGTATGATATGGAATAGAATTTATTTTCAATTCCTAGATGGGTTATGTTATTTTTATTTCTGACAGGGAGATGAGTTGGCTGAGCAGTAACTAGAACTGAGTGACTTTTATTTTATTTATCAACTATTGAACATGGCTATGCATATATTTTGCTAATTTCATTTGAAATAATAGACTTCCCTCAGATGACAATTAAATATTGAACACTCTTCTTGTTAAGTAATTAATGAGTATATAGAGTTCCCAACACATATTCATATTTGATACTTCATTCATAAATGTGAGAGTCAAATTGATGCTACTATATTTAGATATTCTCTTTAGGGTATTAAAAATATTCCTAGATGTCTTCTTTTGTGATATTTGAGGAACCAAATTATCCTTGACTAAGTACACAAAGATTCTTCTTACTTTGGATTCATTATTCCTCCACTAAGACTCATCTTCTTCAACTTCTAGTTTTGGAACCTTCTCATTTACAAAGTTCAAGAGATAATTTTCTTCCAAGATGAGAAGAAATCTATACTTCCAAGAGATGAATTTTGTATACCCACACAAACAATATTCAACCTTCATTCCAATCATCTTTCTTGCAGATGTAAACCAAAAACCCTAGAAAGAGCTAGGTTAAAAAGTGAAGTTTCGAATTTTGTGAAACTAACATCATAGACATATGTGCCCTATAAAAGCGAGTTTAAAGAAGGTGTGGTAGAGCCAAATATGTTGACTGACCAACACAAAAATTTAGACCCTATTTTTTGTTTTAACTACAACAACAGAATTAGGTCAAAAATGAAACTTCTCATAATTTGATTCTTCCTCCACCAAAAGATGCACCTTCCCTACAACGAAGTTTCTAAGTCAAATTTTCTACTTAATTGAAGAGGGATGGTTTTAGAAGGTAAAAACCTATATTCTTGCAATGGATTCTTCTAGAATTGTGCTGATACCATGTTATATTTTTCACAAATTATAGTAGTATAACTTTATTACCAATAAACAATAGGGTCACTAGAAGAAAGACATGACACTTAAAAAAAGAACACATAAGTTTATCATAGGAAACCCAATAGGGAGAAAACCAACAACCTTCGTATAAAGATGATTACTTCTAAGAGCGGAGTACAAGAATGAGAGAGAGAGAGAGAGAGAAAGAAGAAAAACTTTCCAAGAGAAATCACTAGATAGCACTAGTTCTCCCTTTTGTAGCGAACTTATCCTTGACTAAGAGAACTTGCTTGTGTGTTGAGTGTGTGCAAATAAGGCGCCTAGCCTCTCTAGCTATACACTTTACAAAAGTAAATTTTCCCCTAACTCAGCCGACTTGTCTAACCGACTGGGTCGGCTTTTCTTGGGGAAAGATAAAATATAATTTATTTTAATTCTTTTTCTTGTGTAATCTTCCCCAAGGTTTACATGATTAAGTACATAAATATAATCTCTCATAAGACATAAAATAAAATAACAATAAGAATAACTTCTGAAGTTCTACAAATTCCAACAAGAGACTTATTAGGGCTAATTTGATATTATTGATTTTTTTTTCTCAATGAATCCAAAACTATAGCTCCCTCCATGATCTTTCTAAATAATATTTGGTTTAGTTGTTTGATGGAGCCACCAATGATTTTTTTCCTTCGAAGGAAGATATGACATGTACATTTGTTTCAACCCACTCAATATTTTAATCAGGAATTGGTCATTGAAAGTAGTGCATAAGGAAAAAACTTTGGTATATCCTTATTGTAGGACGATAGACCCATTTTGTTTGACTTTACAAATTCATAGGAAGAAATATACGAAGATATATATAGGAGAAGAATATTTTGGTCATCTTGGATGTAGTAAAGAAATGGTGTAAATATATATTGAACATGCATTTAAATGTCAGTAATTCTCATTCTAAGCCTAAAAATTTCTTGAAGCAATCAACATGTATCGAAGAGCAACATAAGTCATATCTTGATAAAATGGGTGATTAAAATGGATGATTAAATTAGAGGTCATATTCATAAATGGGAGGGGTAACGTTTTGTCTTATGCACTTTGTAAAACAACAAGAATACACAACCAAGGATTAAATGACCTTTGTGTTCTTTCCTTCATGGATAAAATGTGAGTGGAAGGAGTAGTGGATGACTGCATGAATATGGGTCTACTTTTTTGTGCCTTCATAGATTTCAAAATTCTTCATTACAGATTTTCTAAACGCACCTACGTTATTGAGTTTAGGCTCGATAAAACCCAAACCTATAATCGAAGATAAAAAAAAACACACATGCATTATAACAAACTTGTGTTATGAAGAATGTGAAAACATAACGCATGTGAAATATAAAATCATATTCATTTTGTAATGCTTATGTGTTATAACGCATTTGCTTTCTGAAAATATTTGAATCATAACACATGTGCAATAGAATGCATATGATTTTTGTAACACATATCTGTTATGAAATTTTTTAAATCATAACACAAGTTTGATATAATGTATTTGCATTGCATAACCATATGCATTATAACACACTTGAAGTTATGATAAAATTGAAAACATAATGCATGTGTCATATAACAGAATTTTTTTTCATAACAGAAGTGCATTATATCGCACTTGCATTGTACAGATATAAAAAAAAATACTGGCACAGTTGGCGCATTCCACTTCATATTTTCCAAACTTAAGAGTGAGTAAATGCAGAAGAAAATTAATACACTTGTGATTTGGGAATGTACACATTAGCATCGGGATTTTTTCTCGATTTTTTTGGGTTGGTGTCTTGATTACATATGTTGGGAAGCATTCAAGTTATGTTTTTAAACGTTATTTTGCTAAATTACATAAAATAAATTCAATGTCTATAGATGTTTTCTAAATTCTGGATCTAATTTAAATAATTTATTATCTAAAATCATAGCATTTTCCATACATCCGCCTAATATTAAATAAACAATTCCTTCACAAAACCCAAACCCTTAAAATATTGATCTTGAAAATGTAATAGGTGTTAAAGAAGAAGAATAAATCCTTCAAAGAGGAAACCAAGTAATTATTGAAAAAGAACATCAAAATATTCCATTAAAATAAGAACAAAAAAAGGATCAATTGCAAGAAGAACATCAATGTCCCCCATTTCAACAAGAACAATAAATCACACTAAGACAACATATGCCAATTAGAAATGTTGAATACTACACAATTGGGGTATTTGAGACAACTAAGTGCTATGTTTAAGAGGAGAGACCATCTATGCTGTTCTTTTGGACCTACAATTGATACTATCACTTATCCAATTCAAATGGAGAAGGAGAATTGTATAACATTACTTCCTATAGAGAGTCGAGGGCGAAATTTTCTGCACATGGGCTTAGTTATCAAGACATACAAAATTGAAAATGGGAAATGACCATATTTATTCCATGTTTTGAGAGCTTCACACTGGCCATGTTCCTATAACTAGAAAAAATCTTATATCCCTTGACGGGTGCATAGAACAATGTATAATAGAAAATCGGATGAACATATGCTACATGGTATTTGATGAATACCTATATGGAAATGGAGACATACCATTGTATCTCCTATGGAAGTTTTAAATTGAATTTATAATTTATAACAATATCAATTAATTTGACATTTTAAAGTTCCAGGAGGTTGAAGGAGGTATTCCCTAGGATAGAAAGAATGCTATGACCAATACAAACCATCTACATTGCCCTACTTTCCCTCGAAACTCCCCCCATTTATATCCTCTTGCACCTAGCTGTTGACAATATCACAGGTGTGGATTGTGTAGATCGTTATTGATGGCAATTATATATTGCATGATAAAGATGTTAAATAGATCAAACGAGCATTAAAATGACATACTCAAGTGAAGAGCAAAGCGCTTCGGTGGTAAACTGGCTACCCATCCATGTAATTAGTTGTCACTCTGAGGTTCACATATGTGAGATTTTCGCCTGCCAAAATCAGTAAAAATATGAGTGTGCTTATTTATGTGAAGAAACAGAATATAGTAGCAAATATGTTAAAGTATTGAAATGTTGTTCTTATATTGCAATCAAGGATTATGACAGTCAAGTCCTTGTCAATACGGGCCCACATTTTATAAGGAGTCTCTATGCATAAGTAAATATTATATAAAACAAGAAAGCCAAGTCAATCTCTCGATTAAAGAGAGATTGAAGTGTAGGGATTGAGTTTCCTTTGGGCCAAGTTATATGAGGTGCAATTCAGTGCCCAAGTACAAGATGGACTAAGTCTACAATTCGATTCATATTGGCTTTCGATTCATATTGTAAAGCCATTGAAATTGCTATCGAACTGGGAGACGGTGTCAAATACTTATTCTTCAATAAAATTCAGATGATGAAGATGACTTCCCTGTAAGGGTAGACATGCAAGAATTACCCAGGGAGCTTCAATTTAATACCAGTGCTTCTATTGCAAAGATGGATACTCATCATGCCAAGGAAATTACCTCTGGAAAGCAGGCAAAAACGACTAACAATGTTGTAGCTCGCCAACCTGTTCGCAAAATCTCAAGGATACCTAAGAAACGCATACTAGATGGTGAACCTGACGAGGATGATGATGGTGAGGAAGCATCACAGCGTAAAAGCTCAAGGAATCCCAAGAAACGTGTTTTAATTGGTGAGTACGAGGAAGATGAGGAGGGACATGAAACACCTCAGCGACAAAGTTCAAGGATGTGTAAGAAGCGCATGCTGGATGCTCAATATGATGAAGATGACGAGGAAGATGAAGTGCAGCAACATAAAAGAAGATTGAAAAGGCCAAAATATGAAAGGGATTCAGAAGATTTATATCGGGAAGATGATGAAGGAGAAGCTGTATCAGCTGATGAAGATGTGGACATTGTGGATTTTGAACTTGAAGGAAAGAAGAAGAGAAGCAGACGGAAACAAGAAGTTGGAAATTCAACTTTTGATGATAAGAAGGAAGCTCCTCCTACTGCATGCCAAAGGGCTATGCAGTCATCCAGGGATGTTGATTCCGAAGTAGGAGAAAATAGGATTGAATTTCGAGAAGGATTGCCGCAGACCAGTGAGAGAAAACGGAAAGAAAAGTTATCAGAAGTGGAACAACAGTTGAAGAAAGCAGAGGCAGCTCAGAGACGCAAGATGCAAGTAGAGAAGGCTGCGAGTGAGATTCAGGCTGAGGCCATCAAGAAGATTCTGGGTCAAGACTCTTTGAGGAAGAAACGGGAAGATAAGATATGGAAGCAAAGAGATGAGATAGCACAAGAGAAGGCTGCTAGTGCTATGATACTTGCATCAAACAGTGTGAGATGGGTCATGTGACCTTCCGGTACAGTCGTTTCATTTTCTGAAAATACAGGGCTTCCGAGTATGTTCAACTCTAGCCCATGCGGGTATCCTCCGCCTCGTGAGAAATGTGTGAGGCCATCATGTAATAATACATATAAATATAGATATTCTAAGTCTAAGCTCCCTCTATGCAGTCTTCAGTGCTACCGTGCTATACATGATGTTACACATCCTGTCTCTACTTGTTAGTGTTGCGGAATTTGATTGCTATTTTATGTCTCCTCACAAGAGCACAGGCATACAAGCACGATGGAGGAAGGGAGGTTCATACTGTATCTATCCAAGGAAGGCTTCATAATATGTATCATCCTGTTAAAGCTAATGTTTTGGAATAAACAAGAAGCTGAGTTGGGCATAAAAACTATGAATAAAATGATAAGTCATAATGGATAAAATAATAACAAATGGAGAATAGACTAAATATAATTATGACTAAGTCATTAGTTTAACCTTATTTTCTTATTATATGAAAAGATACATCATTCTATGAAGAGTTGTGAAGTACATGAGAATACACATTGATCCATGGAGAGATATGAATAAAGAGTATAAATACAAAGACATGAAGAGATCAATTGTGCATCTTCGGTGGATAAAATATAATATTTTGGTAGATAGTCTACCTTTGACATGAACCTTGTGTTCATTCAAACAGACTGATGTCTCTAATCAGGTTGGAGCTTGAATGAGGATTGGATTGGATTTTTGTCTACGTGCTGGGTCATGTATACAAGTCGGGTCTTGTAAGAGAGTCGGGTCTCTCAATCTAGCTGGGTTTAGATAGTTCATGCTATGTGATGTAAAATTTTATTTAATCAAAATACATTTGACATATTCATGTGTGTTTGTTATTTCGTATATATATAATTGGTAAATTTTATGACTCATTAAATGTCATTTGTGTTTTGGCAAGAGATTTTTAAGTTTTAAAAGACACTGATTCACCCCCCTCTTAGTGTCGGAGACCTGTTCTACACTAGCCTGTTGGATGGGACATTTGTTGAGATCTAGATAGGTATTGGATCATATGGTGGGGCATCATCTTCATCCAATAGTGGTGTGGATTGAGAGTGCAGTCCATGATGATGAGAATTCATTTGGTTGTGAACATGAGGAGAGAGAAAAATATAATAGAGCACATGAATGTGATACAATGTGACATATACGGCTACATCCTTGATCGTATTGTGGTAGCATTTTCTACAGGCCTTTGTTGCAAATTCACACTATGGGATTCATGGAATGTGTAAGTTCTTGAATCTTCAAATACTTCCCTATATATAAACTACCAATTTTATTTTGCTAAAAAAAATTTTAACTTATTAATTTCTTGGCATATTATATTCACATATTTAGTTGGCATCGAATGGAACTCCTGCACTACACCTAGGTTTTTCCCAACAGATTGAAGTAAATGCAACAATCAATTTTGCAAATTTCTTATTATGACCATTAGAAGTAATGAAAATATTTTTAATTTACCATATTTATGTTATGGAAAGGAAAAATATATTAATTTGTTGATGTAATATTTTTTATGCTAGGTGGTAGAGATTTTGTTGTGCAATATGCACTAGAGGTTTTTTAGAGCCTCTTTGTAATGAGTTAGTAATGTTTGACGACGCTCTAAGTGCATCATTATTCATTTTGTAATATTTAGTATATAAGTTGTTTGACCAATTGTTGTTTGTTAGTATGTGTTTCGAGTACATTATGCACATGCTCATACTACATGCAAAGATCCATCTTCGGTTACCTAATGCATATGATTAGATTGCTTGAGAAAAATATGATTGTAGAGGCAAGCATGCCACTCACATCCATACACTATGTAAATGTATCTCCTTTTCCAAAACAAGAGGTAAACATAGAACATGAATTTATTTATCAAATATTTAGGCACATTTTAGTGTTATGAACTTATTAAATTGTCATGCATTTGGATCTTGTGGTTGAATAGGTTTTGCATGATATTCATGCATAAAACAATCTTTGTGAGTATATTACTACTTCCTCAAAGTCCAATGTATTGATGCTAGATGACTTGCAACATCTTGAATCAAAACCATGTGCCTTGCAATTTGATGACTTGCAATATCTTGACTTGAAATAGGTTGTTGAATAGATAGCTTCACCTTGTCTGACGCCAATTGTGACATGAACATATTCATGTTAGATGTGTATAAATGTTTTATTTGACTGCATATTTAATAAATGTATGTAAAATTGATTATTAAATAACTTTTAAATGGTGTTTTATGTTTATATTCTTGAAATGAGCCACGGGGGCTTCACTTGTTGACCAATATCCTATCACGTTAGTTCATTTTGTGGTTTTTTAAATTATAAAAAATTGAACCAATATATTGCAGGTATTGGGGGGATGAGGGGTTTAAGGTGGGGGTGGGTAGGGTGGTTTATAAGGATTGAGGTATAAAAAGGGGTGGGGAGGAGGTTTTAAGTATTGGGAGGGGGTTTCAACAAAAAGAGTTTGGGTCAATATCTCTTGAAATTTAGGGTATTCTTTAATATCCCACGATCGCACGTGCTATGTGAGAGGTTCACTAAGTGAAGTCCCCGTGAAACGAGCATTGATCCTCAACAAAGGAGTCAATTATCTGCCTCCTTCTTAAGAAAGAGAAAGAGTATTTTTTCAAAGGAATCTGGTAGTCCCAAGGAAATAAGGGATAAATGAATTTAAAATGATTGCATAATTCTAGTGTCTTTAGGAGACTTGTGTTATTTTTGTAGTATGGGATCCAAATGTACACTTATTTTGCTACTTTGGGCACAAGTTACAATTATGTACTATAGGCACAATGTGTCATTTTATAATACATAAATATTTTATTTAATCTTATGTTTTTAATACAAATGTTTTAGTTTTAATGTCATGAATATAAATCCTATAAGGAATGCAATAGAGATCAATTGTACTATATTGGCAAAGCAGTGATTCATGTAAAATTGTAGAGATAAAGTATGGTAACTTTCATCCTTCATCATATGGTTGTGTTCTCTAATTGAAATCCTATGGTCTTCTCCAATATCTATATATATTTCAATGCAAAGATCAATGGATCCATTTAATTTTCAAAATTCTACTTGTTCATGTCCCTTAGAACAAATTGAAAATATAACCTTATGTTTTTTTTTCTTTTAGCAATTGTCATTCACTTTGCTCATGATGAAATATAATTTTTTTATTATCTCTAGTATCCTAATATATCCATTAATCTATTAATTATATTATACTCACTTGAAAACAATAACAATGTTTATTGTACCTAAGGGAATTTATATGAAAAGAAGACCAAAATGAATGTTTTTATGATTTGAAATCTTATAGGTTTTCTTAGTTTTGTTGGTAATATTAATTTAAGGATGTACTAAAACTAATTAATATGTTATCCTTACTTATGGAGTAATGGGGGGAATACAATGTTGCAATATCGATATCACACTAAGAAAAGAACTATTACATTTTTGGAAAACTTGAAATTCTATTTAGTTTTAATATATTAGTCTTCAAAAATACAGCTAATTTAAAATTAATTCATTCCATTTATTATATAATGGGATAAACTAACCTAAATAAACTATTAAACCTAACTTTCTTATCATCACCTTTCTCAATCCAATTATCCTACTTAAATCAAACATACCTACTAGATTAGACTAGTCCATTATTTAACGTACACTACCAAGCCTACCCAAAACTATGATATCTAGCTTATATATCCCTAGGATAGCCTACCATACCCTAATTTGGCCTAAACCTTCCCAATTTAGTTTGTATTCAATCCCTAGAAACAATAGTTTGTAGCAACACAACTATCATTAACCAATCACTAATACCAAATGCAATGTCATGATTGACCAATATCTACTATCAAAAATTCATACCTTTACAACTTTTCCTGATGTCATCATTAACTAGTATCTACAATAAAAAATCCATGTACTTGTATAACTTTGAAAGTATGTCATCATTCACAATTATCCACTATGAAACATTCATATCCTTACGAATCTGAACTTTAATAATCTACCAATACTGTATATTAAACATGAATTCACACTTACATGACTCGTGCAATGTCATCATCAACCAATGGCTAGAATCAAATGAAATATCACCATTGACAAAATTCTAAATCCTTAGTTTGTAGGCTAGGTTCTAGTTCACAAAAGCACTAGTTTTACTCTAACCTCTAGTTTGTATCATAAATCATAGTTTGTATTTGAAACATTATAAACCCTATTTCATAGCCTAAACCTTAGAAACCCTAATTTGTAGCCACCAATATCAAATGCAATGTCACCATTTACTGATATCTACAATGAAACATTCATACCTTTACAACTAAATCTATCCCTACACAACTAATATGACCCTAGAAACCTAATTTAGAAACATAGAAACCAAATATATCCCTAAAATTCTAATTTAGAAACCTAGAAACCAAATATATATCTAAAAACCTAATTTAGAAACCTATAGATCCGATATAGACATATAAAGCTAATCCTTCCATGGAAAACAAATATCAAAACATAGAAACGTAATTTAGAATTGTAGAATCATGGAAACCTAATATAGCCCTAAATACCCTAATTGTCTTCTTCATTCCATAATTATTGATGGGTCACAACATGTCTTCTTCATTGTAGGCTCATCAATTGGGATTCTTTAACGCTCTTGGGTGCATATGTGAGGTAAAGGCTGCATGCATGAAATAATGAATGCACACATGGAATTAGAGCATGCAGATGGAAGCTTAGAGATTGTGTGTGGGGAGGTTACTCAATGTAGTGACTACTAGGATGTTTTCATCATATTTACTAGGTTTTAGGATATATTCCTTTCTTCATCATAGATTCTTTTTAGGCCCATTTCATTATTAATAGGAATGAGTTTCTCTCCTCAACCCTCATCTCTATATGTTGTTAGGATTAATTAATCCTCCCTTTACCCACATAAGTCTATTTGATATTTTTATCCAGCTTAGGAGGTCATGATCATCCACCAGTACATGGGGGACACACCTAAGGGTCATCTTCCACTTACTGCGCTCGATTACATAAGTTTAGGAAACCTAGGAACAAATCCCTACAGTATAAGATCCCACGGTGAGTGCCACTAGAAGTCACCTTTAGTTGGTTGTGATAGGTACATAGTTATGTTGAGTTATCCTCTAGTTAATTTTAGTTAGATCACTATCATTTATCCTAGCACTAGTTTTTTATGCATGTAGGGAAAGTGGTGCCTTTTGTCCACCTACCTCTTAAGTTAACTAATTGTAGACTAATTTAGACATCCAAAGTTAGACTAGTGAGCTCCAACTATGATTTTTCCACACAGAGTTAGATAAGCAGTCAGTTAGATTTTGTAGATTTGAATCCTACCCACATTATTCATAATGTATTTATTTTACTACCATTGTATTACTAATTAATTAATGAAGATTAATTTTTTGATTATCTAAGCAATTCTTGTTCGATTAATCTGAAATTTGTGTCATGAATTCTTTACTCAGTGTACATTGATCTTATTTATTCCACTACATAAATCCTTTCCAATAGCCTTCATCTTAGCCTACATATCTATGGTTATTAAATATAACATGGTATAAGATCATTTTTTAGGCTAAACTCAAACCTTAGAAAACTACATGCTTACACCATAAGCAGTTGAGTTTCCACAGATTTCCTCCAATCATTGCATTGCTCCCTATGGAATCTATCCAAAGAATTCTATCCTGGTGTGATGGACTCTGAAAAAGTTCACATGTCGAGGTGGAAGGGTTTGAACTAACATATTATTTCAAATTGTATTTTTTTCCAGTGATTTTTTACAGGTACAACTTCAAAATGGATTTAAGATCAGTTTCTCCTCTATCACCACTAAATTATGTTGAGTGGGAATTGAAGCCTTTGTTTCATATATTTCGAGTCATAATCTCCTTGATGTGTCTTTTAGACTTGGTAAAGAATATTATGAAGATGAAAATGACTATAAATATTATGGTGAAAGAGAATATGAAAGAATGTGTATGGAAATTCTCCTAATGTATGATATCTCATGGAATTTGTTGAGTATCCATCCGAGCTCTGCAGAAATCTAGATAGATAGCTTTGTGTGGAAAAATAAGAAGATGATAGATGGAGAGAATTGAAAACCACCTCATTTTTTCTCCCTTCAAAATTCTCGGCCTCTATAATATTAGATGAAGTTGTTAAATATGAAGAAGAAGTAGAATCTTCAACTCAATAAATTCAAATTGTTAAAAGTATCCTTGCAGTGAATCCTTCTCCTATTGTTCTAGAGTTTATGAGATCTCTGATATCTCATTTATCATATGGATTATCCCAAAGAAGACATTTGAATCTCTGTTGTTGAAGAAAAACTCTCCTTACATTATACTCAATCATTTTCCAGTGATTCTTCTATTCTAAATTATGTGCAAATGTTTCGACTAAAAGCTCAAAGAGATGAACATGAATTCAATTCCTATCTCTCCAATCATGTTGTTGGTGTGCATAAAAGTTATATTTTGGATTTTTTTGAAGAAATACAATATTTTATGATTTATCCATTCACCCTCATTGATATAGAGATTCCACCAAATTCATACATGGTTGCTTGAACCAATACTCAGATTTTTGTTGAAGAAGGGGAAAATTGTGCATCTGCCATCTTAGTGGAAAATTGGCTGATATTAAAATTTATCACTTATTGGATATTTTAGAAGCTATATCATATTATGAACCTAAATGATTCACTCTCCATGTGTTATAGCGGATTTCACCACACTAGGTGAATCACACATTGTATGGCCTTCCCTTGTCCCGCTGCAGACTCATTAGCCCCTATGGACTACTTTTTGTCTTTTGATGTGTCCTTGATCATCCCTAAAAAAATAAGAAAAGTGATATACGCGGCTTTTACCCTGATAACCGCATACATACGCGGATATTAACCCTATATTCGTGTACATTGGGATGTGTACATAATCCAAATCCTTTTGGAGTTTTCCTTGACTTGGATCCGACTCATATGACTCCTGGCCTTCCATATGCCTTGAGATCGCACGGATTTGACCTTTCAGTATCCCTTTGAAAAGATATATAAGGAACCCCTTGAGACATTGAAAGCATAAGAGAGAATTGAGAGTAACGAAACTATAGTCCATTGTTGCCAGAACTTATGCTTGAGTTTGCATCCCTTTGTCCCTTGGAGCACTGTTGTGTTCTTCCCAAGGTTGCCTTTTTCTAGTGAGCTTGCTATCTGAGTGATGGAGGATTGAGGTGGTGGAGGCCCAAATGGGGGATTTAGTTTCTCCGGTTCGCATACGTGCCGTCAGAGGTTGTCACTTGTAATCTCTGATTCATATTAATAGAAATATCTTTTCCTGTCCAGTAATGTGTATTTGAATGAATATTGTATCCATTGGAATATGTCAAATGCTTTTACATTATTGATTATATATGCTAGAATAGATCTAACACCATGATATATAGTATGCTTGTATTTTCTACTTATTGTTGAGGAAGTATTACATCAATTCAAGTTGAAGATTGGAAAGCTCACGGGGATCTACTTCAACCGTCTGGAATAAGGTACGAGGTTCGATCCTTTAGTGTTAGACATTTTATTTCTATTGCATATTGGGAAATATTGATTTCTGGAGTCTAGCTGTCTGTTGTGGTACCCCAAGCCATAGGAATTTCTCTCCGTAACACCATCGTCCCAGGAATTCTTTACATTTCTACTTGATCATGTGCTTATCTCATCATAATACTAGTAAAGATGGAGACATCTTACATTCACCTGGACACTTGATCCTAACACTTGGAGCTGATTTTTCCTTACATGGTTCGATGTTCAAGGATGAAACATATCATTTTCTTGGTTTTACCTCACATAGTTTGAATTAGCAAGAACTATTTTTGTGTCATCAATCGATCTAGAGTTTCTCTACATGGGTCCATTTTTCATCTTGTTGTTTTCTAAATTCATATTTCAGTTGAGCATATTCCTCTTCTTCCAAAGAGGAAACTTCCTCCAGACATAATCATTTTGTTTGCATATGTTCACATGAATATTCGCAGGATGATGATGAACATTAGAACAAATATTTTTCATTATTGCAACACAGAGTTGGAGATTGGAGAAAAAATTTCAAAAGTTTTGCTTGAAGAGAAACTCTTTCTCTTAAGTATACATTGTGTTGAGGCCTGGAAAATTGCAGGTAACAACAGTTAGGGATTCTCCCCAATAAATGTTCCCAACTAGCCCATTACTATTTGGTATGGGGAATCATTTCGGTTGACAGTCTGGCTACCATAGGTCAAGTAACAAATTAAAATATTTTACCAGTTACGGCCCGATCCACCGTATATATTTTTAGTTTTTTGTGTTTAAGTTATGTTGTGCAAGTGCCTATCTAAAAATGCAATTTTGATAGAGATAATGAGGAGTATCACAATGTGATGTGTAGGTTCTTATCTCTCGTCTTACCTTTCTCGCATCTAAATCACAAACAACCAGAAAAATAACTACAACTAACTAACCTATCCCGAGGGAGCAAAAATTATCAGTTATCAATGAGTAATGTATTTATGTGCATGTATTAAGAAAATTTACAGATAACTATTTCTTATTTCAGAACACATGAACATTAATAGAAATATGAACAACAAGATAGCTTATTGTTTATGACAACCTTCATTACTCATAGTGGAAATTTCACAAAATAAACTATAAGACATTCATAACATAAACATAAATGCAATGAGTTAGAACGATATCACAATTAATGGACATAAGATGAAAACAAAATAGTTCACATTCAACTGATCCATAGCAAAGCATTTGAAACATTCCACCAAACTTTCTCCAGCAGAAACTTGCAATTCTTTATTGCAAAAGGAAGTAGTTCTTCTTACAATATACTCACAAAAATTTCTTGGGAAAGAAGTCCTTTCTACATCTAAACTCTCCTATATTTATACAAAAAATCAAAACCCTTTGGGCTTCCTCAACCTTTCAATCCCAAAATTTTGTCTTGTAGTAAGTGCTCATAATTTATACAACATATTACATTTTAAATCAAAATTTAATAGAACACTTTATGAAGAGGGGCCTACTTGGTCATTTATGAACTTTTTCCATGCCTAGGCCTTTGTTGCTATGCCTTCAAAATCGGAGGGTTCAAGAAAATGGATATTTATCTCATACTTAGCAGCTTGATTCTTAACTACTTATATTCTCTCCAGACTCAGGCACAACTTTTCTTCTTGTAAGTCAATACTTACTACTGCATGAGCCACTGCATTCTTCAGAATCTATTCATCTAGATCCTTGACTTGTTGGATCTCCTGCTCGTCTTCTTGATACCTGTCCTGTAGATGTTCTATGAACAACTCATGTTTTGGTATCGCATCCAATCTTTTTTCTGCAGAAACCTGGCATCTATTGTATGTGACCAGCACTCTTCTGCAGTATTCAACACATAATCCCTTTGTTTTCTTTACAGTTTTCTTGAATTATTCTGCAATATTGATTGCAAACTCCAATAAATCATAAGCCTGCTTTAAAATTTGTCGATCTTTAACTGGTAGCTCCACAGGAGGTTCCTAATTTGTCTCTATCCACACTATTATTTATGTTAGAATCTCTAGAATCTCTTGAGATCTGTCCAAAAAATAAGACGTAGTATCCAAAATCTCTTCGAGTCTGCTATCTATTTGCAAAATCTTACAGCTTTCTTCCTCAATGCGCATTTGTAGTTGGTGGATCTTCCTTCTTTGAGATAGAACATGTTCCTTCAAAGGATGGACATTTGTCTTCTGTTCCATAGCATCTTTAAGTGATGCTATCAATGAAGCATTCTGTCCTTCCAAGGCTGCCACCTGTAATTGATATTGTTTTTCTCTTCCTTCTGTGGTGGCCTTCTCTGCCTCTAACTCATCAATTCTGCTTTGTAGCTTGTCCTTTTTTGCACTTAGAGTTTCATAGGACACCTGAAGGTCATTTTTCTCAGTTTTCAGCACTTGATCCTCTAGCTATAGCCTATATAATTCTACTAAGCTATGATGAGCATCCTTTTTGTTTTCTCTATGGAAAATTATAAGGCCATCTTATTTTCCTACAGAGTTTGGAGTGTTGTCTTTGAAGTCCTCACTTCATTCCGCATCTCCTCATATTTCCTCTTCAAATTATGACCTTCATCCCTCTCATTCTTCAGCGTTTCTTTTAATTGTGTTGCGTTCTTCCTTGACTGCTCAAGATCCGTCATCAGCCTATCTACATTATCTTCAGTAGCTTGGGTTAGCGCTACTCCAGCTGTTGCTATCAATCTCGGATCTACATATGTTCCATACACCAAAGTCTTATTAGTTATCATCTTTCCTGATTGTCCTCATGTTTCAACCTTTTTCTCGGATCTTTTGACAATCCTTTTCTTCTCCTTGTCTTAGAAAATGGTGCTGAAATCATGTACCTGTTCTCCTTGTTTCTGCATGAAAGGTATCAAATCCATTCCAGAAAACATAGCTTTCCCTTGAGTACAGCCAGAAGTTGCAACAGGCTCCTAGGGCTCAGGATTATCTTCTCCATTCCCTTGATCTGTATGATCATATTCCCCTTGTGTATCCATCGGTTCAATAGTATGTTGGTATTTTTTAGATCCTGTTTATCTCGGACCTTCAATTTCTTCTTGTCTTTCTTTATCTCTGCTTCTTCCTTTCTCTTTCTTTCCTCTTCTTCCTTCTTTGCTTCTTCCTCTGCAGCTCTCTTTCTTTCTTCTTCTTCCTTCATTGATTCTTCCTCTGTAGCTCTCTTTCTTTATTCTTCTTCATTCTTTAGCCAATTCTTTGCCTCTGGTTCTAGCCTTCTAGCATCTTCTTCCCTCTTTCTGGCCTCTTCTTCTTCAACTTCCTTAGTCTTTTGTGTTGTTTTTTCTTTCCCGCCTATAGTAGTGATTTTCTATTTCAATCTCTTCTTTAAGGTAGTCATATTCTTTGCATTTCTAAATATTTCCTCATCTTTGTCCTAGAAATTGGTGTATTGGAAAAGAATATTTGCCTCTTTGCAGTGATATGTAACCTTATTTTGGGAGTCATTCCTATGAAATTTCATCTCACCAAAATGGAAGTGCTCCAGCTTCTGCACGAATTTTACAGTCTGTTTTACCTTTGAAAACTTATAACTCCACAGCCAGAAAGTTATGGTAGGATATGCTACCTTCTTATGTTCAAATAAGAAACTTCCCATGCCATCAATATATACCTATCTTACTGCTTCTTTATGTAGCATATAATCAGTGGCGTATTTAGGGAGTAGAGAAGGTGCCCTGGAGCCACCATACATTCTAATATGCATTCCTTCCTCAGTTAAATAATAACTTCCATATTATTCAATGACTTTGAATGCTTCTTCGGACATGCAGTTGCATTTTGTCAAGAAAATTAGAGTGTACAAAGGCATGATGAAGTGTTCACATATTTCTCTGTAGTAGCTATAGTATTTGTGTGCCCAAAATAATTTATATGCAATGTATACAGGGGTCCTGTCCCTATCCCAGTTACACCACAAGGCGAGAAAAGACTGTGTACACAATATATAGTCCACTAAGATAGAGCTCATGTAGAACTCTGACTTCTTCTGTGACACCCCTCCCAAAGCTGAAGATATGCATGCTCATAGGCTATTGGACACTATGTTTTCCCAATTGAATATGGTGCCTTGAGTGGCCACATAGAAAATAATTGGTATCCATCCCAATTTGAAGTTTTTTCTATGAGCTCTACCAAAAATTCTATTCAACATCAGTGCAATAAATATATAAGGAGTCCAGAGAGTGGATGTATCATATTCTCCTTAGGGCTTGGTTCAAAAATTTTTCCCTGGTATCATCATTCTTTTAACTTTTTCAACCAGGTTTAAATATTTTTCTTTCAACCATATTTCTATTATGTAAATCTAAGGAGGAGGCAGATGATATGCCATGGAGACATAAGCAGGTCTGTATGCAGCGTATCCCTGTTTAGCAGTATTTTCTAGGATCATCGTAGTTGCATCTGCCCTAGGAAGAATCCAAGCGATCACCTTTGAGCATGGGAACAACTCAGGTCTTGTGGCTACCTTCGTAAGAGTCGATTTCTTGATGTTTGCATAAATAGTCAATTCTTCAAATCTTGCATTAGGCACATTCTGATTTGCAATCATCATATATATTTCCCCCCATTTATAATCTGGTTCAACCCCGGTGGTAGCTTTGGTATCTTCATATATGTATTCAACCTTGGTGATGATTTCAATATGCGGTTCTCCTTCCACAACTGAAGCCTTCTTCTTTTGTATTTTAGACATATCTCCTTTGCAATAGTCACCCTGTCATAAACACAATATGTTCTTAGAACATTTGAGCTTTTAGTAAGTGTTTTAGTAATGAAAAGAAACGGTATCAACCTATTTACCTCTTCCATATGCATTGTTAAAAATAAACTATACAAAGCATTAATGCATGAAAATAAAAAATGACAAGGCAAAGAAACTCCTGCAAGTTGTGTCTTAAAATATTCTAAGTCCAATGTCTGTAACTAAGAACACTATCCCGATAGACAAATTCAGCATTAACCCATATTTCATTCAAAATAATCTAACTTTTCAATAAAACATGAACCACATTATCAATAAGGCTAATACTCAAATGTGAAACCCTATACTTTGTTCTCATCGTGGAAATCCCCAACTCGATCAAAAATAAATAAAAAACTCCGTCGTCGACAAAAATATGGTAAACGCATATGAAAAATGAAGCCCCCCTGGGACGGCCATAAACAACTCGAAAATAGGTGGTGCAGACAGTGTAATGCTTGTCTACACTAGCCACCTAATCTTTCAGAAAGAGATAAAACAACCATAATGGCTCAAAACGCAGGTTCAAAAACCGCCACCACCAAAGAAAACTGTCAAACTAGCTATTCTGCCTTATGACAATAAGCATACCACGACGATAAATATTTTTCTAACGGACACCAGCACAATCTATGGGAAAACCTAACCAGGGAAGACCATGGTTCTCAAAATGACCAATAAAATAAAAAAGAAGAAACCGTGATGGGCCTACCTAACAAAACACTGTTCAGTCAGCGGGATGACCCAAAACCTCCACGGAAGCACGCCAATCGAATGAAATTCAAACAACGGAGCAAATGGTAGTACAACTCGATCAACGAGGACTGGAGATGATGTGATTTTCAATCAAAGATAATAATAAAAAAATTCTTGACCTCTATATATAACCCTTATTAAAAGAAACGGTGGGAAAACCCTATCAGCGAGCGGAACCTCTAAATGTCGGGCAGATAGTTCACTAAGCAACTACAACAATGATTGAAAAACCAACTGCTGGTTCCATGGATCATAAAATCATCAGCGAACAGAAGCTCTACATGCTACTGGTCGGCGATGCACACCTCAACTTCTTTATAGTGTCGGCGCTTCAAAGCTAAACGATGCCGTAGTGTCGGTGGTTCCAGGCACTAACGTCGCGATGGTTCTGCATCGGAGATCAGAACCACTAACCACTAATGCGTTAGAACTTCAAACCAAAATACTCTTCGTAGTGTCAGTGACATAAATGACAAGCCCTCCGAAATGACGGCGTCATAGAGAACTGAACCTCGAACCGTTGTCAAAAAATGTTCTGATAGCAGAAGAAAAAAAGTCATCAACAATCAAAAGGTTTGAACAATAAAACCAGAAAAATAAAGGCCACAAATTCGGTGAGAAAAAGAACTGTCCGTCAGGACGTTCACTATTTTCCCTCCGAAACGGTGGCGACGTAGAAGACTAATTCCCCGACTCACTCGTCAATAAACTCCCGAAATGAAAGGAAATCATCAAGAGTCAAACTTTAAGCTTTGAAAGATAAAATAAAACTCCACAGTCTTTTACGCATTAGCTAGACAATGGCAGTGCTAGATTATTCAAATTCTGAAATGAAAGAAAAATAGTTGGCCTTACTTCTGACTTCAAAAGATCAAAATTTATAGCAGAAGAAAGATAGATTTCAGGAAACCAAACAATCCCAGGCTAGATAAAAATAAAAGGAGGGTCCCAAAATTTTCAAAAATTTGGTAAAAGGTTGCAGTTGCAACAATTGGCGACTACCTAATGAACACAGATCTCTCGACAATTTCTTCTTTAAGTAACAGACTGTTTTGACAATAAATACCAACATGTTGGATTCTTCTAGATGTCTAGATTTCCCCAATGGTAGATGTATACACTTTAATCATTGATGATAGTCCAATTTAGGGAAAATGGGAACCAATATTTCCAAGTCTAGATAACTCTTTGGAGGCCAAGAATATGAGTTTCATTTTTTACCTCTGCCTTTGGGTTGCTACCATCTTAGACACCACAGGATTATAACATATGGTAAACATAAATATTCGTTTGTTCCTCATTCCCATGCCATTTTTCACTTTTGTGATTTTGGACTTTTGTCCTTTCTTTTGAGTCCTCCTTTTTGCCTTCTTCTTGAAATTTTTAATTCAGGCTCCTCTATCCATAGTGTCCTTTTGTGTGAGAGATGTATTTAATTTTCAGCTCACGAACACAGAAGAACTTTGGGAATCTTGTACTAATATGGTTTAGTACTTTGTTTTGATAGATATTGCTTTTCTTAGGATATTTTGACTCTTATTTTCCTTTTGGATTTCAATTCCTGGCATGGGATCATTTAAATATAATATACTGTTTACCATGCTTCCTCTCCATGGGTCTTTTACTGTCACCCCCTAAGACATTTTTAATGTGAGATGGATGGAGCCTCGAAATAGTATTCCAGACCTTTTAATCCTAAGTTATTTTACAAGGACTAAGTAGGACTTCAATGTGTTCATAGCCATTTAGGAAAACTGCTAAACTAGAAGAAGTTCTTTCAAATAAATCAATAGTACACAGTCTTATAATCAAGGATTTTAGTTAATCCAGAATTATGATGAACTCCATGCAACCAAAATTTGTGTCTCTTTATTAAAATGAATCAAACTCAAACTAAAACAAACAAAATAAAATAAATCAAAATAAAACAAACCAATTAGTTTATTTATGTACACAATAACGAAGAAAAAATCAAGAAAAATAAGGTTTGAGAACTAAACCATTAACTGGTAAGTTCTCTTCCCGCCCTTGTAGATCTTTCAACTTGTAAGTTGACGGGCCAAGTTTGGCTACAATTTGAAAAGGGCCTACCCATAGCTATTGAAACTTAGTATGCTTCCCCTTTTCATCATGCGGATGATCCCACTTAAGAACCAGATCTCCCACTTCGAATTCTTTGTTTCCAATTTTATGCTTATCAAACCAACATTTCACTACTCCCTGTTAATGCTTAAATCATTCTTTGGGTTTGGACCTAGACTCTTCCAACTTCAAAATATTATAGATTCTGATCTGTAGGATTTCATTATCGGTACCTCTAGATTCCTAAGCTATTATGGAAGATGCTAACATAATGTTGGGAGGAAGAAAATTTTATTTTCTATAAACAAGAGTGTATGGTGACACACCTAAGGAATTCTTGGGTGTGACTTCATCAGCCCAAAGAGAATTACGTAACTCTAAGTGCCAACTTCTTTGATTTTCTATCATGGTTTTCTTTAGAATTCTAATTAAGTTCTTATTTGTAGATTCTTCCAAACCATTTCCTTGTGGGAATAATTTGCAAAATAAAGCAAGTTGATTCCTCTTTCATTCACAAATCAAGTTAATCTAATAGAAGAAAAGTAAGTAGCATTATAAAAAACTAGGGAAATTGGAACCCTAAACCTGGTCATAATGTGATCTTGTAAGAAATCCATGACTGCATCTTCATTCACTTTGCGTAATGGAATGGCCTCGACCCATCTGTTGAAGTAGTCAGTTGCCATCAAACTGTATTTGTGCTACAAGGAAGAATTTAGGTTTATCTCTCCAATGATATCAATCCTCCATTGTTCGAATGGTTCTGTTATCATCATTGGTTTTAAAGGCCCTCCTGCTTTAGCTTGTCTTCCACCACCTCTTTGACAAAAATCACACTTTCTGACATGAGCATGAGCGTCTTTAAATAGTGTAGGCCAGTAATACCTGGCTTTAAGAATCTTATGGGCTGTTCTATCTCCGAAAAAATGACCTCCTGCAGGCCCAACATGCAATTATGTTATGACCTTCTTTGCATCTTCTTTCTTTAAACATTAGAGAAAAACTCTGTCATAATTCTTTTTGAATAATACTCCATCAATTATCTTATATGAAGCTTATTTTAGATGTAATTATCTGCGTTGTTTGGAATTCCAATGTTTCGGCAAATATCCTTCTTGAAGGTAATGAACAAGGTCTCTGCACTAGGAGTCTAGCGTTGTGAATAGAGGACATACATCCACCCTATGTAACTCAGCTTCATTGTCCCAACTGTTTTCTTCATTGTCTTTACCTTTGGCCATTAGTTTGCACAATCCCTGCCCATTTACTATGGATGCTGGTTTGAATTCAAGATCATATTATTGTAAGGCTATTACCCAGTTGCTTCTTCTTTCTCCTAATTCCCTTTGTACAAAAAGAGATCTTACAGCTGGGTGTGGAACTATTACCTTAGTACGGTTCTTAAGTATGTATGACCTAAATTGCTTTACCGCTTTGAAAACTGCATAAGCTTGTTTATCAATAGCTGGATAATTCAATTCAGCTCCCTGCAAACTAGTGCTCATAAATGATATGGGGTACTCATCTCCCTCATCATCCTTCTACGTAAGCACTGCTGCCAATGAATCATCGGATGCAAAAGTGTACATAATAAAATATTTTTCAAAATTCAGAATTTTGAGTGATGGTGCATGAGCAATAGATGTTTTTATCTTACTGAATGCATTCTTTTCAACATCATTCCATTTAAATTATACACTTTGTTTAACCTTTTGCTGCAAAGGTTTGACAATTTGAGCAAAATCTGCTACAAACCTTCGTACAAAATTAATTGCCCCCATGAATGATTGCATACCTTTTTTGTTATGGGGTAAAGAGATCTTTTCTATGGCTTTAATCTTTTCTGGGTCTATGGAGAACCCTTTCTTAGAAACAACGTGACCCAATAGCCTTCCTACTATGAGCGCAAACACGCATTTCATAGGATTTAGTGAAATACCATATTTTCGACAATGCTCGAAAATTTGTTTCAGATGGAATGCATTCTCCTCTCTCCTTTTTGAAAATATTGTGACATCATCGAGATATACCACAACACTACAAACAATCAGACCGCGGAAAACTATACCCATGGCCCTATGGAAAGTAGCTCCAACATTTATGAGTCCAAAGGGAATTCTTCTATAAGCAAAAGTTCCCCACTTGATTCTGAATGTTTTTTTAAGGCTGTCCTCTTCAGCCACTAATACTTGATTGTAGCCAAAGAATCCATCTAATAATGAAAATAATTTAGAACCTAAAACCATCTACAATATTTTCTCCATGGGTGGGACTGGATAGTTATCTTTAGCCGACGCACGATTGAGGTTTCTGAAATCTACACAAAGCCTGATTTCTCCAGATTTTTTCCTTATTGGCACCAAATTCGAAACCCATTCTGAATGTCTAACTTCGAATATAATTTTAGCATCCAACAATTTTTTCACTTCACTCTGAATTAAAGGTTCCAACTTTGGATGCATCTTCCTCAAAGGTTGTTGGTAAGGCTTGACTCCAGCTTTAATCGGGATGACATGTTGTATGATCTTTGTGTCATAAGTTTTAACCTCTTCATATGTCTAGGAAAACACATCTTTGTACTATTTGAACAGACTAATGAACTTACTCCTTTCACCCAGAGAACAACACTTTCCCAAATTTACATATCTAAGTTCAGCTTCAGTACCCAAATTTATTAGCTCAAAATTTAAGGATGAGCTATGAGTCTTGACATTCGCTGGCTTTCTGAACTTGTTGTTTAAGTCAAACATTCATTCCAGGGTCTTGAATCCCTTAGGAATAAAATTCCCAAATTTTAATGCTACATGATGTTCTTCATCATCTATTATTGCTCCTTTAAAAGTCTCATCAGTCATCAAGCATTCCAAAATTTGTTGATCATCGTCAAAAACCCATAGATTGGCGATCATATCGGGAACAGAAGTCCGAAAAAGTAATTCAATAGAGCATCTATTATTAGATGGTACTATCCTTGCAGCTGAGGTAGCTAGTAAATCAGCTACTGCATTCTTTAATCTAGGAATGGACACACCATTGAATGCATGAAATTTTATAACCAAATCCCAAACTTCATTTTGATAGGCTTTTAAATGTGGTGAAATACAATGTATCTTATTTCGAATTTTCTTAACAACAATTAAGAGTCTCCATATACTTTCCGATTTTTCACTTTCCGTTCTATTGCCTTTTTCATTTCTTGAACTAGTGCTTCATACTTGGCTGTATTATTTGTACATTCGAACTCTAATCTACAAGAAAGAAAATGTTTATTTTTTCTTGGATCAATTAGGACACAGCTAGCTCCTGATCCTTCCAATGTTTTAGATCCATCAAAATACAGGGCACAAAAACTATCTACTTCTATTGAACTTGAATTAAAAACTAATCTGAAACTAAATCTACTATTTTACAGTCAATCTCATCAGCCTGTGAAAATCAAAGGAGATTAGGTTGGGTGTCAGGTGTATTGCTGGCTTCTTCAGCTTGGTAATTTCCTAGTTCCAATTCAATTAAGTAATTTCCCAACACAGAGTTTATCGGCTCATTCTTTCCCTCTAACCGAGTAACATTGTATTTCATTTGAGGTTCTCTTACTACTTTTATCTGATTGGGACTTCCCTTATGAGGAAACCATAAATGTGACCAATCTGATGCGAAGTATCCATCTACCCTTTCCAACCAGTCTTGACTCAAAACAAGTACACAAGCATCAGGTATGTCAACTACTACAATGTCGATGTATTGACATACCCTCTCATCTACAGATAAGCGAATCAGAACATCTTGCATTTCCCCTATTACCTTCACTGCTGTCCTATCTAACTGAAGAACCTACCAAGTAGATGGTTTAGGTTGTCCATTTATTTTCTTGCAGACTGAAAGTGGCATAACATTGACTGATGCTCCTGAGTCTACTAAATAGTTGTGCAGATTATAGTTTAAAATCTCAAAAGTTAGGAGAAATGTTGGGGTTTTCTACTTAGACTTACCTCCCACACTTGCTTCACCAATTTCTTCTTCAGTGGTTGTTAGTGATAAGCTTTTATTCTTGTACTTCAAGTGCCTTTAACAATTTCTCTTTCTGCTGAGGTACATTACACATTTCAAACAATGAGATATTTGCCTTAGCCCTTTTAATGTCTTCCACAATATCATACCCCATCTGAGGTTCTTTGAGATTATTCTTGACATTATCAACCTTGTCTTCAATAGGCTTAACATGCATATTAATTTTCTTCGGATTTTGACTTGAAATGGTAAATTCAGGTATTTTAATAGTTGTAGTGTTCTTTTGTATCTTCTTCATATTTTCTTGAAGTTTCTTGATTTTAGGTAGTATTGACTTGTCTTCTTTTAACGAGCTATGACTTCTTGTTGTCACATTGGTTTCTAATGTTTCCTCTTATTTCAGAGAATTTTCTTCTTCTGTATCAAACATTGAGACATAGTCCCATAAAACCAGAGTATCCTCCTCTTGTTTTTATGTAGATTGATTATCTTTTTCTTCATCCTTACCAGTCTCTGTCAGTTTGGAATACAATAATTGATTCATTACCAGGGTCATCGAATTTATCCATTGGGGGCAATTCTTATTAGAATGAGGCTGTTGATGAAAAGTACAAAAATTATCCATGAATTCATTGCTGCAAGACTATGTGGAGGAAGCTTAGGTTGACTGTTTTCTTCCCTTTTCTTATAATAAGGATTATATGATTTATGAGCTTCTTTTTCCTTCTCGAAATCTATCAATCTGTGGGATAAATTTTTCATCATCTTCAACATCCCTTCAAAATCCTGCCACCACTCATCCTTAGGCTTAGTCAGTAATAAAGGTTTCTTGCTTCCAAAATTATTTTCTTCTGACTGCATAGGTTAATTTTATATGCATTTGATCTCAGCCTCCACCTTCTCAGCTTCTTCATAATTTTTTGCTAATGTAGGTCTGACTGATCTCTTGGAAAACATGGCTAGATCAGGCCCAAGGGATCAGGTATAGTATTCTATCAAGGCATTTTTAGATGGCTTATTTAATGTAGTAAAATTCTTTAGGTAACCATTAAATCTTTGAGTAAAATCATGTACTTTTTCTTTTCTTTCTTTATTTAGAGCACATAACCCCTTCAGTAAGGCAACATGGGTTTTCTGAACTACATATTTACTTCCAAACATTCTCTCAAATGTGTTCCAATCTGTGATTGAATTTGCAGGAAGTGCAAAATACCATGAGGCTGCTTTTCCTTTCAAAGTGTGGGGAAACAATCTACATACTATATATTCATGCTCCCCAACTCGTAATCCTTCTATATCCAGGTAAAAACTCTGTAAATGATCATTTACAAAAACTCCTTCACCAGCTTCAAACTTGGGTAACATCTTGTCAAAATCTTGAGGCAAATCATGCAAGGGAGGTGTCAAATTTAAAGGTGACCTAGCTCTCCAAGAAGGTGGTGGAGGTGGTTGGTTTGCATTTACATTAGCCATGATTCTGAGTCGAGAATGAGGTGGTGACTGAATAGGGGTCCGACAAGGTGAACAGTAAGGTGAATCTGGGTCCAATTGATTCAAAGGTTGGTCAACTTCTTGTAAGGATGTATCTACCAGTTCTTCAAGATATTCTACCAACACTGAGTCTTCTAATTTAGGGTGATATTTCTTCTAATACTCTCTTCTAGGTAAGACGGAAATGATAGTTAATCCTCCAATATTTTTCACATATGCCCTAGTGATTCTTGTTAAATTATCAACCACTTCGTTATCTAAAGGATACATATACCCTTTCTATTTATATTCAGGAGTGGATTTGTGAAATAAAGTACTTTGAGAACTGTCACCAGTGGAGTGATTTGGAGGAAGTGAGATTCCTCGACCAGCCATGCACTGGTGTCCCTCCTTCTAGCTCCAAAAATTGTTGAGGCCTGGAAAATCGTAGGTATTCTTCCCAATAAACATTCCCAACTAGATCATTACTATTTGGTATGGGGAATCCGTTCGGTTTATGGTCCGGCTACCATAGGTCAAGTAACAAATTAAAAGGTTTTACCAGTTACGGCCCAGTCCACCGTATATATTTTTAGTTTTTTTTTGTTTAAGTTATGCTATGCAAGTGCCTATCTAAAAATGCAATTTCGATAGAGATAACAAGGAGTGTCACAATGTGATGCGTAGGTTCCTACCTCTCGTCTTACCTCTCTCGCATCTAAATCACAAAAAACCAGAAAAATAACTACAACTAATTAACCTATCCCTAGGGAGAAAAAATTATCAGTTATCAATGATTAATGTATTTCTGTGCATGTATTAATAAAAATTACAGATAGTTGTTACTTATTTCAGAACGCATGAACATTAATAGAAATATGAACAACAAGATAGCTTATTGTTTATGACAACCTTCATTACTCATAGTGGAAATTTCACAGAATAAACTATAAGACATCCATAACATAAAAATAAATACAATGAGTTAGAACGATTTCATAGTTAATGGACATAAGCTGAAAATGAAATAGTTCACATTCAACTGATCCATAGCAAAGCATTTGAAACATTCCACCAAACTTTCTCCAGCAGAAACTTGTAATTCTTTATTTCAAAAGGAAGTAGTTCTTCTTACAATATAATCTCAAAAATTGCTTGGGAAATAAGTCCTTTCTACATCTAAACTCTCCTATATTTATACAAAAAAGAAAAACCCTTTGGGCTGCCCCCAAATGACTTTTGGGCTTCCCCAACCTTTCAATCCCAAAATTTTGGCTTGTAGTAAGTGCTCATAATTTAAACAATATATTACATTTTAAATTAAAATTTAATATAACACTTTATGAAGAGGGGCCAACTTGGTCATTTATGAACTTTTTCCATGCCTGGGCCTCTGTTGCTATGCCTTCAAAATCGGATGGTTCAAGAAAACAGATATGTATCTCATACTTAGCAGCCTGATTCTTAACTAATTCTATTCTCGCCAGAATCAGGCGCTGCTATTCTTCTGGTATGTGGATACTTACTGTTGCATGAGCCATTGCATTCTTAAGAATCTTTTCATCTAGATCCTTGACTTGTTGGATCTCCTACTCATCTTCTTGATACTTGTTCTATAGATGTTCTATGAACAACTCATGTTCTGGTATCACATCCAATCTTTTTTCTGCAGAAACCTGGCATCTATTTTATGTGACCAGCACTCTTATGCAGTATTCAGCATGTAATCCCTTTGTTTTCTTTCCAGTTTTCTTGAATTCTTCCGCAATATTGATTGGAAACTCCAATAAACCATAATATTGCTTTAAACTCTGTCGATCCTTAACTGGTAGCTCCACAAGAGGTTCCTCATTTGTCTCTATCCACACTATTCTTCCTGTGAGAATCTCTAGAATCTCTTTAGATTTGTCTAAAAAATAAGACGTAGTGTCCAAAATCTCTTCCAGTCTGACATCTATTTGCAAAATCTTACACCTTTCTTCCTCAATGCGCATTTGTAGTTGGTGGATCTTCCTTCTTTGAGCTAGAACATGTTCCTTCAAAGGCTGGACATCTATCTTCTATTCCATAACATATTTTAGTGATGCTATCAATGAAGAATTCTATCCTTCCAAGGATGCCACCTGTATTTGATATTTTTTTTGTCTTTCTTCTCTGGTGGCCTTCTCTGCCTCTAACTCAGCAATTCTGCTTTGTAGCTGGTCCTTTTCTACACTAAGAGTTTCATAGGACACCTGAAAGTCATTTTGCTTAGTTTTCATCACTTGATGCTCTAGCTATAACCTCTATAATTCTGCTAAGCTGTTATGAGCATCCTTTTCTATTTTCTCTATGGAAACTTCTAAGGCCATCTTATTTGCCTGCAGAGTCTGGAGTTCTGTCTTTGAAGTCCTCACTTCATTTTGCATGTCCTCATATTTCCTCTTCAACTTATGACCTTCATCCATGTCCTTCTTTAGTGTTTCTTTTAATTGTGTCGCATTCTTCCTTGACTTCTCAAGATCCGTCATCAGCCTATCTAGATTACCTTCAATAGCTTGAGTTAGTACTACCCCATCTCTTGCTGTAAATCTTGGATCTGCATCTATTCCATACACCAAAGTCTTATCAGTTATCATCTTTCCTAATTGTCGTCCTGTTTCAACCTTTTTTTCGGTTCTTTTGACAATCCTTTTCTTCTCCTTGTCATAGAAAATGGTGCTGAAATCAGGGACCTCTTCTCCTTCTTTTTGCATGAACGCTATCAAATTCATTCAAGAAAAAAAATCTTGTGCTTGAGTGCTTCCATAAGTTGCAGCAGGCTCCTGGGGATCAAGATTATCTTGTCCATGCCCTTGATCTGTACGATTATATTCCCCCTGTATATCCATCTGTTCAGTAGTCTGTTGGTATTTTTAGGATCTTGTTAAACTCGGACCTTCACTTTCTTCTTGTCTTTCCTTTATCTCTGCTTCTTCCTTTCTCTTTCTTTCCTCTTCTTCCTTATTTGCTGCTTCCTCTATAGCTCTCTTTCTTTCTTCTTCTTCCTTCTTTGCTTCTTCCTCTGCATCTCTCTTTATTTCTTCTTCTTCATTCTTTATCCAACTCTCTGCCTCTTGTGCTAGCCTTCTAGCATCTTCTTCCCTCTTTCTGGCCTCTTCTTCTTCAGCTGCCTTAGTCTTCTATGTTGCTTTTCCTTTTCCACCTACAGTAGTGATTTTCTATTTAAATCTCTTCTTTAAGGCAGTCATATTCTTTGCATTTCTAAATATTTCCTCATCTTTGTCCTAGAAATTGGTATATTCAAAATGAATATTTGCCTCTTTGCAGTGATCTGCAACCTTATTTTGGGATTCATTCCTATGAAAGTTCATCTCACCAAAATGGAAGTGCTCCATCTCCTGCATGAATTCTGCAGTCTGTTTTACCTTTGAAAACTTATAACTCCACAGCTAGAAAGGTATGGCTGGATATGCTGCCTTCTTATGTCCAACCAAGAAACTTCCCACGCCATCGATATATACATGTCTTACTGCTTCTTTATGTAGCACATAATCAATGCCATATTTATGGAGTAGAGAAGGTGCCCTGGAACCACCATACATTCTGATATACATTCCTTCCTTAGTTAAATAATAACTTCCATATTCTTCAATGACTTTGAACACTTCTTCGGACATGCAGTTGCATTCTGTCGAGAAAAATTAGAGTGTACAAAGGCATGATGAAGTGTTCACATATTTCTCTCTAGTAGCTATAGTATTTGTGTGCCCAAAATAATTTATATGCAGTGTATACAGGCGTCCTATCCCTATCCCAATTACACCTCAAGGAGGGAAAAGACTGGGTACAGAGTACACAGTCCACTAAGATAGATCTCATGCAGAACTCTGACTTCTTCTGTGACACCCCTCCCAAAGATGAAGATATGCATGCTCAGAGGCTATTGGACACTATGTTTTCCCAACTGAATATGGTGCCTTGAGTGGCCACATAGAAAATAATTGGTATCCATGCCAATTTGAAGCTTTTTCTATGAGCTCTCCCAAAAATTCTATTCAGCATCCGTGCAATAAATATATAGGGAGTCCAGAGAGTGGATGTATCATATTCTCTTGAGGGCCTGGTTCAAAATTTATTCCCTTGTATCATCATTCTTTTAATTGTTTCAACCAGGTCCAAATTTTTTTCTTTCAACCAGCTTTTTGTTAGGTAAATCTGAGCAGGAGGCAGATGATATGCCATGGAGACATAAGCAAGGATGTATGCAGCGTATCCCTATTTAGCAGTATTTTCCAGGATCATCGTAGTTACATCTTCCCTAGGAAGAATCCAACTGATCACCTCTGAGCATGGGAACAACTCAGGTCTTGTGGCTACCTTCGTAAGAGCCGATTTCTCGATGTTTGCATAAATAGTCAATTCTTCAAATCCTGCATCAGGCACATTCTGATTTGCAATCATCCTATATATTTCCCCCCATTTATAATCTGGTTTAACCCCGGTGGTAGCTTTGATATCTTCATATATGTATTCAACCCTGGTGATGATTTCAACCTCCGGTTCTCCTTCCACAACTGGAGCCTTCTTCTTTTGTATTTTAGGCATATCTCCTTTGCAATAGTCACCCTATCATAAACACAGTATGTTCTTAGAACATTTGAGCTTTTAGTAAGTGTTTTAGTAACGAAGAAAAACTGTATCAACCTATTTACCTCTTCCATATGGATTCTTAAAAATAAACTATACAGAGCATTAATGCATGAAAATAAAAAATGACAAGGCAAAGAAACTGTTGTAAGTTGTGTCTTAAAATATTCTAAGTGCACCGTCTGTAACTAAGAACACAACCCTGATAGAAAAATGAATCATTAACTCGTTGTGCATTCAAAATAATCTAACTTTTCAATAAAACATGAACCACACTATCAATAAGGATAATACTCAAATGTGAAACCCTATACTTTGTTCTCATCGTGGAAATCCCCAACTCGATTAAAAATCAAAAACCTTCGTCGTTCACGAAAATGGGGTAAACACATATGAAAAATGAAACCCCCCGAGACAGACATAAAGAACCCAAAAATAGGTGGTGCAGACAGCGTAATGCTTGTCTGCACCGACCAATTAATCTTTCAGACAAGGATAAAACAACCATAATGGCTCAAAAAACAGGTTCAAAAACCCCCACCGCCAAAGCAAACTGTCAAACTGGCTATTTTTCCTTATTATAATAAGCATACCACGACGATAAATATTTTCTAATGGACAACAGCACAATATATGGGAAGACCATGGTTCTCAAAACGACCAAGAAAATAAAAAAGAAGAAACTGTGGTTGGCCCACCTGGCAAAATGCTGTTCAGTCGGCGGGATGACCCGAAACCTCCACGACAACACGCCAATCGAATGAAATCCGAATAGCTGAGAAAATGGTAGTACAGCTCGGTCAAAGAGGACTGGAGCTGACGTGATTTTCAATCAAATATAATAATAAAAAAATTCTCCACCTCTATATATAACCGTTGGTAAAATAAACAACGGGAAAACCCTATCGGTGAGCGGAACCTCTAAATGTCAGGTGGGTAGTTCACTAGGTAGCCGCAACGGCGGGCAACAAACCAACTACGGGTTCCATGGATCATAAAAATGTCGGTGATCGGAATCTCTACACACTATGGGTCAGCAATTCACACCTAAACATCTCTGCAGTGTTGGCACTTCAAAGCTAAACGCTGTCGTAGTGTCGACGGTTCTAGGCACTAACATCGCGATGGTTCTGCATCAGAGATCGGAACCACTAACCACTATTGTGTTGGAAATTCAAACCACAATACTCTTCATAGTGTTGGTGATATAAATGAAAAGCCCTCCAAAACATAGGCATCATAGAGGAATAAACCTTCGACCATTGTCAAAAAACATTCTGATAGCGAAAAAACGAAGTCATCGCCAATCAAAAGGTTTGAACAATAAAACTAGAAAAATAAAGGCCACGGACTCGACGAGAAAAAGAATTGTCCATCGAGATGTTCACTATTTTCCCTCCAAAATGGAGACGATGTAGAATACTAATGCCTCGACTCACTTGTCAATAAACTCCCGAAACGAAAGGAAATCATCAAGAGTCAAATGTTAAGCTTTGAAAGATAAAACAAAACTCCATAGTCTTTTATGCATTGGCTAGACAACGGTAGGGCTAGATTATTCAAATATCGAAATGAAAGAAAAATAGTTGGCCTTTCTTCTGACTTCAAAATATCAAAATTTATAGCAGAAGAAAGATAGATTTCAGGAAACCAAACAATCATAGGCTAGATAAAAATAAAAAGAGGGTCCCAAAATTTTCAAAAATCTGGGAAAAGGTTGTAGCTGCAACACATTGTTTCCTTATTCCTGTCTATTTTGAGGGGGGATGTTTCTGATGCTGTTTTCCTTATTTTCCTTATTTTATTAATAACTATTTTAATTCAGTTAGATTTTATGGGTGACTTTTGTCCCAGTTTCCAGGGCCCAATTTATCCAAAGTTAGGATTAATGGGGGCGGGGTTTTAGGATTAATTAATCCTCCCTTTACCCACATAAGTATATTTGAGTCATTTATACTAGATTAGGAGGTCATGATCATCCACGAGTACATGGAAGCCACACATAAGGGTCATTTTCCACTTACTACACCTAATTGCATAAGTTTAGGAGCCCTAGGGACTAATCACTACATTATAGGATCCCACAGCGAGTGCCGTTAGCAGTCACCTTTAGTTCACTGTGATAGGTTAGCAATTATGATGAGTTATCCTCCTGTTGCTTTTAGTTAGATAATTATCAGTTATCCTAGTGCAAATTTTGCATGTATATAGGGAATTTGGTTCATTTTTTCCACTTATCTCATTAGTTAACTTATTGTAGACATATTTAAACATCTAGAGTTAGGATAGTGAGCTCCAGTTCTGATTTTTCCACACTCAGTTAGCTATACAGACAGTTAGAGTTGTTATATTAGAATCCTATCCATAATATTCTAATTCTATTTAGTGTACTGCCATTTTATTACTGATTATAGAATCAAGATTAATGTTGTGATTATCTAAGCAATTCTTGTCTGATTGATCTGAAATTTGTGTCAAGAATTCTCTACTCAGTGTACATTGATCTTAATTATTCCACTGCATAATGTCTTTCCAATAGCTCTCATATTATACTGTGAATATATGGTGAACTCAAATTTAACATTTAGTTCTATTGAAACGTAACCAAATCCTCGTGTTTCCCTTAATTGTTCCTAACAGCACTTAGTCTCTTAAAGAAACACATCCCGACTTGGATAGGTTTTTTCAACATTTGGTAAATCTCCTTACCAAACCCCTCAAGACACAATCTACTTATTTCACCTCTTATTTTTGGTATGTTGTAGTTACATTAAGTTACAATGAAATATGTCCATAAATTTATTGAAATCTTTATTGAGATCCACCTCTATTATTAGAGAATAGATATTGAACAAGTACTTGCATAAAATTTTATTCTAGTTTGCTTTCTATTTTCAGTATTAAAGTAGCTATGTTTGAGATAACTATACAAGCCCTTTCCTTTGAATATAAATTTGTCTAAAAATCAATTTCAACCTTTCGAAAATCCTACCCTAACACAAAATTTAATAACACCTATTTTTATAATGTAACTACAACACTCCTTCAACTCCCCCAACCCTGAACCACCTTAAGCACATACCTTTTATAGGCCCAGTGCTCATATTAATAGTTCAAATCATAAAAAAATGGTGTTGATGGATCTCCATTTTGCTCATTTTTTCTTTTGATAATATATCTAGCTAAAGATATATTTTTCCTATTATCCTATTTTTGCACCACCATTTCCTATATTATTTGGTACCACTAACTATTTCAACTTCGCCTTCTCATTTTGAGTAAAAGAGGCAATTTAATGTTAATATAGGTGATTTAATGCGTATATATTTAGTTAAAGGAATTTTTTGACTGATATTGCTTTTGGTTAGTGCTTGGTTGAGTTTCTATACAACGATTTTGATATCACTTCAGTGATAAAATCATTTCTTAACATATATGTATCATTCCTTATATTAGTTTTAAAATCTATATCGGACTGCAATAACACAAAGGTCAGGCACCTCTAAGATGGGATTTGGAATTTAGGATGGGTTATGTAATGGATCAAGATATGGTTTATAGATAAAGAAAGAAGAAGACAACTTCTAACCTTGGGATCTAAAAATAACAAAAATGACTAGTCAAATGCAAGAATGAAATCAATGATGACTCCGGTTTAAAGATGATTAATAAAATGTGGAACAAACAATTCCGTCACACAATAACATAAGAAACAATATCTATAAAAACATTGTAAACATAGAATCTTGGATATTAAATCACAGCATGAGAATTCATAATAATAACATTATCATAGAATATTTTCTTACTGCGATAAGCTTAGAGAAAAATGTGAAATATCTATATTAAAAGACAAATTAAACCTGAATCATAAGAGATCAGGTCTCATCTTCGTATTATAGCTAAAAAATGGAACAAGCATAGAATTTGTATTAAACTTTGAATCTCTCGCTCTCTATCCTCATACAAAACTCACATCCTCATAGGTTGGAACCCATTTTCCTATGTTTAATTTATAATATATAGAAAAAAAATTAATTCTAGATCCTAGGAGGTTGAAGCCCTTCTTGGAACTAATAATCAAAGTTGTTACAAATTTTAGGGATAAATGTTTTTCATCAATCCTCAAATAAAATAAAACTTATAAAGATTTCAAAAAAATGACATGTCGAAGCTTGAATGCCTTCAATTCTCGAATAAATACATCGACTAATGATATTATGCTACCAGGTGCTTTTCCCTACAACAATAATATTTTTAACCCTATTTGAAAATGATGAAATTATTTCCAGAAATATAATTAGAGTAAATCTCTTGCATTCTTTGCCACTTGTTATTTTAATTGCTTGGAGATATGGAATTTCAAATGGACCAAGATCCTTCATTATTGTGAACATTGCCACACAAATAACTCGATATTGTTTTTCTCGAAATTCTATTTTGAGATGCCTCGTCTCTTGGAAGTGCTCTTAACTGCTATAAGTGCTATCAAATGTTCATTTACTAATTCTATGTCTTGACAGTCCAAAGCCTATATGAATGCCTTGTCTCTTGGAAGTGCTCTTAACTTCTATAAGTGCTATCAAATGTTCATTTACTAATTCTATGTCTTGAAAGTCCAAAGGCTATTCGAAGGTGTTCTTTGGTTCCTTTGAATATAGGTGCAATTTTGAAAATAATAAGGTGCTTAATGCAGTTTGAGTTTCACTTTTGCAACTCTTTTCTACTTTTTTTATAACATAATAATCAATTGAATGTATTTGAGGACAATTGCAACCATTCATGATTCTACACAAATAAGTCTTCCCACTTTCTGGAAGGCTTATAAGAATAATGAAAAACAAATCATGATGAGTTACTTGGATGGGGTATCTACAAATATCAATAATATCAAATACCTTTGGCTTGTCTTCTTGAACTTGCTTGAATGGAAACTACTAGATTTTTTTTACATATTGTTTAAATGGCAGCATGTCATGCATGGTATGAGATCCTTGAATAATATCATATGCTTTGTTTCCAACTTAGCATTCAGTGCTTTCCTCTACTCACAATAATGGACACATAGGATCCTTCTTGACACCTACTTGCTTACATTAACATTTGAATCCTCAATATATTATTTATGTAATCGACATATAGGAACAATTTAAACTCTTGATCATTCAAAATTGATCTTACATCACATAGACACTCTAACTAATATACTTGGGATATGGTGGTTGAATATCATAGAGAAACACTGGGACATAATATAGTCTTTATCTTTCTCTTTTGACATTCACACTTTCATTTAACACTAAGTTTTCACTGTAATCCCATGGTCAGTTCCAGTGGTGTTATCCTTGATATCTTCTCACACACTTAGAAGTATGATTTCCCATCCATGAGTAATATCCACTAGCGCACTCATGGTGTTTTATGTTAACACGGTCCTCAACAATGATTCATTCGAGCAATCATTTGATACTTGTCGACTTTAACTTGCACAATTTTCATCACTGATTTGAAAAGAAGTTGCAGTACTTGAAATTCAAGCAATGAATGTTTCTTCGAGTTCATGTGTAATGGTTGTAAATGTCGAAAGATATCCATCCACAATATGACACAAATGAAAAATATTATTCCCATTAGTACTAGCTCTTGACACTTGTGTATTCTTTGTTGACTTGAGAGTTCTAGCTTGGTGGGTTTTGGGCTGAGTGCTATTCTATTTCAATGCATTGGATATATCACATTTGCAATATATAAGTAAAATTTGAATCCTTTATATTAACAAGTATAGGGATGACATATTGATGTGTAGTGCACAAGAGTCTGTGAGGGATCTCATCATGATAGGTTTTCGAATATGCATGTACATAAGATCAGTTGGGTTGGATTCTTAACGGAGACAAAAAAAAAAAAAAAAAAAAAAAAAAACTTATTTATTTATTTTAAAATAATAATAAGTATTAAAACAAAAATAAAATAATAATACATAAATTGACTTATGGAAAATTTACAGGTGGATAAGCGTTTGATGAAATGGATAACTCTTTGCGAAAACAAAGAAAACACCACCAAAAACATACATTACAAACTAACGAAGATGGAAGTTTGAGGAAGAAATAAACTGACCACATTGACACCAAACTCAAGTCTTTAGGAAAAGTATCACTAGATGTTTGAATTTTCGGCAGCTCCTCCTTTGGGGCTTTTAATCTACGCATGCTACAGGAAACCAAAAATATTGATGTGTAAATTCTAATACCAACACCTTGAAGAAATTAAGAAATGGATTTTGAATATATTTGCCTCAACATAGTTTATTGCTCATAATTCCTCCCCATGTGGCAAGTTCAAAGAGAAGCACGCAGTCAAATATTGTTGTCACTTCACAAGGTTTTTCTAGGAATCTATTTTGGAACGCGACCTCGGGAATGAGGAAGAATATAAAAAAATATGACATGCGGGTTTTGTCCATAACATGCTTAATTAGACAAGATTGAATTATTTTTCCAAAATTATAATCCATTTGGGAGATATGGCCCATATGTTTTAAGGTGAAAAACCCAGAATTTATGTTGAGGCCAGTATTAGAAATTTATGCTAAGATAAAACACTCATTCAAGCAATTCCAGATGGGATGCACCTATATGAGGATGATATTGATACACAGTTTCTAGTTGAATGAAGAGTTACACTCTCCAAGAAGAAGTATTAAATAACCAGCATAAAGTTTGAATCTAAAATCAACAACCTCATCCTCATGCACTACATGCCAAGAGGATGAGGTCGACATACATATTTTGAACCACGCATAATGGCTTGAGATAGACAACACACTCATCCCTTATTTATTTTAGTTAATTTCATATAAAAAATGAAACTAAGAAATTATGGCGTATTGTAATTAATGAACATCTTATAAACTAAAGGATTGAGCCTAATAGAAAAGAAAGTAAAGAGGAATGAGGGATTGTTAGGATTAATTAATTAACCCTCCCTTGACCACGATAGCCTATTTTTCTTTTCCTTTCATAGGAGGTCATTTCCACTTCACCAGTACCATGGGGGACTCACTTGGGGCCCACCTAACACTTAATGCGACTATATACATGAGTTTAGGAGCTCCAGAGACAAATCCCTATAATTAAGGAACCCACTCTAAGTGCCACTAGTAGTCACTAGTATTTGCCTCTAGTTAGTGTTCAATTATGTTAATTTATGCTTCAATTCCCTTTAGTTAGTTCACTTTTAGTCTGTTTACACAAAACCATTCAATAACGGTTCACTCTCTATCGACACCCAAATCACCACGATCTCCCTGAGCACTGGCCCAGACTAGTTTTAACCCATCCGACACCACCTACAGAGAAATTGAAGTCCCACCCGAGATGTTCGCGGGAGAGATAAAGGAACCAATATTCCGCAGTATGGAGAAGGACCATGTGTGGCTATTTAGTGACTAATCGCAACATCATTCCATAGATCTACTCATTCACATTATGCAGTAACAGATTGCAGTAACATAACATCATTTAACATATTGCAGAAACATAACATCATTTACAGAAAAGGCATTGATGCGGAGACATGTATTGACATTATATCATCATTTAAAGTAGATAGCACATCACACCAAATCATAGATCCTTGCTACAGTTACCCATTACATTCATCATTGGATCACAAAAAATAGGAAAAAGGGAAAAGATAAAAATACACAGTTGTTCCACTCAATCTCCATAATGTCACATTAACTTTCGGAACAAAATTCAATTCATCAAAATAGTACCTCAAGTCGCATAGACAGATCAACAAGTTCAAAAACCAAGCTTTGTCTCAGAAGATAAAAAACAACAAAGAAGTACTAAGAGCTCCCCAGAAGCAACTAATAAGAAGATTTAACATTTTCAATTCACCATCTACTTATAGACTTGCTCTTGGTAGTCCACATAACTAACTTCCTAACTAGTTAATTACATATTCTTAAATATAGTGACCAATATCCACAAAATGTGGTCCAAAACTACAAAAGATGACCAAAAAATACATAAAATATTATATTCCTGTCTTGTGGGCCATATTCTACTAGCATGGTATCTTTGACCTTGCGTAGCATCCACGATGTTGCACAACTACCTTAACCAAAAATTTCTTACCTACATTCCCCTAACACAATATTGCGGCTCTCCCTTGAGCCATGTTAGCTAGACATGGTGTACTCAGTGATCTTCAGCTTCAGTTCTTTGTATTACTGTGTAATCTCCCTGAATTTCTCTTTCACCTTCCTAGCAATCTCATAGCTCCTTGTCAGATCATGCTCTAATCGACACTCAACCATTTTTATTGGAAACTTCCTTTTCCCTTCCTGCACTACCTATAGCACATAAACTTCCTTTATCAAAAGTTGCGCTCCAATGTCCTGGAGCTCATATAACTGCATCCTACGTCATTGTTGCCTTTCCCTTGGGTTCACCACCCTTTGTTGCAATTCCTTTAGCTCTGCTAACTTAGTACTATGAGTGACCAACAACATCGCTCTCAATGAAGTCTTCAATGTATCTAGCTTCCCTTCTTCTTCCTGCAAATTTGTAGTCAGTTACGCTAGTTGTTCATCCTGTACCATGATGCCCCAAACTTGCGTAGTTACATCAGTTACTTTTTTTCCTCCTACTCCATTTCTTCTAGCTATCTTGCGAAATCCTCTATAGCGCTCTTCCTCTCTGTTATTTTTTCTAGTGGTGTGTCTAGGTGTTTCAAATCATTCAAAATATTATTATCGCACTCTAATTGTGCAATCACCATCCCAAGGCACTGCAGTTTGACTTCTGCATCCTCGACCGTAGCAGCTTCCGACACTCATGCATAAACTTCTGAAATTACCTTCTCTATCTCTGCCCTGTGATCCCAGAGGTGTGCCTTTCCGACCACCAGTCAGTCTTGATCCTTTTTCAGCTTTGTAATCTCAACCATGCTTTTTGTCCTCAACTCCTCTTGCGCCTTCTTCAGTACTTCGACCTCTCTCCATGCTTTTGCTTCGTTCTCTTATAATCACAAAAACTGACCATTTATGTTTTGTTCTCTATTTTCCAACTCCTGGTTGGAGACTCTTTGCATGTGAACGAACGCTTTTGTGGATAGCACATTAATTTCGATAGACAATCCTTTTAACTACTGTATGGAGGCATTCAAATCCTCGTTGTTGGTCTCAATCATATTCGAAGGAATTTGTACATTCTAAACCTGCGTTCCAGTGTTGATTGAGCCAAAATCCTACATAGTTGCTACCTCTAGTGCTTTCTTCAAAACTCCATGATAAAAAGAATCAAGTTGTGTTCTTACCTCAATAAAACCATCTTGCACTGATTTCTTCATCTATTCAGAGGTCACATCCGTTGCATCAGTAATATCCTTAATGAGTCGATTGAATTGTGCCTCCATCCCTGGTGCTACATTACTAGTCGCACCTTGTTCTTGGTGCTTCTTCATCCTTGATTCTTCAAATACATGCTTGACTTCTTCGTCCTTGATTTTTCAAATACGCACTCAAATATGATTAATCTGCATCAGAATCATGGTGACTTTGCTGATCAGGATTAGGTACCAGATCAACTGTTACATCCTCTGGTGGACCTATCCATACTTCATCCATAATGACTGGTTCTCTCCATTGTGCAGGCCAGTTATTAACAATTGTCTCTAATTCTGCATCAGACAAATTGTAGGGTATCATCAACCATTGCCTCCTTGTGTCTCTCCACTCCTACATGTGGATGGAGTGTGGGCCAATGATGAACCGAGAAACCCGATGGAACTTCGGTACTGCCTCCTCTTATAGTCGTAAAATGTTTATGCCTACAGCCTGCAACACTTCCAAATAAATCCATAATTGAACCACATAGTCCTTCATTCTTTCGACTCCCTTCACCTACTAGAGGTTTTGGTATTATTCTCCCTTGGAAACTTTTCTAGATTCCATGTTCATACCTTGATAGTCGTCTGTCTCCATCCAAGCCACAAGAATGATTAAAATTAGTAGCCTACTGTATGCAAATGGGCACATCCCTGCTTGGACTTCCACTACATCCTCCATCAAATTGTTCATTAAAAAGAGTGACCAATTTATTTGTACCCCTTCTGTGCAATGTTGTGCGCATGAAATAACCCCATAATCACATTGGGTAGGCCTATTCCTCTGCAAGATCATAATATATAATATCTATGCACCAATTTGGACAACCAAATCATTGATGTTGTCAACACAGTATGCCCGTTTGGGACGATTCAAAACATATCACTTCTTTAGTCTTTCTACAAGTCTCTTGTTAGCATCCCTTCTTCTAAAATACTGCAAGGGTTCTAACCCATCCACATGTAACCCCATGATCTCTAAAATAAGTTGGATCTTTATTGTGACTGGTGTGCCCAACCACAAAGTCCTACCATGAAAAACAACAAAAAGCTGCCTAACATAGGCATTCACCTCATTCAGCCACCCAAAACGCGACATATTAATAAATCCCAATGATCCTTCTTTTTCTAAACCATGTTCCCAATCCAATGGAATGAATTATATCGGTCTGCCTCCAACTACCACCATAGGTTCATAGGGTTCTTCTATGATTGATGTGAATGCCAGTAAATCATGATCACCATACTTCATTTCCATTAGCGCAGGCACAATATCCATAGTGCATGTCATCCCTTGTTTTATCGTCGCCATCTTCATGGGGTATTTCTGGTTCTTATTCATTTTCCTTAGCTTCATGCCAGGCAGCATGGGAGCCACATACCTAGGGATATCCACAATGGACACCACTATCCAGGATTTCACCTCCATAGCCCCTAAACTTGAAGGACCCATCTACACAGGTACCTCCTCCTCTTCCTGTGCAGACGTTCTCATCTTCCACTTATTCGGTGCAGAGGAGCTAGGCCACTTCCCCCTCCTCTTCTTCTTTAGAACAAAGGGATATCCCACCGACATACTTGTAATTTCCTCCCCGATCATGACTGGAATGACTAATGAATCCCTCTAACTAGAAATTTCAACTGTGACTTACTCCCTCTACATGCCCTGCATCTCGGTGACTGTCTGCAACTATCCCAAATCTACTCCTAAATCAACCAATCGCCACAACTCAATGTCGTAAATCAACACAATAACACAGCTCAGCACAATTTTGGAACTCAACAACTAAATGCTCAATCTTGCACAATGGTGAATGTCAACCGCATTCAACCGTTTCTTATAGCATTGAGCCAATCGAACTGCCATCATGACCAAATCAACTTTAATCATTTCAACAAAATCATGCATTAATCACCTAAATCCATTGGCAATCCTGTCAATCCAACGGTCAGATTGGCCATAAATATGCACTTCAACAACCACCATCGGTTAACTTCTTTAATTCTCTGCACTTATTATTGACTTGATGGTGTCGCGACCCCGTGGCCATCGTGACATATCTTCCCTAACTGTGCTATTGACTCCTATACTTTTGTATCCACTCCCTCTTAGTGCACCATCATTCTCACTATCGTCTCATACAATTTTTTTTTGTTGCGCAATGCCTCAAGGATCGCGTAGCTCTAACCCTATCTTATAGGGCTTCAGCCTGTGACCATTGACTAGCTCTAGAAGCATCGCTCCATCTAACTATTGCAGTTGCACTCCACCACCTGAAGTAATGGAATTAATGAGATATGGACCTAGCCAATGCATTTGTAGCTTACATGGTTGCTTCTTGAACTTGCTGTCATACATCATAATCATGTCTGCTTGCTGGAATTGTTTGTGCTTAATATTTTGATCATGCGAATCCTTCTGTTGATCCTTATCAATACACTAGTGAAAACTTGTGACAAAGAAAACTTCCTCGAGCTGACCTAACTGCATCGGTCTCTCTTCTAACGCTGCTTCATTGTCCATGCATGTCATTGCTATGATGTGCAAACTATGAACAATGCATTCCATAGGCATGACTCCCTCTTTCCCATACACTAGTTTGAATGGTGTCTATCCTATCAAACTTTTATCGGTGGTGCGATATGCCCATAAGACTTCTGGACTATTCAAATCCCAATCATCGCAATTGGCATTACATACTTTTGTAAGCACATGCTACAACACCTTGTTAAACTCCTCCAGTGTCATTCACTTGTGGATGATATGGGGTACTCTTCTTATGTTGTATCTAAAACTCTATTAATTCGCTAACTATGGAGTTGATTAAGTGACTCCCCTAGTCGCTCATTAATATCCTTGGCCACCCAAATGGAGTAACAATGTTTTCAAAAAATAAACTCGTTGTTGTCGCAGTGGTGCAATCCACAAAAGATGCATCCTCCACCCACCTTGTCAAATAGTTTGTCGGTGTGATAATGTACTACACACCAGTACTCTTCCCAGGTTGGTTAATTGGTCCCACAAAGTCCACTGCCCATTTATCAAATGGTTGCAATGTTACCTGAGGTACCAGCGGTATCTCATCGCTCCTTGATGTTTTTCAAGTTTGTTTATAGACATCGCAGGTCTGTGTATGACCTGTCACATCACTATGAAGAGTGGACCACCAAATCCCTATGCGGAGCACCTTTATAGCAATGGCGCAACCTCCATAATTTCCACCAGCAACTCCCTCGTATGACTCTGCCAGTATCTTCCCTTGTTCATGTGGTAGGACACATTGCCGCAAGATCTCATTTGGTCCTAGTTTATAGAGTTGTCTGACAATATACTGGAAATATACCTCCTTCACAACCAATTGCTTCTTTTGTCTCATAGTCAACTCTTCTCATTTGATTCCTGTCATCAAAAAATAGACTATGTGCTCATAGTAGTCATCCACCATATCGAATTTGAATAGTTGTGCATTTGGAAACCCATCTTCAATGTTTTTTGGTTCCTCACCTATCTCAGTCCTCAATAACTGATCTAGACCCACATTTGAGCGTCCCAACTTCAGAATGATCTTGAAATCAAATTCCTGAAAGAGAAGTATCGAGTGGCGTATCTTTGCCCCCAACAAAGGCCTATTGACTACGTATTTTAATGCAAAATGGTCTGTAAACATCTTGAAATTACAACCCAATAGGTAATGCCTAAAATTTTGTAGTAGATATACCATCCCCAGACCTTCCTTGTCTGTGGTAGTGTAATTTTTCTCTATAGAAGATAGCTTCCAACTAGCGAAAGCAATCAGGTGATCAAGTTCTCCTTCTCCTAGCTGTGTCATCACCACACCTAAAGAAACTAACGATGAATCCATGTGTTCATGGAATTCATTTTTCCAATCAGGAAAAACTAGTATTGCTGCGGAAACCATCTTGGCCTTCCCTGTCTCAAAACTTACTTGACACCCTTGACTCCATACAAACACTGCATCCTTCTCATAGTGTCTCATATGTCCCAATTTCAATCTCAAATGCTTCACATTTGTTGGTGGTGGCAATATCAAAATCAATACAATGTTTGTTGGATCCACCAACAAACCTTTCTTGCACACAATGTTTCCCAACAACATCCCAAATGGTGCATAAAAAATACACTTATTTGAATTCAACGCGATCTGATGCTGTCGAAATAATTCTAGCATCAGTTGGATGTTTGCGAAGTGATCTCTGATCAATCCATATACTTTCCAGTCATCCAGGTATACCTGCATAAAATTATGAATAAAATCCTTGAATGTGGAGATAACAACCCAAGAAAATACTGCAGGGGCATTCTTCATCCCAAATGGAATGACAGTGTACTAGAAACAACCCCATTCCGTAAGAAACATTGTCTTGTACTGATCCTCCTTCACAATCCTGATCTGGTGATATCCCGAAAATCCATACATCAAAGAATACATATCTTGACCTCCTACTCCTTCTAGCACCTTATGAATGAAAGGTGTCGAAAACGGATCACGCAGATACACATCATTCAAATTTTTGAGGTCAACATTGATTCGAATATCACTAATCTTCTTGTCTTGTACCACCATATGACTGATCCATTCTGATTCTTTAACTGGATCAACTATTCCAGCATCTAGCATTCTATCGAGCTCTTCTTTGACCCTTTCTTTTTATGATGGACTCGGGAGATATCGTCGATTCCTTACAGGATTTGCATCAGGATTCAATGGGATCTTCATTTCTCATAAATCTCCTAGTATTCCTTTCATCTTAGAAAAATTGGTTGGAAACAAATCTTGAAATTCATGCAGCAAATCTATGATATTCACCATGGTATGTTTGTCCCAGTAGTCCCCAATATTCACAAAATTAGGATTCTCTTCCATTCCAATGTTGAACTTCCTAGTATTCAATGGTTGATTTATTGGATCTGTTTGTACATTGGATTCTATGACATCCCAGATCCCTTCTATCTCTTGAATATTGATATTCTACGAATCGTCGCCATCCTCTAGTCCTCCAGTTAGATTATAAAATTCTATCATTGATTGCATCTAATAATGCGCATGCGTATCCAACAGGTATGTAATGGGGATGTCCTTCAAAAAAACATCGCAGATGTGTTGCAGCACCTCATGAATGGTTGGATTAGCATCCAAGAAACTGAAGGTGTGAGTAAACCAAACCGTCAATTCCTCCTAGGTAGTGATTTCTATGCACAAATCCACTGAGACATACCAAAATCATGGAATCTCATCCAATGTGTGAATAAAGGAATCAACCCACTCATCCTTTGGTCATGATTCCCACAAGGTCTAAGACTCCAATAGATTCTCACCAGGTCAGTTCTTCCCATCACACCTTCCATCATGGTACTCTTCTGTATTACCAAAGAGAAATATCATCAATATTTGATACTGCGACCAGCCAGTGATCGACTTCTGATGGGTCTCCCACCAGCATGCTGGAGTATCCTTCAACGGTTCATTTAACTCCAACAACCGTTGTGGTTCTGATACCTTATCTTCAAATTCCTCTAAAAATTTAGATAATTCAGGAATTCGTTCATATATTGGTAATTTACCAATCTCAGTCCCAACTCGACATAGCAAATGTGTGATCAAGCCACACTTCCTTAGTGATACCTCATGCATGCGATTCTCCCAGTTCTATAATGCATCATCAAAGCTAGAAGACACCAAGATGGAGCTGCACCAACCAAGCTCACCATCGATTATCGGGTGGATATAATCCTTTGAGATATTATATGCATGATCCCATCTGTTTACAACTTCATCCCTCACCAACTCAACATACCTTCTCCCTTCCTCTAGATCCATCGAAGCGATGACCCTGATGTCGTGGTTCTCAAAAGTCATATCACGCTTCTTAATTTTGATCACTGCTAATCTATCATTTTCCCATCCAATTCCCAAATAACATGGGATAATATGTTCCACCATCAACAACATCAATGGCATCAAAATATGCATAGGTATTCATCCCTTCAACTTCTCAATCAAGGTGCGGAACCTACCCAATTGATGTTACTCTGGCATGGTTAGCCAGTCACAATTGTATAGGGAACCGAGCCAACTTTGGGCTTCCCATCTTTTTCCATGTCTTCCTTGTTAAAATATTGACATCTGATCCTAGATCTAGGATGACTTAATCTACCTCGTATTCCCTAATCTGAATATTCATTCACATCTCTTTTCCAATATTTTTCTTATGTAACAAGTTATCTAGAGAATATTTCCATCCCTTAGCCGATATATTAAATAGACTCTTAATCTCAACAAGAGCATCAGGATATCTTTCCAACAACAGACAACTTTCAAAAAACTGCTGCAAGGTACCATGTTGCTGCGATGCTCCTGCGACCGAACTAGAATCAAAAGTAGTCGTCATCTCATAGATAGGTAACTTACCAGGATTTCTTCCCATCACATCATGCACTTAAAAAAAAGTGTCTGTTTTAGCATTGACATCAAACTACACCTTCTTCTTCATAGCAAGCCAAATTTGTGTATGCGAGCTACCATCTCTTGTTGTCGCTCCTCCATGAGTAATGATAGTAACGTAATAATATTGCATTCTTGGTTCTACTGAAATCATAGGAACAGCTGGTCCCTGATTCTGGTTCATCGGTGGATTCACAAGGTGATTCACATTTTGATTTGCATTTTGATTCTGGTTCTAAAGTTGATTCTAGTTGTACAATTGATTATGATTCTATAGTTGATTCTAATTTTGCAACTAATTCTGATTCTACAATTGATTCTGATTCAAGTTCTGTAACTGAGGCACATTCCCTTCCTACTACTTCACGATTGACTATGGAAAATTCTTGACAGTGTGATCAATAGCGATACAATATGTATACTACGCTTGTAATTGTGCGAAATCTCTATGATAATGTCCTAATATAGCTCAATTGTAACATTGGACTAGTCCACAAGATGGTCTTCCTCCTTGACCAAATGCTCCACCTCGTCCTTTTCAGGATCCTCTATGGAATCCTGCTTGTGGTTGATACTGCGGTGGATTAAATTGTTGTTGCGGGGGATTCGACTGTAGTTGAGCATACTACTGTCAATGACCATATTGTGGCTACTACGAATCCATTTGCATATGATTATACTACGTTTGTGGCGCAAAATTCTGTTGTAACTATGGTTGTGGTACAAACTGCATTTGTGGTTGGGATGCAGTACAAATTGCGGTTGAGGTTGTGGCAGTACCACCTACAGCTGTGGATTCTATACCATTTGATGATCCTCTCCCTTCACATAGTATGAGTCATATGTTCTTTCTTGGAGTAGGTCATATGCATGAAAATCCTTCTCTTCGTGCTCGAAAGATTGACAGAATGTACAGTATAGGTTTGTTGGCTTCATTACCATCTTTTGCATATATCTGCACTCTTCATGTTGATCCCTGTAAAATTGGAAAATACGACACCATGCCACAGTACCCCAAGTCAATGGGTTTGGCGCTCCATACAACAGGTAGTTCTAGTAATCGAGATATTTCTCTTTAGTATGTCCATATCTGCGACATCGAGTGCACCAAACCTCCTCGTGGTGTTATTTTCCTTTCTTAATATCTTACAAAAATAGCTTTAAGTTTTCCAACTGTGTCTAGATATTATTCATGCCAATCGTATTCTCTCCAACTGAAGAAGCCTCCAACTTCATTGTGATCTCCAGAGCCTTGCTCTGTGTCGCAATCTTTTGTTGCATCAACGGTAGTTTGATATTAGTTAGAAATGCCATAATGAACCATTACTTATTCTAGATATCTCTCATTTCAAAGCTGAATCTTTCTATTATTGTCTTAAATCTTTGATCAAAATCCCAAACAATTTCATTAGGATACTTCCTAGTCTCCTTCAGTTCACTAATGTAGTGTGCCTTAGATTTTGGCTTTCTGAACTCTTCAATTAGTAATTTTTTGACTTCAGTCAATATTTTTGATGGGGCCCCCGTAGGGACTTGTACGAATTGCATGTACCAATCCAGTGTATGACCTTGAAGGGTCATCACCAATTGACCTTTCTTAAATTCATCATCCGTAGTTTGCTTAATAGTCCAGACTGTTTCACATAGGAACCAATATTTTTTGGTATCTTCAGTCCCATTTCCATGGAATAGGGGTAAATTCTTGTTGTCTCTCTCCATTCTGATCCTTCTTCCAGTAGTCACTGATATGCTACTATTAGAATGTTGTTGACAAGTCGGACATGACGGTGTCAACCTAGCGTTTCTTCCTCATTGTGGCATAGTGAACGGAGGTGTGGGTACGTTGTCTCTCCAGGTCAGCCTTCTCTCTGTATTGGGATTATTTTGGTAATATCCTTTGTCATTGTAGGTTTGCTTCATCCCACGTGGTCTTCCTTCATGGCCTTGAATTTCAGTCGCAGGAGGACTATCTCTTCTCCTATGGATCTTCTCTTCCAAAAACCTTCCTCCTCCTATTGTAATACCACTTCCTTCCTCGGCTTCCCTCATAGTCCCATTGTAACTTTCATCCATCTAACCCTCGTCACCATGATACCCTCAGCCTCTGCACACCTGAACTTTAATACTCTAGGTGCATCTTCGGTATGCCCTTTTCGTAGATTAGCATTTTAATGGAAATTACAAAGACAACAATAATCTACTGTTGATGTAATTGTAACTTCGGAATGTATTCACTTGTATTTCTTATCTATTGTAACCCGATGTTTATTCCAGCATGTATTTGAGTCATGTCATGCCCCGATGTTCCGATCGGGAAGTTTCTATAATGAGAAAGTCATGTCAAGTCATTGTGGGTAACCCTCCTATTAGTAAAGGGTTAAAGTGCCCATAGTTGTGGGGCCCTTGGGTTATTATACTATCCTAGTGAAGTCGACCCTAGGTGAGTCATTGTAATTCGGGGAAATAGTCCCCACCATTGTGTTACCCTCCTATTGGTTGGAGGAGGCAAAGTCCCCACAAGTGGTGGGGAAATAGGGTTATTAGACACTCCTAAAGATGTCGGCTCTAGTAAGTAATTGTTAAGTGAGGCCAACATGTTGGAGTGCACTTTAATTGAATGGAAGAATATAAATAGAGAGTGAGAGCCTCTCTATTTATCACTTGCAACACATCACTCACTCACTCAAGTATGGCGCCTAAGTGAGGAAGAAAATACACTGGGACTAGATAAGAAGAAGACTACTGCTATCGGGAGTGCATCTTGTTGTTTTCTGGTTTTACCATTTTGTGTTGATTCTATCTTTGAGGAAGTTGTGGGGTTTTCTCCTTTATGGTTTCCCCTAGGAAAACTCTTTGTGTCTCTTCTCTCTTGTGATGTGCTTATGTTTTATTGCTGTGCTTGTTATTCTCTCTGTGAAAAGATCCTAAGATCATAATGCTAGCTTATATGATGAAAAACTAACATGGTATCAGAGCTAACCTGAGAAGAAGACATTGTGCAGCTACAAAATCTAGGGCTTCTTACTTTATGGGTCTCTCTCCACAATCTATCAGCAAAAGTATGCTAGGATGACTCTCCATTGAAGGGTGCATCTTTCTGTTGAAGCGGAATTCGATTCCGAGCATTTTCAGTTTTCGATGCGGAAATTAGGGCTTTCTACAGAAGAGGAATTTTTGAGTGAGACCAGCATAGGATTCTTTTCCTCATCAAAACCGAAATTTAGAGACCTGGATCAAGAAATTTGGTTGAGTGAAACTCCGGGAAAGTCAAACCATAGTTTGACACCGAGCTTGAAAAACCCTAAATACTAAAACTGATAAGTTTTGGTACAGTCTCTATATTCCATGGTTGGCGAAGTCTCAGACCCTAAAAATTGCAGGGGACTAATATAAAATCCTGGTGAACACTATGTCCAAAAATCAACCTCAGATTCGCTATATTTTGGGAGATATGATCCCTCCACGTTAGGGTTCCATCCTCTTCCAGAATTCATCCTTAAACCAGACACCTGAGGAGAATTGCAATATATTGGGCTACAGAGGTCCAAATGGAATTCTTGAAGATGTTCTAGAAAGGGCACAGAATTTAATTTTGGTGGTCTGAATATTAGACTCAGAATATGAACCAGTGACACGTGGCATGCCATACAACCTCGCTGTTCTGAACAGTCCTGTAACAGGTCACCTTGGGAAAAGGATCATAAATCCCAAATGGTGAAACCAATTCTAATGAAACCTATGGTGTTATATCAAGAAATGCGAGGTTACCTTAGTGAGACATTTCAAACACAGAGGATCATTAATTGCGGAGATATCACAGAAACAGTAACATGAATTTACGTAGAAGAAATTGGAAATCTAGGGCTTCTTGTTCTGAGAGCTTCCCTCCACTGTTTTCAAAAAAGGAGTACATTGGACAGCTCCATTCGAAGAGATATATCTGTCTATCCAATCAGATCTGAAATATTCCAAGTTTTGAAAATTAGGGTTTCTGTGACAAACCCTAGATCAGCCAGCTCCAGAACGAGGACGGACACCTCAAATCGGTAAGATCTAATCCTTTGCTATTTTCATTTGAGGTTCTCATTTCAAAGTGATCTATCACATCATCTTGATGATAAGCTTGGTGAAGTTCACAAATTCCAAGCATAGAAGTATTTTATCTCTCCAAAGAAAATGGATTGGACACCTACATGAGTATAGAGGTGCCAGTTTCAGAGGGAGATGAGGCTAGAAGCCTTACACAAGAAGAACTTGGTCAAGGCCAAGAAGATCATTGTTGATTCAGTCATGGATCAACTTGTACCACAAGTTTCTTTCTTAAAGACATTAAAAATGTTTGATTCCTTGACCAAGCTATTTGAAGGGAAGAACAGAAATCAGAACATGACCTTAAGAAACCAGTTGAAGAATGTGAAGAATGCAAAGGCGATGCAGTCATACTTTACAAGGGTCTCTCAAATCAAAGAACAACTTGTAGCAGTAAAAGAAGAAGTGAAGAATGAAGAAGTGGTGATAGCCACCCTGAATGGCATCCTAGGATCATGTGATTCATTCATGCAAGGAATGTGTTCCAGACGAAAGTGATTGCTTTCAATAGACTCTAGGAAGAAAACTCACAAGAAGAAGAAGCTCGAGAAGAGAAGGTGGGAGCAACTGAAGATCAAGCTCTCACCTTCCAAAGAAGATCCCTTAAGAAATGAGGAATATGAAGATATCAACTCTTGAAAAACTTGTTATCCACCTTAGCATCTAGATAAGAAATGATGCTATTATGAATGAAGAAGACGATGAAGTGGAAGACTCAAGAAGGAGTATACCCACGAAACAAATAAAGATAAGTATTCAATTGTCATTTCATGATATTATTTTGTTATGCATTTGTTTATATTCAGTTGATGTATTATGCATGATAGGATGCTTGCATTAATGACAGTATACTACTAATATGCATGTGATGGGTGAGTAGCTCATGGTGCTATACAACTCTCCATTGCTACTTATCTAGAATGAAACCTCTTTGCTGACATATTGGATTAGTGCACAATCTCAATGTTGTCCTGGTAGAGATGGAAGGCATCTAGAAAGTTTCAGTGAGATATGGATGAATGTTGCATTGGCTAAAGTAGTTGCATGATCACTTATTTATGCATAATAACTTTCCAGTATGAATATTCCTTATGAAATGTTTCTAACCATACAAATGCATTTGACTTGTAGGAAAGATCGCATACATAATCACCTACAAGCAAAGAAGAATGAAGACTTGTTCCGAAGAACAAGTGACGACATTTCAAGAAAAATAATAATATGATAAATGCAGTGACATCATTGATGCAGAACCTTCCAGCCACCAAGAAGAAAGGGAAGACCAGTTCAAGAAGAATGATGTCAGGGCGCAGTATCGAGACCTGAAGAGAAGTTTGTAGTTCCATCATGCAGTAGATGGAAACATCGTGGGATAAAAACCAAGATTCATAGCACGAGGCTTCTCATGAAAAGAAGGCATAGACTACGAAGAAACATTTACAGCCACTAGAAGTGAAGTCATATGACATGCATAATCATGTGTGCAAATGAAAGAAGACATTGTACGAGTTTAGAAGACACCCATGGGATAACACATACATGATGAGCTTGAAAAATATCGTAACCTTTGCAACAAGGTTGATAAAGGATGACAAGCTCACAGATGGTTGTGAGAAGAACTTTTGAAGAAGTTCAAGATAGATGATCTTAGTATCCAGTGATCCTAGATGGATACTACTTGTCACTCCAGTACAAAATGTTTCAGTGCATAGAATAGGGAAGACAGAGGGAGTATGATGCTCTTCTTTAGAGGGAGTGACTGTAAAAGATCCTGAGGTTCGACATGGTACGACAAGATGAGAAAATTACTGATGAATCTAGGCTTTACTGATAGTAAAGTGGATTCCAACCTTTGCTTCAAGGTTGAAGGCGGAAGATCAATAATGCTCCTGTTATGTGTCGATACACTATTTTCTAGGCATGGAGGTGTGGACAAGGGAAGTATGTAGTAGAGATCCTGAATAGGTTCAGGATGATGGATTGCATGACCACACTTATGGCATCGAACATGAAGCTATTGAGTGATGATTCATCAGAGACGGTTGATGCTACGATGTATCGTCAGATGATTGGGTCCTTCATGTACTCGAGACCAGATATTTTCTTTGCTGTGAAGACATTTGAGACATGTTCACTTGATGGTTACAAAGCATGCAGGGGTACAGTTGATTATGGGGTCAAGTACGATGCGTATCAAAAGATTAACATAGAGGGTTATGTTGATTCAGATTGGGCAGGCAGTGCCATCGATCAGAAGAGTACTTCAGGATGTTGCTTCAGTATGGGATCAGGTGTGATCTCTTGGTTTAGCAGGAAGCAATCCTGTGTGGCACTGAGTACAGCTGAAGCAAAGTATGTCGCATCTTGTTCATCTAGTTGTTAGGCAGTATGGATGCGGAAGCTACTGTCTGATATATTTGATATCCAGTTGGATGCTACTTGTATACATTATGACAACCAGAGTTGCGTGAATTTGTCAGAGAATCCAGTGTTCCATGACAAGTTGAAGCATATTGAGATCAAGTATCACTATATTAGGGATATGGTGTAGAGAGGAGCAATGAAGCTCCCGTATGTTGTGACAGAGGAACAGATAGCTGATGTATTGATGAAGCCATTGGCTAGGATAAACTTTGAGTACTTCAGGGAGAGACTTGGTGTTCTCCAGATCGAGGTTTCCTCCAAGGGAAAGTGATGAGTCCCAAAGCCATTTTGACGAGCAGGTCAGATGTAAGGGCTGAGCCATTCTGTCATGGTGAGAGGATTTGGTTCCTTCCATGTCATATATGAGTGCTAAGATCCAAAGCCATTCTAACGAGCAGGTCAGATATAAGGGCTGAGCCATTTTGTCATGGTGAGAGGATTCAGTTCCTTCCATGTCAGATATGAGTGATGATTGCCATTCTGGGAGTGGAGGCACCTAGTCAGTTACCAGGAATACTCAGTCAGGGACTGAGAGAGCTATTCTAAGGAGCAGTTCAAATGTAAGGGATGAACCATTATGTTCATGGCTAAAGGATTTAGTTCCTTCCATGTCAGATGTGAGTGTTGGCCATTCTGTTGAGTAGGACAGATGTAAGGGAAACTGCCACTCTCAGGGAGAGTGGAGGCACCTGGTCCATTACTAGGTAGCTCAGTCAAGGACTGGGGGCCATTCTGACGAGGGTGTAGGATTCAGTTCCTACTAGGTCAGATGTGAGTGCAAAAATATTTCATCATTGTGGCGGATGTGGTTCCAGCCTGGGTGAAAAGAACAGAGTTCTTTCCTCATTGTGGCAGATGTGGTTCCAGCCTGGTTGAAAGTCTTCCATCATTGTGGTGGATGTGGTTCCATCCTGGGTGGAAAGAACATGGTTCTTTCATCATTGTGGCGGATGTGGTTCCAGCCTGGATGGATGTGAGTACTATGCCCTTCTGACGAGTAGGTCAGATGTAAGTGTAGCCATTTCACAGATGGTAGTTGATGTGCCTACCATGCTGGTGAATGTGAGTGCTGGGCCTTTCTGATGTGATTGTATTTTACTACATGATCATATGTGAGTGTTGGGCATGCCTTTCTGATGAGCAGGTTAGATGTAAGTGCTGGGCGAAGACCTACCTGGTGGCTAGGCCTACAACCATCATGAAAAAGGGATGGCTCTATAGAAATTCCTATGACAAGATAGTACACACATGATGATGACCAGAGATGATCCTGATCGAGCTATGATCCAGATCTAGTTATGATGACTCCGAGAGATCCAGATCGAGTGATGATCCAGATCCAGCAGTGATGATCCAGATTGATAGATGATCCAGATCCAGATCCAGATCGAGTGATGATCCAGATCCAATCTAGTGATGTTGATCCAGATCAAGAGATGATCCAGATCCAGTGTTGATGTTCCATGATGATCCAGATCGAGAGATGATCTAGATTCAGTGACGATGTTCTAGATCGAGTATGATCTAGTGACGAAGTTCCAGATTGAGTATGATCCAGTGACGATGATCTAAATCAAGTGATGATTCAGATCCAGATGAAGATGACCTGAAGATGATGAGGACTTGACGATGACCGAGATGATACAGAGAAGAATACTTGTGCTAATAAATTGTGTCGAGAGAATACCTTCCTAGTTAAGAGGGAGTGTTGATGTAATTTTAACTTCGGAATGTATTCACTTGTATTTCTTATCTATTGTAACCCGATGCTTATTCCAGGATGTATTTGAGTCATGTCATGCCCCGATGTTCCGATCGAGAAGTTTATATAATGATAAATTCATGTCAAGTCATTGTGGGTAACCCTCCTATTGGTAAAGGGTTAAAGTCCCCACAGTTGTGGGGCCCTTGGGTTATTATATTATCCTAGTGAAGTCGACCCTAGTTGAGTCATTGTAAGTTAGGGAAATAGTCCCCACCATTTTTTTACCCTCCTATTGGTCGGAGGAGGCAAAGTCCCCACAAGTGGTGGGGCACTAGGGTTATTAGACACTCCTAGAGATGTCGGCTCTNTAGGCCAACATGTTGGAGTGCACTTTAAGTGAATGGAAGAATATAAATAGAGAGTGAGAGCCTCTCTATTTATCACTCGCAACACATCACTCACTCACTCAAGTATGGCACCTAAGTGAGGAAGGAAATACGCTGGGACTAGACAAGAAGAAGACTACTGCTGTCGAGAGTGCATCTTGTTGTTTTCTAGTTTTACCATTTTGTGTTGATTCTATCTTTGAGGAAGTTGTGGGGTTTTCTCCTTTATGGTTTCCCCGAGGAAAACTCTTTGTGTCTCTTCTCTCTTGTGATGTGCTTATGTTTTATTGTTGTGCTTGTTATTCTCTCAGTGAAAATATCCTAAGATCATAATGCTAGCTTATATGATGAAAAACTAACATCTACCTCTAGGTGCGTTGAATAACTCCCTTTATTATTCGCTATAGGATTTAGTTGTATTGACCACAAACTGAGTGATATAGCCTGTTAGGATTATTAATCCTCCCTTATTCATACTTTCTATTAGATTAATTATGGTAACTTAGGAACCTTAATTAATTAATTCAGTCCACTAGTATCATTAGGTCCACTTGGCCTAATGGGGACACATGTACCACTCACTGGAGTGTGGGGAACACTACTATAGGTTAACTTCCACATACTACATGTGCATGCATAAGTTTGGGTGCCTCCTAGACCAATCCCTACATTTTAGGAGCCACTGGGAGTCCCGACATCAACCTACTTTAGTCAATTGGTGTTAGTACTAGTTAGTCTTAGTTATCCCCCAGTTACATTTAGTTACTTCACAGTCAGTTAAGCTAGTGCTACCAATGCATGGTTGCATGGGGAGGAGCGCTTTTCCTACCTACCTCACTTAGTTGCACTGAGTTAACTAGGTGTCAGTGGTTGTTGGAGTTACTGGTCATCAAGGATTTGTCTATTTGGACTCTAATATTGACTAGGAGACCTTGAGTTAGAGATTCAATTAGATATAGTCATATCCACTTAGAGGATTCGAATTGATTTCCCATGCATTCAAATTCTACCTATGCAAACTATTGTAACATCGGATATTATTATGATGAATGATACTATAAATTCCTAAGAAATACTTGTCCGTTTCCTATGTGGTTCATTTTGCTTAATTTGTATCTTCATTCTCCATTCAATTGCTGTAAACATTATTAGAAATCTCTGCTTGAATATCTAAATGGAATTCAAATTCTAATATGGGATCAGAGCCCTCTCAGGAAGGTTTCATGCTTGTTTCTCCCCATGAAACATCGGAAGGAGTCGGATTTCAACAGAAGTCCCCTATAAAAAATTTCTAGCTCTGGATTTATTTAGAGCAACGAAGAGGGCATGATGGACCCTGAAAATATGTTCATGCCGGGAGGGAAATCATGATTCTAACAATTCATATTTTTTAGTTTTATTGCAGTGAAATTGTCATGTGCTACGTAGCTTATGAGAAGTATTTACAGTATTCCATCAAGAGAAATTATGAGTTCTCAAACTCCTGAACCGCAGATCCTCGCAACTTCCAATTACCTTGATATGAGGATTGATATGCAGCTAGCTTTTCACAATCATGGATACCACAGGATCGTACATGGATGGGAGGCTGAGCCTCATCAGCTGGTAGAGCGGAAAAAGTTCCTAAACTGTTGTGATGAAGCATTCGGGTACTTATGTACTTATATTTCCAGAGATATCCTCTTTCATCTAGAATGATTGAGGACTCCTAGAGAATCCTAGGAGAATCTTGATAGCTTATTTAACAAACAAGATGATCTTTGGGGACACATTCTAGATAATGAGTTGGTATCTTTACATCCCGGCAGTTTCGAGACTGTTGATCAATTATTCTCTAAATTGAAGTCTCTAGTGCTCCAATGCAGACAGTGCGGGATAGAGAGGAAGGATGAGTAGAATATCATTTCCATACTCAGCAAAATAGGCTCTGAGTACTCTGTATATGTCTCTACGTTTCATTCCAAGTGGGAAAGCTTTCCTGATTGGAAAATTCCTTCTTTAGATTCTTTTTTCGAGTCCTTAATCAAGGAGAAAAATATATTGATTCAAATGGGATTCATCCAGACCTCCAAAGATCAAGCTCTCTTAGTTCAAGCTCTCTTAGTTAAAGACTGTTCCAAAGTAAAAGCAAAGGGGAAATCAAAGAAGAATGAGCCAAAGGTAGCTGATTCGAAGCTTAACCAAAATATGCAAGCTTCCAAAAGGGCCTTTGACTCTAAGAAGAAGAAATTTGGGAAAACATTGTGTCCCTATTGTGAAAAAGGGTATCACCTTGAAGATCATTGTATGAGGAAGGAAATTGATGAAATTTTTTTTCTATCAAGGAGCATAACATTCAAGGAGAAAAATAGTCTGATAATGGACAAGAAAGATGTCATGCTTTGAAAGTAGGACCACCTAAGTCTACATCCTATTTGATTGATTTTGGAGCCCCCAACCACATGGTTTCTTCCAAGGATATCTTCTCCTCTCTCAGTGTCAAGGAAGGTCCCACTATTCACATGGGATATGATTTCCAAATCCGAGCAGCAGTAAAGGGCACCATTAGAGTGAAGCATGGTGTGTTCAGAGATGTCCTATATGTTCCTTCTGTTGCAGCTAATCTATTGTCTGTTTATCAGATGACCCATACTGGCTCACCAAAGCAAGCATTGTTTGGACATGACTCAGTAGAGATAACCAATATCTCAACTGGGTATATTGTAGTGAAAGGAAGTTCTGATCACGCCTCCAAGGCATATTATTTCCCTCACTTCATGCCATTCTTAGTTCCAGCATCATCACAGCTTCCATTCAAAGCTGATGAAGGTATAAACATTCCTTCACTTCCTATTGCAGTTTTAGTTTCAAATCCTGACATTTCAGATTTAGATTTAGAAGAGGAGTCATCCCAGTATGATCCAGACATTGAGCATACAACTCAAAGGGATCTAGATCCATATCCAACGTCTACCTCATTCCAGCAGCCTAAATGGGCTAAGAATCTCACAGAAGCAGCTGGAGATGGTGCTGGGCATCCAGATGACAAAGAAGAACAAAGTACCAGTATCAGAAGGAGAGTGTAGCATTGTTTCACACAGATCCTATTCTTGCTGAGAGGTGTTTTATGATGCTTGGCTTAGATCCTCAATCCTTTAGGGAGGCTTTCCATGATCCTATATGGTAGGCATCCATGGATGAGGAGTTTGATTTGATACATGAAAACCAAAACTATGAACTTGTCCCCTTGCCTCCAGGAAGGAAGATGGTATAGTACAAATGGATCTACAAAACCAAAATAGTTGTTTATGGGACCACAACTAAGTACAAGGCTTGGTTGGTGGAAAAGGGGTATTCTTAGGTCTAGGGCTTAGACTACAATGAGAAATTTGTTGTAGTAGCTAGAATGAAATCCATTAGGCTGGTATTGGCCATTGCTTATGCCAAGAGATGGGAACTACACCACATGGATGTGAAGAGTTCCTTCTTTTATGGTAATTTAGAGGAGGATATCTATATGAAACAACATGAGGATTTTATTGATGATCCTTCCTTAGTATGCAGACTGAGGAAATCACTGTATGGACTCAAACAAGTTGCAAGGGCATGTTACTCCAAGATGGATGCCTTCCTCATCTCTCAGAAGTTTGAAAGGTGCAAATATGATTGCAATGTCTACATGAAGAAGAAGGAGGGGTTCTTTCTTCTAGTTGTAATGTATGTGGATGACTTGCTCATTACTAGCAGCTTTGATGTTGGATTGAGCAACATCAAGTATGCTCATAATAAAGCATTCACTATGACTGAATTAGGACTATTAAGACAATTCATTAGTCTCAAAGTAAGTCAAAAGGCTCTGGAAATCATGATCTCACAGTCTAGGTATTCATCAAACATGCTTAGAAGGTTCCACATGGAGGATTACAAGGCAGCCCCCTGCCCTTTTCTTTAAGGAATCAGGCTTGAAGAAGGTGGCTCCACACCTTTGGTAGACAACACTCTCTACAGATAGCTCATTCGAATCCTTCTGTATCTCACTCATTTGAGACTAGACATATCCTTTGTTGTGAGTTCTACTACCATATATATGTCAGAGCCACATGAGCTACAATGGAAGGCAGCAAAGAGGATCTTGTACTATGTGTAGGGTACTGTTGATTATGTGATGCACTATGTTTTTGGAGCACAACCAAATCTCACAGGATTTACAGACTCAGAATGGGAAGAAAATGGAAATGATAGGAAATCCACCTTGGGTTTTGTATTCATGATTGGATCTGGTCCAATTTGTTGGTCCAACAAGAAGAAAGAAGCCCTTGCACTTTCTTTAGCAGAAGCAGAGTATCGGGGAGCTGCGAATGTATCTATTCAGGTAGTTTGGCTACATGGAATCTTGATAGAGTTCAAGATTCATACTTCATGTACGATAGATATTTATTGTGACAACCAGAGTACAATCAAGATCTCCACTGATCCTGTTCAGAACCAAAGGAAAAAGCACATAGAGGTTCACATGCACTACATTTAGGAGCTAGTACATGACAGAACTATCACACTGCACTACTATCCGACAGAGGATCAGATTGCAGATATTGTTACCAAGTCTTTTACTGAAAAGAGATTTACCTTTCTTAGGTCTCATTTGGGCATTAAGGCTTGATTCTCATTTCCTATTTTTGAGGGGGGTTTTCCCAACTGGTTTTCCTACCTCATTTGTATTTTGTCTCTTAGATTCTATATTGGGTGAACTATGGTATTATTACCAGGGACCACAGTTGTCCAAGTGAGTATTCAGGGGGGTGTTAGGATTATTAATCCTCCCTTGTTCATACTTTCTATTATACTAGTTAGCCTAACATAGGAAACTTAATTAATTAATTGGGTCCACTTGGCCTAATAGGGACACATGTACCAATCGCTAGAGGGTGGGGAACACTACTAGAGGTTAACTGCCACTTACTAAATGTGCATGAATCATTTTGGGCTCCTCCTAAATCAATCCCTACAATTTAGGAGCCACTAGGAATCCCGGAACCAAGCTACTTCAATCAGTTGGTGTTAGTAATAGTTAGTCTTAGATATCCCCTAGTTACATTTAGTTACTTCATAATCAATTAAGCTAGAGATACCAATGCATGGATAATGCATGGTTGCATAGGGAGGACCTCTTTTTGTACCTACCTCACTTAGTTGCATTGAGTTAACTAGCTGTCAGTGGTTCTTGGAGTCATTGGTCATCAAGGATTTGTCTATTTGGACTCCGATATTGATTGGAGACCTTGAGTTAGATATTCAGTTAGATACAATCATATCCACTTGGAGGATTCAAATTCATTGCCCATGTGTTTCAATTCTACCTTTGTAAACTATTGTAACACTGCATATTATTATGATGAATGATACTGCAAATTCCTGAGGAATACTTGTCTTTTTCTTGTGTGGTTTGTTTTGCTTAGTTTGTATCTTCGTTCTCCATTCAATCGCTGCATACATTATTAGAAATATATTCTTGAAGAAATAAATTGCATTAAAATTCTATTATATCCTTCCAATATACTTCCAAGACAAACTTCAACTGCCCTTGATGCTATGTTATCTACTGCTTGCAACTCCTGGATCAATTCTAGGGTCCAGGAAGTTGGTTCACCTCCTTGAAATTTTCTCTAGCGATATGTCAACCACACCAACCACTCGTACAATATGATCAACAAATCAGAGAAAAATTGATCATGCAGACCATCGTGCATATACTCTATTATCCACTGATCTATCATTAGTCCAGGGTTCAGATTTTATTTCTTAGTGAACTCTCTTATTTTTTGGTCGAACCAATCTTGGATCTTTGGTTTTTTTGGATCTGAAAAAATTTCCTCTCCTATTCAAACTAAGGTCCCAACAATAGAACCATTTGTTTACACAAACCCAGTCAACATGGGTTCACCCTCTGTCAAAACCAAAACCACTGCGATCTCCTTGAGCACCAGCCCATACAGGTTTTACCACGTCTGGCAACACCTACAAAGAATATGAAATCTCACCCGAGATGTTCGAGAGAGAGCTGTGAGAACAAGTTTCCTGCAGCATGGAGAAGGACCGTGTGTGGCTATTTAGTGACTAATCGTAGCATCGTTCCATATATCTACTCATTCACATTATGCACTAACATAACATCATTTAACATATTGCAATAGCATAACATCATTTATAGAAAAGGCATTGATTTGCAGACATACATTAACATTATATCATCATTTAAAGAAGAAAACACATCACAGCAAATCATAGATCCATTTCATTGTTACCCATTACAATCATCATTGGATCGCATAAATCAAGAAAAAGGAAAAATATTAAAAGACACAGTAGTTCTGCTCAACCTCTGTCATTTCATATTAACTTCCGCAATAAAATGCAATTCACCAAAATACTTCCACAAGTTGCATACACATATCAACAAGTTTAGAATGGAGCTCTATCTGAGAATATAAAAAACAACAAATAAGTACTAAGATATCCCAAGAAGTGACCAAGAAGAAGATCTAACATTTTCAATTCACCATCTACTTATAGGATTGCACCTTTACATTGGTGGTCCAATTAACTAACTTCCTAACTACTTATTGACATATTCTTCAAAATAGTGACCAATATCCACAAAATGTGGTCGAGAACTTCAAAAGATGACCAAAAATACATAAAATATTATATTCACGTCTTGCACGCCATATTCAACTTGTTTTTTAGCTTTGACCTTGCACAACATCCGCGATGTTGCACAACTACCTCAACCCAAAATTTCCTTCCAAAATAGTCATCCTAGTTTGCATGGTTTAAGGGAGGTTGGGCACATTTTCTCACCTACCTATATCATATGATTGATTCTGAACCAATTCAGTTGACCGGAGTTGCATTAGTGAGCTATGATGGTGATTTTACCACGCTGTGTTAGCTCCAGAGTCATTCTAAGCTGGAAGATTCAAATTCAAATCCTACCTAAGGAAATTGAATTCTCTTATTTGTAACATCATTATATTACATACATATTACTAATTAATGGATGTAATGCTATTAGTTGAATTTTGTCTCCATGTGTGTGCAATTTTTCCATGAATTATTGATCAATGTTTACTAAATTCTTCCTCTCTTTTGCAACCTTATCTTCAAAGTTAATTCATTTAGGAATGAAGATCCTATTCTTCATTAAATTAAATATGGTATCAAAGAAGGTATCTATTCCATCTTCAAACCTTGGAAACTTACATTGATGCACTAGAAGCAATTGGGTTCCACATAAATCCTGGTAGTCTTTCCTTGCTCTCTCTAGATGGTTGCATCCAAAGAATCATTTTCTTCATTGAAAATTATCGATGGTCCAAGTATTCACATGGGAGATGACACTCAAATACAAGAATAAGGAAAGGGTTCAACCAACTTAGAGCATGGATTGTTTAGGAATGTTCTCTGTTTACCCTCATTGACCACAAATTTGTTGTCTATATACTAGATGACCCATACAGGCTCACCAAAGTGAGTTGTATTTGGTCCTAACTCAACAAATATATTATATATCTCAACTGGGAAGCTTATAGAAAAATGTGTTGTAGACCATTCCTCCAACGCATATGAATTCTCACACTTTTTCCCATAGTCAGATTTGGTACATTCTCAGATACCATTTGAAAGGGAAGGTAAATTAGTCCTACCTAATCCTTCGAAATATGATAATGTTTCCATTAATGTTTCAGATTCATAATTTGAATCCGATGACAAAGTTGAAATGGTTTATGGAATTAAAGATGAAGTAAAATCATATCCAGATCCAGATCTAATCCCTAGCCCCAATCCTAGGCCTAGAAGGGATTAAAATTTTATTGAGGTTACTGGGAACATGATAGGAGAATCATATGGCATGAGGAGAGCAAGATCTCAGTTTCAAAAAGAGATCCTTACACTTTGACAAGCAAATCTAGTTCTACCATAGAGGAGCTACAAACTCCTATAGAGATGCTTCATGATCACAAGATCTGATCAATAATTCTGCTCACTAAAGAACAAATTGGATAATGTCACTCTTCCTCTAGAAAATAATATACAAAGGAAACATTTCTTCTCCAGTCGGTCATTATATTGGAAGAAGGTGTAGAGGTTCACATGCATAGTACCGGAAAACTAGTGCACATAAGGACCATCACTCTACATTACTGCTCCATGGGGATGTAGATTGCAAAAATATTTTCATAAGTTTTTTACTCAAGAATAAATTTTCTCCTGGTGCAAAGGCTTGATTCAGGTATTGTTCCTTGGTTTTCCTACATATTTTGAGGGGGCAGGTTCCCATGAAGTTTTCCCCATTACCTCATTTTGTTAAGTAGTAATTTTCTGCATCTAGATTTTTTTGGTGACCTTTGGTCTTAGTTTCTAGGTCCTAGGTTGTCCAAGTTAGGAGTAAGGACAGGTGTTAGTATTAATTAATTAATCCTCCTTTTACCACCATAGTCTATTTGTATTCACCTATATTAGGAGTTCATTTCCACTTCACTAGTGAAATGGGGGACTCATCTGGGGCCTACCTAACACTGAAATCACATGTCTACATGAGTTTAGGACTTGCAGGGACCAATCCATATAATCTAGGAACCCACTCTAAGTTCTACCAGTAGTCACCAACAGTTGACCTTAGTTGGTGTTCTGTTATGTTCATTTATGCTTTGATTCCCATGAGTTAGTTCACTTGTATACATGCTAGAGAATCTTTTCATGATTTAATGGATGTTGGGCACATTTTATCACATACATATATCAGTTAACTTATTGTGAACTGATTTAGTTGACCATAGTTTCATTAGTGATCTATAGTGGTGATTTTCCTACACCAAATTAGCTCTTGAGTCAATCCAGGTTGGTAGCTTCAAATACTACCAAGGAATTCAAATTCTTCTATTTGTAACACCATTGTATTACATACAATTTACTAATTAATGGGTTTAATATTATTATTCAAATTTTGTTTCCATCTGTGTGCAATTTTTCCATGAATTATTGATCAATGTTTACTAAAGTATTCGTCTCTTCCACGGCCTTCTTTTCAAAGTTAATTGATGCATGCTTGAAGATCCTATGATTCATTATATTAAACATGGATGTTCTGATATGGTTTGACGTAAAAAATTGTTTTGTAATGTTGATACATATATCTAATAAAATGATATATTTTATGCATGTGATGTAGTATAATTGGTTAGAATGCATCCCTAGTCTAGAGGCCCCCCTTATTGGGCATGCAATGCATCTTAAGTTATGTTAACTATATTTTATTGTAGATGTTGGTTTCAAGTAGGTTTGATGAGTGTATTTTATTTATGATTCTACATTTTCATCTAATTGATTTAATACATTTGAGGAGTGGTGAGTAATAATTATCTAATTTGGGTTTCGCAACGTGCAGTTTTTTATTTTAGCTTGAGAATCCATTTGTTATTCAACTTTAGTTATAGAGTGTGGAAACTATTTTAACTTTAAATATGTTTTATGTTTCATAACATAACAATTTGATATGTTCTTTTGATAGACATCTAATATCAAACTAATTCTTTTTATTTTCATTCTAATTTTATGACAATGTGTCAGATATAGATCTTTGAATGTGGTGGTTGTCAAAAATTCCAAGCATTCTAAGTTTTATATCAGTGTAGAAGCACTTTTGTTGATAAGTTTAACTAGAATTTGATTCTTTAAAATTTGTATTCATTATTAAAGAGCGATTGCTGAATGAAAAATGGAATAAGGAGACATCCAACTTGAGTTCAATAGTGAAGTTTTGGAGCTATACTAGTGAAGTATGGACTTTCATTACCTATTCATGTGATTATAAAAATATCCATATGGAATGAATGGAAACTAAATAATTAGAAGGACTTGAATCCTAGTAGATTGTATGGATTATTCTCTCCATATTGAAACGCCAGTTAGATTCTTTGTATTTTTGGTTGAGTGAAGGACCTTTTAGTAACAAATAAGATTTTTTTGTCGGTAAAGTTCCATTCGGAATAGAATTATATTGTATGCAAGTTGTGGGGTTATGAAATTCATTTCAATGGATTGAGTTAGCTAATATTATTTGAGTTTCATAGATCACTCCAATTTCTTGTATTTGCATCTCTAAGGTTATGATCACCCTGGTTGACAATTTTATGTTAGAGTTAATAGTGCATATAATTTTGCTAATAGTTTCCACCACAACAGGAGATAACCACATTGAATTGGAAATAAAAAAAATTATAATTCTAACAACAACCCACGTCCTTCTTTTATTACGAACAAGATATTAAGTAGAAACCCTATTTTTTAGCCTAAATCTTAGTTTGTACTCTAAACCCTAGAAACCCTAGTTGGTAGCCACGAATATAAAATGAAATGTCACCATTGACCAATATTTACTATAAAAAATTCACAACTTTACAACTAAATCTATGCATATAGACTTGATCTAGCACTAGAAACCTAATTGGTAAATGGTGACTTTTTATAACGATAATTACAATCCACATCCCTCTTTTTTTATGAACAAGACATTAGATAGAAACCCTATTTTATAGCTTAAAAAATTAGTTTGTAGTCACTAAAATAAAATAAAATGTCACCATTGACCAATATATATTATAAAACATTCATACCTTTACAACTATATCTATCCCTAGAAACATAATTTAGAAACCTAGAACCAAAATCTAGCCAGAATCCTATTTTAGAAACATAGAAACCTAATTCTAGCCTTATGAACCTAATATATCCCTAGAAACCTAATATAGAGATAGAAACCTAGTCAGTGTTAATATCAATATCACCATCATCGTCATCATCATCATAATTTCCATCATCATCCTCATCCTCAGTGTTACTAACATTGGTAGCATCTTTAGGTAGTGGTGACTTCTATTTTGTCAAATACGGAGCTAGGGTTTTTCTTAGTGGAAAACATGGAAATTCTTGCATTAGAGGGTCAAATTCCATGTAAACCACAACAAAACCATCTCTCCATCCTTGCAAATAATTCTATGCTCATATACACATCCCCAAACTTACAGAACTTAGTTATATCTACTGGTTTAAATTATATGGCCTCGGCTTGAATCCACGATGTGTCCCTAAAAATATTTATGATTTGAGTTTAAAATAGCCATGGAATGGTGGTGGTGTATTGAATAGGAAAAAATTCAAATCTATTGGGTTTTAGACATCAGAATAGTTCTAGGTGTGCCTCACCCCCATAGGTCCATGGCTAGGAACTGGTGTAGTTCAACAATTTCATAAACTAAGGTTTCGGTTAATAAGAGGCAATGCAATTTATACACTAAGGGTTCAAAGTGGGAAATGCCTTGATACTTAACTTATGGGTAGTGCTCCCATATGATCCCTACCCAAACACACTTACAAAATTTTATAAAACTAAGTTCTTCTTCCTCGTTCAAATTTTGGTTGCCCCGGATCTAATCCACCATTTGTCCCTCAAAAGATTTACAATGTGAGTTGAAAGTGTACATAGAATGGTGATGATGGTTTGGATCATAGAACTATCGAATCTGTTAGATTCTATAGATTATATTAGTGATAGGGATTCCTCTCCCCCATGGTTCCATGCTTCATAACATTTTTTTTGTTTGATGATCTCATAAACTAGGGTTTTGGTCAATAAGAGGCAATGCAATTTCAACATTAAGGGGTCAACTTGGGAAATACGTCCACTGAGAATTTATGGTTAGTGTTCCCATGTGGTTCCTTCCCAAATACACCTTCAAAATCTTATGAAACTCATTTCTACTACGCGGTCTAAATTGTATGCCCCGAGCTCTGATCCACCATGTGTCAAACTATGACAAAGTATCATTAGAGGAAATTTCACCTCAAAATGGGCCTCCTAAAGAAAATGAATAAAATAATAGTTAAAATAATAAAATAATATTTATTAATTTTGGAGGAAGAAAATAAAAAAACTATTTTTTTGTTCGTGTTTTCGACATATCTCCCTATGTTTTTACTCAAATTTCGATCGAGATAGCTCATTGGATGTAGAATTGAACTACACATCCAATGAGTACCCACTCGGCATACTTTTGATGGTCCTCTCTACCCTAGAAACAAGAAATACCTAAAAAAAGAGCTATCTCGATCGAAATTTGAGTAAAAAAACAGGGAGATATGTCGAAAATACGAACAAAAAACAAGGAGATATGTCGATCGAAATTTGAGTAAAAAAACAGGGAGATATGTCGAAAATACGAACAAAAAAAGTAGTTTTTTTAGGATACTTATCCCCAAATGTATATTAAAAATTTGTTTAGGAGGTGCTCCCTATTTGAATTTTAAATCATTTTGATTGGATAATACATGGTGACATGGAATTTTTATTATTTTAAAAAGGCCCATTTTAATATGAAATTTCCACTAATGGACATTGTCAAGTGGAACACAATGGGCATGTTGATGGTGACAATGCATGTGATGGTGAAAATTGAAATGAGTATGATGATAGTTATGGTGATAATAATACATTGTCACAATGAGTATGGTGATGGTGGAAATGAGAATCTTATAGAAAAACAATGAAAACAAATCTATGACAAAGCTTATGCAATTTATCAATTTGTTTATCAATATGAAAAATTAGAGCATGAATGGTGATGGTCACAATGAGAATGGGTATGGTCATAGTGATAATGAACACGAGGGAGACAATGATGAAAATGGGCATGAGGATGGGTATGGTGACAATGAGGATGGTTATGGTGACAATGAACATGAGGATGATGGTCGATGAAATATTATGGATGAGGATGGTGATGGTGAACATGTGAGCATGAGGATGATGAGACATGATGATGATGGTGAAAATGGGATTGCTAATGGTGAATTGAGATGGTGATGGTGACAATGATAATGGGGATGGTGATGGTGATAATAAGCATGAGAAAGATGATAATGAAAATAGGCATGAGTATGGGGATGGTAACAATGAGGATGATATTTGTGATAATGAGCATGAGGATGATGGTGGATGAGGATGGTGATGGTGACAACGTGATCATCAGGATGATGAGCCATGATTGTGATGGTGACAATGGTCCTATTTATGGTGGAAATGTGCATGGGGATGGTGATGGTGAAAATGAACACTCCAACCACTTAGTGTACTGTGAACCAAAAATGATAAATATTAAAACTTTTCTTATTAAAATAGATAATCACTTAATGAAACTATAATACATGAATTGTGCTAGGGACATAGAAAAAAATTCCTTACATCACTCAGTAATGTAGTCCATTTGTATCATTTTTGCTACTAATTGTTAGGACTATTAATCATCCCTTTCCCAATTTTCTCATTATGTCAAAATCAGGAGTCATGTCTAAATGAGGAGTCCTTTTAGTCTATTTTTAGTCACTAGCACAATTGATTCCGCTTGGCCTAATTGGGGCACATGCATCAGTTACTAAAGTATGGGGAACAATAATTGAGGCCAAGTTCCATTGATTGCACTTGCATGAATCAGTTTAGGAGACTCCCAGATCAATCCCTACAAATTAGGAGCCACTGGGAGGGCTGATACCAACTTTCATCAATTGAGTTCAGTTGGTGACTAGTCAAGCTTAGTTAGGAGTCAGTTACATTAATTTCTAGTTCCCTACACTCAGTTCTATTCAGTTAGTGCTAGGATTGCATGGTTGCATGCAAGTGAGGAGCATTTACTCACCTACCTCATTCAGTTAGACTAGTCATCACTGAATTAGACATTTGAGTTTGGATTTTGAACTCCGATGTACTCCGATAATAATTTAGACAAGGTTAGTTAACCATTTAGTCAAGTAGAGTCCAACCAATTCGAATTTCCTCACATGGATTCGAATTGCATCTGGCTATTTAGCCATTGTACTTCATTGTAATTAATTATCTAATTACTTTTTTATTAATGAAAGCTTTCATAGTTGCATCCATTTTTTCATTGTTTCATTCTTCACATTATAATTAAAATTGTGTTATTTTTCTCGTGAGTTGTGTGTTGGTCCATATATACTTGTGCTCAATTTTACATAGTATTAGAGCCTCGGCAGGACGAGGAACTTCTCCTACTATAGATTCATACTTGGATCCATTTTTTTTTAGCAAAATTTCTCTTTCCAGTATTGCACCAAAAGTGGAGAATTTACCACTTAACATCCCAAGTTAAGTAATTGTTGATCAATATTTCTTGATCAACTATGCTGGGTGTGAAGGAAATTCCAAAAGTGCATTCTATCGACCTTATTTTGTCTCTTTGATTGTGTGATTTACAAGTTTACCAGTCTCCTTCCCTGCATTCGCTACAAGAAGCTCAGTCTCCTTCATTGCATTCACTACATCAGCTTAGTCCTCTTGTTTGCATTCTAAATAGCTCCTCCAATGGGTCTTCTCACTCCTTTCAACTACCACTAGTGGAAGGAGGAAATGGAGATGTAGCTATGCTCCGAAAGACTCTTCAAGCTCACAATGGAGATAGAGAAAGAGCCAATTCATTATGTTGACAAAGAAAAGTACTAGAATATGCTTGATGAAGCCTTTGGATGCTTGTGCCTCCCAATCTCTAGAGACCTTCTCTTCCACCTAAATGTATTGAAGACTCCCAAGGAGGTTCGGGATAATATTTACTCCTTAATTAAAAAGTAGGATCATCTGAGGATCTATCAGCTGGAGAATGAGGTGATCTCTCTCCATCCAACCAATTTCGAAACACTAAATGACTTCTTCACAAAATCCAAGAATTTAGTGTTCCAATTGAAGATGTGCAAGGTTGAGAAGGAGGATGATCAACTCATCCTTGCCATTCTCTCCAAAATTGGTATAGACTATCAGTATTTGTATCAACATTTCATTCTGTGAAGATCTCTACTCCAAACTAGAAGATTCCTACTCTAAAATCCTTCATTGAATGTCTCACTCAAGATCATGACAAGTTGATCTGAATGGGGATCATTCGATCTTCTAGAGATCAACCACTAGTTATAGGAGGACTGAAGGTTGTGAATTATAAAGGGAAGAAAAAGTATGAGTATCATGTAGAGAAAGAGCAGTCAAATGAGCCTTCAGGTTTGAAGAGAAGCAATAATAATGGCAAAGGAAAGAAACTCTATTATTACTGTTGAAGGGGATTTCATCCTGAAAGCTCCTATATGAGAAGAAAAATTCATGATATGGATCTTCTTCTGAAGAAGCATAAAATTAATATACCTTCTAGTGCAAGGAAGGCTAACCATAGAGAAGAAGCTGAAGAACATGAAGAGACATGCTATGCACTAAAGGCTAGCTGCTCCACCTCACATGCCTTCCTCATTGATTATAAAGCCTCCAATCATATGGTTGCATCAAGAGAATCATTCTATTCGTTGAAGTCTTTTGATGGTCCTAGTATTCAGATGGGAAATAACAGTAAATTTCAAGCCAAAGGGAAGGGCTCTATCAAGATTAAACATGGAAAGTTCAAAGATATGCTTTATGTTCCCTCCCTAGATACAAACCTGTTATCTGTATACCAGATGACTCATGCTAGCTCTCCAAAGTGAGTCATATTTGGTCTTGACTCAGTGAAGATCACAAATATATCTACTGGGAACATCATAGAGAAGGGTGTTGCAAATCATGCCTCCAAGGCATATGAGTTCTCACACTTCATGTAATTTTCAGAACCAGTGCACTGTCATCGGCCACTTGCAAGGGAAGGTAAAAAAATTTCATATACTTATTTTGTAGTTTCCACAAGTATTACAGATCCAACTGTATCAGTTTATGCGATTGATATTCAGATTGATCCAGATCCAGCTCCAGTCCCTACTTCCACTAGGAAGATGACTGGATTATTAATCCTCTCTTGTCCAAATTTGGTCATATGTCTAAATCAGGAGTCATGTCTAAATCGGGAGTCCATCCAGTCTATTTATAGTCATTAGCACCATTGGGTCCACTTGCCCTACTTGGGGCACATGTTTCAGTTACCAAAGTGTGGGGAACACTAATTGAGGCTCGCTGCCACTTATTGCACTTGATTGCATAAGTTTAGGAGTCTCCTAGATCAATCCCTACAATTTAGGAAGCAACTGGGAGTGCCGAAACCAACCAAGGTCAGTTCACTTCAGTTAATGACTAATCAAGCCAAGTTATGAGTCAGTTACATTCAGTTATAGCCCTCTACCTTCAGTTAGTGCTAGGTTTAATTGATTGCACACATGTGGGGCGCTTTTCTCACCTACCACAGTCAGTTAACCATTAGTCAACACTAAATGTAACACTTGGTTGTGTTTTAAAGCTCCTATGAACTCCGATTATGATTTAGACAAGGACAGTTAACTACTAGGTCCTCCGATAGTGATTTAGACAAAGTCTTGGTTACCTATAGTCAAGTAGAGTCCAATCAATTCGAACTTCCTCATGTGGATTAGAATTGCTTGTGGCTATTAAAGCCATTTTACATTATTGTAATTATCATCTGGATTACTTTTTTTATTAATGAAAGCATTCACAGCTGCAAGCCTTTTGCACTGTTTCATTCTTCAATGCCTGAGTAAATTGTGAGATCTTCTTTGTGAGTTGTGTGTTTGTCTACAGATCTATATGCTCAAATTTAACATGGTATTAGAGCATCGACGGACAAGGCACTTCTCCTCCTCGGATCTCCTACTGGATCATTTTTTTGTTTCGCAGGTACAACTTCGAAATGAATTCATCAGTTCCTCTTCTCACCCGATCCTCAGACTATTTTGAATGGAGGGTGAAGATGAATATATGTCTGAGAAGAAAAAAACTCTTTTTGGTGTCTATTGGACTCGGTAGAAATTCTTTTGAGAGTGATAATGACTGGCTAAAAGCAAAGGATAAAACTTTTTTAAATAATGGAACTAGCTCTTTCTCCTAGCATGCGCTACCACAGTAGATCTATTAAAGATCCACAGGAACTCTGGGAAAGATTGGACAGAACCTTTGGAAGCACATGGAGCATCCTTGATCAAAAAATATCGGCCTCCACTCTCTCTGATCAATTTGTTCAAGATGAAGAAGAAGTAGAAGCTTCTACACAGTCAATTCAAATTGAAGACAGTCTCCATGCAGTGACTCCTTCTCCTGATGGTTCGGAAGATCATGAGATCTCTGATATCTAATATTCTCATATTTCTGAAACAGAAGAAGACATTTGAATCTTTGATATTGAAGAAAAATTCTGCTGCACTTCCATGCAAACATTCACCGGTGATTTTCCTTTAAATTCTGTGCAAAATTTAGCAGTAATTGCTTCCAAAAGTGAAGAGAAATTTGATTTTTCTCCCTCTAATGTTTCTGATGGTGTGGAATTATGTGATACCTTGGATATTTTGGAAGAAATATCATATTAATAGAGTGATCCATTCACTCCCCATGATCTAGTTTTTCCAGCAAATTCCTGCAGGATTGCATGCACCAAAATTCAGAATTTTGAAGCAGAAGAAAGCCGTGCATCCACCGTCTCGGTTAACCATTTATTTGAATCTGATATTAACCTTATTGGATCTGATGTGATATTATTTAGATATTATCTTATATTTATTGGTTTAATATATCAAATTCATAATCTTTCAGTAACGCTTGTAGCTGTTCTCATCAATGGTGTGAAGAAACAAGTACCGCAAGTCTCCTACAAAACTACTGCTGGGGATTTGATTCCATTTCACAGTTTTGGAT
>LPNX010524525.1:403580-429236 GCA_001517045.1 Pseudotsuga menziesii
GATTTTATTTCTGATATGATATTATTTGGTTCATATTTTAAAATTCAAAATCATTCAGTCATGCTTGTAGCTGCTCTCACCAATTCCAGTGTGAAAAATCAAGTACCGCACTTTCTCTTCAAAACTGCTGATGGGGATTTGGTGTTAGTTTCCTCATATGAGGTTGCTGATATTTTATTATGTGATTCATTATATATTTCAGAATCTATATCAGACTATGGAGCTCCATCATTCGCTCTCAACAGTCCCAGTGCTTCTCTACCATTGATCACATGCTCATCTTCTCACAGAACTAGTAAAGAGGAAGATTTTTTGCATCCTCCTGGACACCTGGTCCTAACACTTGGGGCTGTTCTTACCACTCATGGTTTTCTGTTCATGGCTGCAACATATCAGTTTCTTGAGTGTTCTTCACATTCTCCGAATTCTCAAGAACCTTTCCTCACTTTTCAGTTGACTTTAGTTGCTCTACATGGGTCCAGTCTTCATCCGGCAGCTGTCTATATTTCTATTTAGTTGAGCATATCATTCTTCTTCCAAAGAGGAAGATTCCTCTAGACATAATGATGGATATTTTCACATGCCAAGCCCCAGGATACCTGTGCACAGAAGAACCAGATTGATCCTGATTCTACCTGCTTAATTAGAAGGGTTTTTTTTTCCCATGTGGTTTTTCCCCAAGAACCTTATTTTTGAGCAGTTACTTTACTTTACTTGATGTAATGGCTGACCTATGATCTTAGTTACTAGGGCCCACAGTTTTTCCAAGTTAGCATTCAGGGGGGGTGTTAGGATTATTAATCCTCCCTTGTCCAAATTTGGTCATATGTCTAAATCGGGAGTCCATCCAGTCTATTTATAGTCATTAGCACCATTGGTTAAACTTGACCTAATTGGGGAACATGTTTCAGTTACCAAAGTGTGGGGAACACTAATTGAGGCTCACTGCCACTTATTGCACTTGATTGCATAAGTTTAGGAGTCTCCTAGATCAATCCCTACAATTTAGGAAGCAACTGGGAGTTCCAAAACCAACCAAGGTCAGTTCACTTCAGTTAATGACTAATCAAGCCAAGTTATGAGTCAGTTACATTCATTTCTAGCACTCTACCTTCAGTTAGCGCTAGGTTTAATTGATTGCACACATGTGGGGCGCTTTTCTCACCTACCACAGTCAGTTAACCATTAGTCAACACTAAATGTAACACTTGGTTGTGTTTTAAAGCTCCTATGAACTCCGGTTATGATTTAGACAAGGACAGTTAACTACTGGGTCCTCTGATAGTGATTTAGACAAAGTCTTGGTTGCCTATAGTCAAGTAGAGGCTAATCAATTCGAACTTCCTCATGTGGATTCGAATTGCTTGTGGCTATTAAAGCCATTTTACATTATTGTAATTATCATCTGGATTACTTTTTTTATTAATGAAAGCATTCACAGCTGCAATCCTTTTGCACTGTTTCATTCTTCAATGGCTGAGTAAATTGTGAGATCTTCTTTGTGAGTTGTGTGTTTGTCTACAGATCTATATGCTCAAATTTAACAAGTGGAGATCACAAATATATCTACTGGGAACATCATAGAGAAGGGTGTTGCAAATCATGCCTCCAAGGCATATGAGTTCTCACACTTCATGCAATTTTCAAAACCAGTGCACTGTCATCGGCCACTTGCAAGGGAAGGTAAAAAAATTCCATCTACTTCTTTTGTAGTTTCCACAAGTATTACAGATCCAACTGTATCAGTTTATGAGATTGGTATTCAGATTGATCCAGATCCAAATCCAGTCCCTACTTCCACTAGGAAGATGACTGGAAATCCATCTGACACTTAGAAGGAAAATACCCTTGCACTATGTCATGCAATATTACCTCCTTCAAATAAATGCAATAGACTCCCTATAAGATGCTACTTGGAAAGGGCTCAGTCTCACTCCATTCAGAAGATAGAGTGGATGATACACCTCTTCATCCAACAAGATGAAAATGTTACATTCCTCCTTCCTTCCATCATCACTTTGATGGAGAATTCTACATGCCAAGTCCCAAACATCAGGAATGATGCTCCGCTACATAAAAAATATTGCAACAACAATTTTTCAAGTTTTTTAAACATCAATCCAGATTCTATATGCTTAGTTAGAGGGGGGGATGTTTTCCCATGTGGTTTTTTCCCCTGTTCCTTGTGTTGAGTAATTAATTTACTTTACTTTTTGTAATGGGTGACCTATTATCTTAGTTACCATGGACCACAGATTGTCCAAGTTAACATTCAAAGGGGCCGTTAGGATTATTAATCCTCCCTTGTCCAATTTGTATATTATGTCTAAATCAGTAGTCCTTTAAGTCTATTTTTAGTCAGTAGCAGAATTGGGTCCACTTGTCCTAATTGGGTCACATGCACCAGCTACTAAAGTGTGGGGCACACTATTTGAGGCCAACTTACACTGATTGCAGTTGGATGAATCAATTTAGGAGCCTCCTAGATAAATCCCTAAAAAATAGGAGCCATTGGGAGTGCCAATACCAACCTCCATTAGTTGAGCTCAGTTGGTGACTAGTCAAGCTCAGTTAGGAGTTATTTACATTCATTTTTAGTTCCCTACACTTATTTCTATTCAATTAGTGATAGGATTTCAAGGCTGCATGTAGGTGAGGAGAATTTACTCACCTACCTCAGTCAATTAAACTAGTCAACACTGAATTAGACACTTGAGTTTAGATTTTGAACTACGATGAACTTCGATAATTATTTCAACAAGGTCAATTAACCATTCAGTCAAGTAGATTCCAACCAATTCGAATTTCCTCGCATGGATTCGAATTGCAAGTGGCTATTTAGTCATTATACTTCATTGCAATTAATTTTCTAATTACATTTTTATTAATGAAAGCATTCACAGTTGTAGCCATTTTGGCATTGTTTCATTCTTCAATTTCTGAGTAAAATTATGGGATCTTTCTTGCAAGTCGTGTTTTAGTCCATAGATATTTTTTCTCAATCTTACACTAATGGGAATTTCTCATGCTCAAAATGAGGTAGAAAAGATTGTACCTATGAAATTTTTTCTTGAACTATATGTAACTCGATGTTTACACCATTATTAGGTTGTTGTAATGGTATTCAATATTTATTGGTCCATAATACTGATACACATAGCGATTGTCCATTTTTTGTTGTGAGGATAGATTCAATTATTTGCCTTTAAAAACCATTGATCCAATCATAAATTTAGTATTTTCTTCATCTCTAACAAGTTTGAGAATAGTTTGATTTCCCTCTAAAAACCATTCCAACCAATAGTCATAATGTCATTCATTGTTTTCTGGCGTGACCACGGCATAGATGTGTTGTTCATTATAATTACTTACTAATTAATTAATAAACATAGTTCTCAATATTTATTGTCAACCCAGGGAAGTCTATTTATCTCAAAGGTAATCACGCAAGATCTATGCATAAACATTAAATAGAAGTTATTAATCAACTAAAATACCCAACCATCCTATTAATGTAATCTATGCTTTGTTTTAATGCTCAATCCAACTTCAACTACTAATTCATATACCAAAATATTAAAAGATTCCTCAATCCCTCTACTAAAGTAATTCTAGGAACAACTGCTTCAAAAATGAAAGAGTTAAATTGCTTTTGCAAGAAGTTAAATATAGAATTATCACCGTATGTAAGATATACTCTACGATCACAATGTTTAAGCATGAGGGAATGTAATTTATTATTCTATAAATTCACATGCCATATACTAATTCAACAGTTCTAAAAGTTAATAAGAAATTAGAGTAACATAGTACAACTGAAACAATAACAAACAATCATGCACTTGCGGAAGAAAAACTATGCACTATTCAATCACTTGTTTCAACAAACCAGGAAAATTATGCTCATAAATGATATGCTTAATTGCCACACTATTTACACACACCAAGATGAATTCTAATTTCCATTCCACAAAAAATCAAATAAAAGAAGAAAGCAACTAATTTAACTCGACAACTGTGAGAGAAGGTGGGACATTTCCTTATAACATAGATTGATCTACACACTAATGAAAATAAGTACACAATAAATTAATAAAATAACACCACTTTAATTAAAGATAAAGTTCAATTACAGAATTCTCCAACCCACTGTTACAAACTTTCTTTCCAAAATAATCCTAACCTTATGAACCATCTTGTCTTGCTCTAAATACTAGATATGACAATTCAGATCCTCTTAATTCAAACAACCATGAAGATTGAAGATATTCAAAATGTTGAATCATCATTTTCAAAAACATAAGCAGTTTCACTCATAATTACATTCAGGTGGAATTCGTTTCAAAAGAATTAACATCTCCAATGATATGAATTGAACCAATACCATGGAATATCTACTGACCACGTGGAGGATAACTTGAGCTATTTCCAAAAATATTTCAATAGAATCCTTGAAGATGTAACGAGTTACTATATATTATTTCATCCTCATATATCATCAAGCTGATACATCCAAATTTCCCAAATTCTCGGTTGCTTTCATAAATTCATCACTAGTTAGCTTCATTAGGCAACAAAATTATAATCACAGGAAAAACTCTAGGGATTAATAAAACAAAGGAATAATAAATTATACATGCTTGCAAACATGCTCTTATTTTAAGAAATATATCAAATTGGTAACATTAATGAGGTAAAATAGGGAAAGAGAATCATGAAATGAGTGATCAAAAAGGGTCATTTCCATCGCCCACTATCTTCCCCCAATTATCCAATTGCATGTCCTCATGCAACAAAATCCTATGAATATGAATCCAAATTGAATCTCTTTCTGTGGAGGTTGGTAAGGTTGAAGGAATATTCAGGTTTTTCTCCTAGTTTTACAAACCATTTGCAAGAAATTAAGTCTTCCAAACATTCCCTTTCTGCCTTTTTGGTTAACTTGTATACACCCCTGTATTCCTTCTCAGGAAACCATATAAGTGGAAATTGAAACCTCAACCCTATCCAGCTTGTCCCACATGCTTGGATAAACTTAACCTACTCAGGAACCCGAGACAAGGCATAATTAAAATATTTGAAGAAATCTGGTTCTCTTGTTCTCATGGATTCTGAAGCAGCTTCCCATGTTTACTTACTTCCTTCTATTGCATAAGTTTCTTGTTATGATATAATTTTAACATAGGTCGAGATGACATATTTTTGGAGTGATACTATTTGATTAATATTCTAGGGAGAGGAGAGGAACTGTATCTCTCTTGAAAATATATCTTCAAGAGACTCTAGTTCCCCTCAAATCTAGAGGGTAATATTTTCCTCATTCCTTCGAATATTCTAGGAGGCATGCCACCATATCATCTGATTGGTGACAAAGGAGGAAAATCCATCAAATGGATATCTCCCTTGTATGGAACATGATTAGATGAGTGGTCCCTAAAGTATGATAGTTTGTGTAAGTGCACTTCATAGAGTAAGCTTTGCTCAGATAAATCACTCTAAGTGAAAGAATCTAAAAACTGTTAATATGTAACAAAGTGATAGGGTATCCCCTCCTTAATGTATCTCAACATAAAAAAATTCAATTCTTCATATAGGAAGAGTGAATAGGATGGTGATGGGGCCACACAACTTGATATATCTTGAACTAAATCATACATTTGATTCTTCTCTTTCAGCATGGATTTAAACATCCTTAGCTCCTTCAACTCTTCTTATAATTTTTACCATCGGAATATCTTGAAGTTCATCTCCTCGGCCCATTTTTCCTTGATCTCTTTAACAGTCTTCCCATGTAAATACAGGGTAATCATTCCTTCCTTGGATAGGCAAAATTGATACTTCCACTTTTCTAGTTCAACTTTTAACAGGGAGATGTCTTTTGCATCTCCCTATACCTTTTCCTTATCCTCATCCCAATCAATAAACCCTTGTTCTATCATTATTTTTCTTGGGTAAATACTGGTCCTGAGTTATTAAATATTGAGTTCCAGCATCCAACTTTTTGAGTTCATACTCCATGAGAGTGACTTTATATCCATCTTTTTGAAAGGTGTCTCGACATTCTGGGCACAATAATTCATCATGTTCCATGTAATCTTAAACATAGGGAATTTTTTCCATTTGACTATCCACTTCTGCTAATGTGCTCAATCTATGAATTTCTTGTTTCCTTAATATCTCTTTCATCCCTTAAAACTTCACCTTGAGCACCTACACCTCCTATTTCAGTAGGTCATTCTCTAGAATCAGAGTTTCTACTAGAATTTCTCCTTCTATTGCATTAGGTTCTTGTGGATCACCAAATCTTGGAATTGTAGTTGAACTACCCCCTAGTTCTTGTGTTTCAGTGAGTGATCGTGGTCTTAAAATTAGCACCTCAATATCTGCTTTGGTCATTCATAATGCCTCTACTGTAATAAAGGCTCAGGCCCTCATTCTCCTTACTAAACTGAATGGTTGATTTTTGGTACACAATTTCCTCTTATCACCTCTGTAGCACAGGGGGAGTGTAACCCTTAGGATGTATTTCAATATCCTCTTTGACTGAATAAGTAGAATCATCCTTTTGTCATGATTCTACACTTAACTTACTAGATTCTTCTGGGTTAACATGGGATTCAATATCCGTAATTGTTCTTATCTGATTTTCATCCCCATCCGTAATTTCTTCTACATCAATTTATCTCTGTTGCAACGAGATTCCCGCAAGATAATGGGTATTTTTGTTTTGAGGCTCTTCTGCAGTCACAACTTCCTCCAATTATCTTTCTTGGTAATTTTTTGCATCTCCTGATTCCTTAGCTCTCCCTCCAACTCTATCTGAAAACCTCAGCTCATCTTCCTCCTCACTTCCATTATCACTTTATTCCATGGCCACATGGCCTAATGTTATCGGATAAATCAACTCAAGTGGACTCACGATAGATCTCTCTAGTCCAAGTGGATCTAGAACAAATCAAATATACAATACAACCTACTTTCCTAGATCAAATGTAAATGCAAAGTAACAGTTTATATCACCTACCTGAAATATGCAGGTCCTCTTCTCTCATTCTTGATCCAAGCTACATAGTCTTCATATCTTCAGCTGCAAAACCCTTTCAAGCAAGTGGAAACAAGAAAATAGTATATGCTTATCCAAACATATAATTGATCTAATCTAGCAATAAGGAAGAAATCTATAAACATTATCAATGCAGAATTTGTATTAATGTAAACAAGGAGATACATAGAATTAAATAAAGAAGGAATATCACAACCTAGCCTTAACTCTACAATTTTCCATCCAACAATCCAATCCAAAGCCTCCAAAGCAAGATAGGAAGCCTCCCAAAGTCCCAAAGGATGACAGGGATCACCTGGAAATTCCACCAGCATAATAGTACCATAGTCATTCCTCCCTTCCAAATGAAGAGAGGGTTTAATTCATAAGGCTAAAGGGATATAGTAGGTTGAGGATTAGGAGGAGGGATCAAAGGGATCTGCCCTATAGGTTAGGAACTAAATTCCACATCACCTAAATGATAGGGATATACCTCCACCTCATCCATCTTCGAGAAGGGTCTTAAAGATCCATTTTTTCCCTTGAAACACCACTAGCACACTTTACAAAGAGGGAAAAAGAACCATCAGTGCACCTAGAAGTGGGAGACATAGAACTGACATCAACGCCCCTAGCATGAAGGGAAAAAGCACCTTTGGTGCACCTACATGAAGGAAAAGAGCATCAACCTTCCTAGAGAGGGAAAAATGGTAGGAAAAACCTCAATCTCAATCAACCTTAGCAGAGAGAAACTTGGGGATTATGCAAAGGGTTGACGCATGGATCAAGAGTACAAGATTTTGATGTAACAGAATCGCCCCCAAAAGCATTAAATTAGAGGAATGCAATAGGTGAATGCTTTGTAAAGTGAAGAAATCGAAGGAAATGATGTTGGTTGGAAGCTGCTACAATACCACTGAATCAAATCTCATATGACGCTTAACATGGTTGCTGACCAATACAATGCAGATCCATGGTAGTAGAAACTGACTGAACACAATCATGGCTACTAGACACAAGTTTAGATCCATGATGAGATGATAACACAACCATGACCATTAAAAAGGTGGATCCATGTAATATGACTCAAAACAAAACTCCATCGCAACCTAGGAAAAGATATATGACAACCCAAGGTCTTCAAGCCGGACCCACAAGGATACAAGTCTAATGATGTGATTACAAAGTGTTGATGTCGAACATGGTAGAAACCACTTGATTACCAGTAAATTATGTAAAATGTTAACAAGTGTGAGGGAAATCACCATTGACGACAATGATTCCCAAGGTATCTATGTACTTATCATCGAATGTGAATAAAGGACTTGGAGTCGAACACTCAATGCGATCTTTGAGTCAAGAGTCAATGATTTAAACTCATGTTGAAAGCGAGGTAACCTTCCATTAAGGCATGAAATCCCAAGGTACTTGGCTTGGTTTCTAATCCTAATTTTCCGGATAAGAAGTTAAAGTCAACATGAATAGACCCGTCGAAGGAGGGCCATGATGAATCCCCCATCATTGATATGAAAGATGATCAAATATGTTTTAGATAAAATTGGATAGTAGAGTGATATACGAGACTAACTCAGATATGAATAACATGATAGAAGGTAAGCTGACAGCAAACAGATGACCCAACTTCTCTTGGGCATGGGCATGGGATGACTTGGCAGTATTGAATCGAGTCCATGATACCAATCCCCTAGCGCAACTGATGGTGAGACTATTCTTAGACAAATCAAAGGAGTAAGACAACTCTAGGAATAAACAAAGACTCAAAGACAAATAGATTACCCAAGTACTAAAATGCATATGTAGATGAGTGCCACGTTCAAGAGTGACTATGTGCTGCCATAACAAAATAAAAAGTCTTTCCTTAATTTCCCCATAATGATTGATGAGTACATGTTTCATTTTTAATGGTATGTAAAAGGATAACAAACGCTTGATATAGCTCATCCTTTGGATGAGTCCAGTCTCATATGTTTTATGAACCTTAGAAAGGAGGGGCTTATTCCCAGAAAAAGTCCTTCATAGTTTGATTTTATGAGTCTAATGAAAGGAAACTCATTTGTCATTTCATGTTTACAGAGTCTAAAATGACTAAGAAAACTCCAAAAGGGTTCATTTTTCATAAAATAGGCCTATTCAATCCAAAAAAGACATAACCTACCACCAGCTAGTCGACCATTTTGATACTTTTACAAGCGTGAACGTAACAAGTTTTCTTGGAAGTCCTTTTTTGTTTTTAAGGATACTAAAAAGAGCTTAAATATAACTCCAGAACGAGTTATTTTTCATAATCCAATTTTAATGAGTCTGAAAAAACAGTGAAACTATACTCCATACCTCTTCACGGAGTTTTTAACAAGCATGCCTAAGGTATAAAAGGCATTCATAACCTTTTTCATGTTTGAATCCAAAGCATGAAAAAGCGATAAAGTAAGATCAAACTAGTTTTCATGTTTTAACCAGAGCATGGAAAATGAAAAGTAAGCTCAACACCATCTTACTGTTTTTAACGAGCTCAAAGATCAGTTGAAAGAATGCTCAGGGTATGTGCTTCAATTTTTAACGAGCTTGGAATAGAATAAGAACTATGCTCAAAACATGGTTTCATTTTTATGCAAGATTGAAACCAAAAGGTAAACTATGCCTAAGAAAACCTAATTCATTTTTTAATGAGCTTGAAATCGAAAATGAACTATGCTGAAAAGGTGGTTTCATGGTTTAACAAGCTCGAAACTAAAAAAAAAAATCTGCTCAAAATGGCTTCCATTGATGGGTGATTTCCCAACATTGTGTCTAGTGGTTGGTACTTTCCCCTATTATAACTGTCAAGTAGCTAAATCCAACATAAATAGGTAGGGTACATGCCCCCCAAGCTTCGTTTCACCTACTTTACAAGCAGAGGAATTGAAGGTTTGAATATTGAGTCTTGACACAATGGAAGAATCCGTTTCATTTTTTAACGAGCTTGACATGAAAAATGAACTCTGTTCAAGGTCCATTTTATTTTTTAACGAGTTTGAAACCAATAATAAACACTGCTCAAGGAAACCTGTTTCATTTTTACACAAGCTTGAAACATAAAGTAACTATGCTACAGTGGGGACATGCTTCATTTTTTTGCAAGCTTGAAATAGAAAGTAACTATGCTTAAGGGCATCCATTTCACTTTTCAATGAGCTTGATAGAGAATGGGAACTATTCTCATGAGAATCTGCTTCATTTTTAACAAGCTTGACACAAGATAAGAAACTATGCTCGCAACGTCTGTTTCATTTTTTAACGAGCTTGACACAAAAAAGGAACTATACTCACAGGAAAATGTTCTAAGCCAACATGATGTCCAGAGGTTGGTGGGTTTGACCCCTTACATAAGAAGCTAGCGACTAAGCCCCAGTATCATGTCGAAAGGCTAGATCCATGCCCCCTATTTTACCTATGATGGCAAGAAGCTAACTAGAAGGGGAAGGAACCACAAGAACGTGTGGGACATTCAGGGAAGTCTATTGACTAGGAGTCATATGATGATCAGGTTTAACAAAGGAAATTTGATCAACAGTCACAATATTCCCATCATGGGAAAAATACATCACTCAAAAGAGTGTGGACAGTACATATTTCATGGTGTAAACATAATCACGCCCAAGGAGAAGATTAAAATCTAAGGGACCTTGGACTACCATAACATTGATACAGACAGGTTTTCCTTCCAAAGTAATAGGAAACTGAAGAAGCATCTCTAAAGGCATTGTAGGTCTTCGATTAAAAGCTAGTATATGATGGGTAGCTGGAACAAGCATAGGAGAACCTATGTCTTGCCAAGCAGTAGAGGATAGAATCCTAACAGAAGCCCCTTTGTCAACGATAGTGTAGAGTATAATATCTAAAGTAACTCACACAGTTATCTGGAAAGGAACAGTCGAATGAAGACGATATTTTGTTAGGTTACTCCAGTCAAAGGAAATAACCTCACAACTTGGAGATGGTTCTGTCGAAAGAGACAAAATTTCCTCTTGCATAGAACGACCATAACTAACTATGAAAACTTTAGCTGGATGGTTCTCACTCTCGATTAGAAGAGGGGGATAAGATGAAGACTGTGTCAAAGGGACTAATTCAATATCAACACTCTCTGACAAAAGAGTGGGATTGGGTGGAGATGACATCGACTCGACCACTTTAATTTCACTCTCCAAAGAAAGAGTGGGATCAACCAAGGATAGACTTGGATCGACCCCTTCAACTTTACTCTTCAATGGAAAAGTGGGATCGAACACTTCATCAACCAATGGAATGTCAAGGGACAACTTATGATAATCGGTTGGAAGATGTTGTTGAGGACTAGTAAGATCTCCCAAAAAAATTGAAGCTTCATCCATGGGAGGATAAAGGGAAGTGCAGTGCATATCCTTACATAGAAAGAATTGATACCTAACCTTTCCTTTTCGACCCTTAACGAAAGAGTCACTATTTGATGGGGAATCATGAACATGATGATCATAGATTGATGACATAGGATGCTAAGACCACACTTTTGACACAAGGTAAAATATTGGATAGTCCTTGATAAGGTGATCACCCTTTGTTATGAAGAGAAATTCCTATGGTTTGGGGTACCACAACAGATAGCTTGACTCTAGAAATCAATCCTTTCCAATATGCAATAGAAAATAAATGTTTAACACTAAAGGATCATACCCCGTACCTTGTTCTGGACGGTTGAAGTAGATCCCTGTTGAGTTTTCCAACTTCAGCTTGAATTGATAAATTGCTTCCTCAACAACAAGTGAACAATACAAGCATACTATATATCATGGTGTTAGATCTATTCTAGCATATATAATCAAAAATGTATAAGCATTTGAAAACATCCCATGGATTAAATATTCATTCAAACACACATTATTGGATAGGAAAATATATTTCTATTAATATAAATCAGAGATTACAATAGATACAACCTCTATCGACACGTCTGTGAATCAGAGAAACTGAATCCCCCACTTGGGCCTCCACCACCTCAATCCTCCATCTCTCGATAGCAATCTCACAAGCAAAAGAAAAGCTTGGGAAGAACACAAAAGTGCTCCAAGGGACAAAGGGATGCAGACTCAAGCATAAGTTCCGGCAACAATGGACTATAGTTTCTTTACTCTCAATTCTCTCATATGCCTTCAATGTACCATAGATTTCCTTATATAGCTTTTCAAAGGGGTAATGAAAGGTCGAATCCGAGCGATCTCAAGGCATAGGGAAGGCCAGGAGTCAAGTGAGTTGGATCCTTGTCAAGGAAAACTCAAAAAGGATTTGGATTTTGTACACATCCCAATGTACACAGATTTAGGGGTCAAACCCGCGTATATACACGATTAATGGTTTAAAAGTCGCATGTATCATTTTTCACATGTTTTTAGGGATGGTCAAGGAAACATCAAAGGACAAAAAATGGTCCATGAGGTCTAAGGAGTTTGCAGAGGGACAGGGGAAGGCCATACAAAGTGTGATTCACTTGGAGTGGTAAAATCAGCTATAACAGATGCCCCCTAATGTGTGAGGTCAGAGGGGTCATACGATGGCCGAAATAGATTATAAGTCCATCCCAAAAGTGGAGTGATGAAGGATTCCAAATGGAATACCAGCCACTCAATCAGTATAGTACAATGATACAATTCTGCACATAGATGCAAATACATATAGCAGTCTCGGATACATAAGAGTACAATGGCCATGAATAGGCATGATACAAGATATCACATAAGTGGTAATCACCACGTACAATATACATAGATCAAAATCTCCATGATGAAGATCTACAAATGACCATGATATCCATAATGGCTGGAAATGTCTGACATATATTGGAATCAAGTCACTAGAGCTGAAATCTCATGAACACTGGCACGATCAAGGAGGTAGTATATAAGAGATGCCACCAATATGGAAAGTCTTCTACACAAACCGCTATGATTACATGTCCTACTATGTGAATAGAGGTGTCAAGGTTGAACATAGTAGTCCATTGTTTGATTACCGGTCATTAATGTATACTGTTAATAGACGCGAGATCACCCACCGATAATGAAAATGGGAATCAAGGTACTAGAGTGAAAAATAACAAGTGTGAATAAATGTGTTGAGGTCAAACACTTGAGAGGATCCATTGATCAGGAGACATTGATGTATACCCAAAAGACTGTCGATGGCAAGAGAACCTGCCACTAATGACTACAAGTCTCAAGGCACTCAAAATGACTCTAGATTCCAATCCCAAAATAAATGATCTGAAGTCAATGGGATGAAATCCACTGGAAGGCATTAAGGCATTAAGGCATTAAGGTATCCCCCATTATCCAACACAAGGTACTCAACAAAGCTATATAATGTGGAAGGACTCGATCATAAGGTGTACGAACCAGTAACTGTACTGAGAATGGTCAACATGCAAAGTCAAGATAACTGAGGAAGGGCCGAATCAGGCTTCAACTTCCTTCGAACAAGAGAATAATGGTGTATGGTGAGTGAATAAAGGAAGCATAGACTCGATATACAAACTGGGACATCTCTGCGACACAGGAGGCATCGACAAAGGCTCCATAGGGACTAGAAGCTTAACCAGTCGGTGGAGATAAACTCAGATAAACGAGTACAGCTCCTAAATTCAAACTATAACCCAACCAATGGATGTGATATATAGTGCTCTGTTCGAAGGCGACACGACTCGACAGCTGCCAAAGATAACATCTTTCCTTGTCCGGCTTTTTGGTTTTTTGATTTTTTTGGACTTTTTCAATTATTTAAAAATCTTGAAAAAGAATAAAATTGCTTTATAGTTACAGACTAAGAGGAGATGAGTGTCATAAGGGTAAACAAACTAGTTCCAAGCAGTGGAACATACCTATGCTCAATGCAAGGATACATGTATAGGATATTGACACTCGGAGGAAAATCCCCTCCCGGTAAAAAGGAAAACAAGCTGCGAAGGATATAAAAAATGGCTCTGCATGGCTAGACATGAGACAAGATTGGGATATATGGCTGAAACGCAATGTTAGGGGAGCTGGAATAAAGCTCAATAAGGTAGGAAAAGCTCGTGATAATGCATTCACAACTTGACATGAGGGAATCCTCAGGGAAATAGGCCAGCAAAAGATCAAGAGGAGTATGAGGCTCTTGCAAAATGTCATGGAAGTACTATACAACAGACTCCTACACCCTAAAGGAGAAAACGTCAGCATGGGAACCAAATGAAAATAAGGCACTAACTAGGGTACCCATGTAAGGTGAAGCTCTACCACTCATATCATGCCACTTCTAAAACAGAAAGAAGGTTCCGTGACATAATAGAGTGGGTTCGTACCTAAGGTTATGATGAAATGGTCATAAGGTCATGCAAAATGCAAATGGTGATGAAACCTAACCTATATGCCAGTTTAGACATGATACCTGAGATCGGAAAGAAAGGGTCAATCCAACGGCTGAAACGACACTGAAAAAGCTCCTCTACATCATGAATTATGTCAAAAAAGGTCCAAAATGGTTAGAAATTGTCGAAACTATAGGAAAGGGGGTAAAAATTTTCAAATATTTGAAAATTTTCTATAAATAGTAAACAATTCAAAATATTATAAAACATTTGAAACTTTTACCCATTTGAGCTCAGATTTTCAACAGCGAATTCTAGGACATCCAGCCGACGGAATCCACTACCATTTCTTCCAAGTATTTACCCATGCTCTTCTCTTTCATTTTGATGTAATTTTTATCAAATTCCATGGTTAATCAGTTTTCTAGGACAAAATAAAAAGGGCATTGCGGCCCACATGGAAATCAAGGGATTTTCCATGTATAGGGTTGGATATACGTGGAAAATTCCCCCAAAGCTGCGTACATAACCGGCTGTTTTGAAAACAGTCGCGTATGAGGCCGCGCATAAGATTTTCTATGTAATCTAATCTGAAAATTTGCAATTTCTTATGCAGGATGGTCCTAGAGTGGAGAGAGCATGAACATGGTGAGGTAGAGGAGGCAGTAAGGGCTGATATAATGGCTCAACAAGCTCTACGTGCATGTGGACTCTATAAGTTTTGGTGTCTTGGTGGTTTGAGAGCCAAACCAAGACTATTGCAGATGTTGGTGGATTACTGGGATCCAAACTCTAAGTCCTTCCAGATAGATGGGATGTCCCTCACTATAGAGGTGTAGGACATATACTTCATTACTAGGCTTTCTCGATGAGGGGAAGTAGTGAACCTTCGTTCTCGTGGTGGGCCAAGCGGTGGCTTGACTATCGATGAGTACATTGCGGTGTACTGCTATCCAGACACAGAGAGGGTGGGGATTCAGGTCCCTACCAATGCTATACAGTTGTTGGGCCTAAAGGCCATACTATTGACATTGGGAAGGATAGCAGGCTTGTCATCACTCCACGAAGGCCTCGCAGCCTTTGATGTTCTATGCAGTGGAGTGCATGAGACCCATGATTTATGACTAGTGCACTACACTACTGAGAAACATGAGACATTAGATCAGTGAGTGTAAGGAAAGCAGAGTGCGGAAATTCAGGTTTAGCAATATATTGATCATGTTTTTCTTCAAGCATGTTCCAGGATTGAGCCCTAGAGTGGACGTTCCTCTTCACGGGGTTCAAGATCCATCCCAACGGCGTTGGGAATATGCGATGTGCATACTGGGGGGAGGTAGGGTGCCCAACCCCTATCCAACTGACTTCTTTCCATTGTGGCGATGATAGATAGTTGCCATCGATGACTACCCCTATGCAGGGATAGATTTCCGGGGGGACCCGGACATGCCGCTACCACCAGGATCGGCATATGGCGATATAGGTAGCGAATCTCGACCCTCTCTTTTTTTTTTTAAATTTTGAGTTATTTAATTTTTTTGTTTTTTTTGATTATATGGAATCAAAAGACATATTTTTGCGTGACAATACATAGTGACATCTACCATTTGTGTGCAGATGTGGTACCATGGCAGCTAGAAGGCTTCCCTCGTCACAGATGGAGGGGAAGAGGAGATGATATCATGGGTGTGAATGCGGAGCGGATGCTTCAGAGCATTCATACCAATTTTGTGAGGCTAACACATAGGGTTCCCATGGTGCAAGTTGAGGACTTTCATGAGGCTATGTAGCGCCAAGTGGTGGGTGTACCACGAGCATGGATGCATTTATTTCGACAGCTAGCTAGAGCCGTAGTGACCTTCCATGATCAGAAGCCCCCTCCTCCTCCATAGGATTAGATACCTGGGAGTCTATACATTTTGTATTACCATGTATTATATGTTGGTGGCTCGAGAGCCCCAATTTTGTATCATGACACTATGTATTATCACATTTTGTATGTTTATATAAAAAGTTTTATGGTGATCGATTTATTTATTTACATGTGTAAAAATTGTGTTTGTGATGAATTTATTGTGAATGAAACAAATGCCAATCTAACACTTAGTTAGCATATGAGTCAGGAACTTGATTATTAATTTTTGGAATGTGTATGTATGTTATGTTGTCAAATTGTCATTCTAATAATCTCACACGTAAGAATCTTCTTAATAACGTCGGATCTCTAACATGGTACGAACCATTAAGCTATGACACTACTAACTCCGAATCAAGACATACCTCAAGAGAGAGAACACCATGTGAAATGGCATCCCGTAGAAGCTCAATAACGAAACTATATTCAGCAACATTGTTGGAAGATGGCTGCAGACATACGCCTCCTGAAGACAATACATAACCCATATGAATATAAATCACCCAAGCAACAGAGGCTGAGTGTTGAGTGTGACGACTTGCACCATCCACGAATCCTATGTAGGTGGAAGATTCCATTGACATCTACCAAAAGAAACGGAAACTAATCACAAACCCTATCACTATAATAAAAAGACCTAACTATGCAAAACTGTACAATAATATACAATAACCAGCCTTGGCTGAAAATCATGCATAGTACTTCTTGAGATAGAGCCCATTTCGAGGCTCTGCCAAGGCCGTTCCCTCATAATCCACTAACTCATAAGCACCCTTCTCTAACACACATTTGACCACGTAAGGACCCCGCCACATGGGATTAAATTTTACTACCCATAAGGATTCTTTCGGTTGATCCCACAAAAGGACCAAGTATCCCTGACTAAACCTCCTTGGATGGATAGACCTATCATACTGGACCTTTACGCGATGTTTATTTACTTCTAGAGCCACAAAGGCATCCCAACACTGCTCATCAAGTTGCTCAAGATGGACCAAACGCTCCTCCAATGGTGAAGTGTCTGGTAAGAGTTCTATAGTGAGCTTCAAAGAAGGAATCTCGCATTCAACCGGCAATATCGACTCCACTCCATGTACAAGTTGATATGGAGAAAAACCCGTGGTAGTCTTAACAGCGGTTCTATATGCCCACAAAGCAGGATATAACATGATGTGCCAAGTATTCTTGCTTTGTGCGATGGTTCATTGGAGAATGGATTTGAGTGATTTATTCACTACTTCTACCTGTCCATTTGCTTGAGGGTAGTAAGAGGAGGAATGCTCTTGCTTGTACCCTAACTTTGATGCCAACTCTTCCATCATATGATTCTGAAAGTGCGAGCCATGGTTAGTGACAAGCTCTTTCAGAATTCTGAATCGAGTAATAATTTGGTTGAATATGAAGTGGGTGACTATCTCACCATTGGATTTAACTATAGGCATAGCCTCAGCCCATTTCATGAAGTAATCAACAACCACTATGATATGATGGTGCCCTCTAGCCGAAGCTAGGTTGCAATCCATAAAATCGAGCCCCAACTTAGTGAAGGGATAGGCAGTGATAATGGGATGTAATGGGGTAGGTTTCGAGTGCATATTATGTGTGAACACCTGGCAAGGGTGGCACCTCTTGACTGCATCTACACAATCCTTAAAGATCGACGGCCAGAAATAACCCGCTCTTAAAATCTTTTGAGCTATAGAAAGCCCAGATAAATTACCACCACACGCCCCTCCGTGGAAATCATTCAGCACTACCTCATCCTCTTCATGAGTTAAACAATGTCATAAAATGGAATATACCCCAGGTCAATACAAAGTGTTATCCACTATGAGGTAGTTCTTAGAGACGTGACGTAATCGTCGTCGTTCATCTCATGAGAGGTGAGTAGGGGTCTTCAATGTTTGTAAATATATTATGATATCCCCATACCATGGGTCTAAAGTTGAGATTAAGAAGATGTGTTCATCAACAAACAAATCTTCACAAACCAACTCCTTGGCCTTGCTCGGGAAATCCGTTATAAGCTCTGCATAAATTAAAGACTTCTTCGATTTTTCTGAAACAAATTCAATATTGAATTCTTGAAGAATGACAATCCGTTTATTATATTTTTCCCCAATCATCCTTTGAGTGAGGATGAATTGAAATGGATTGACATGGGCTACAACCAAGGTCTGGCGAAGGAGAATATAATGTATCAACCACTGAACCGCATGTATGGTAGCTAAAGCAAGCTTCTCGACATGAGAATAACAAATCTCTGCATCAATAAGGTTCTGGCTCAGATAGTATATGACATGTTCTTAGAGCTCATCCTCTTGAACCAAAACCATACTAATCATCTCCATGGACGCAGCCACATAAAGTAGGAAATCACGGCTATAGTTTTGGGGACTAATCACCAGGGCCAATGCCAGGGCTCGCTTAAGTGCATCAAAGGACTCCAAGGCTCGCTCATCCCAACAAAAGGTGGTGTCCTTCTTCAATAGATGCATGAAGCCTCTAGTCAAATTGGCAAAGTTGACAACAAATATCTGTAAGAAGTTTTCCATGCCTTGCAAACATTGAATATGACGAATATTCTTCGAGGGAGACAACTGAAGTATTGCCTCAACCTTTGAAGGGTCGACTCTTATACCCTCTTTAGAAACAATGAATCCTAACAAACGACCCGACTTCACACAAAATATGCACTTATGAGGATTTAACCTAACCAAATAATGCCGTCATCTTTCAAATACCAATCTCAAGTGATAGGGATGACGCATTCTCATACGAGAATGAGCAGCAAGGTCATCCAAAAATAGTTCAATAATCAACCTGAGATCATGGAAGATCAAGGTCATTGCCCGCTGAAATGTAGCTCTGATGTTTTTAAGGCCGAAGGGTATTTTCCAATATGCAAAAGTTCCCCAAGGACAAATAAATCTAGTCTTATGTTGGTCCTCAGGTTTACTTTGTATCTGATTATATCCGAAAAAGTCATCCATAAAGGAAAAAACCTCACTACGTGCACACTCATCCAAAATCTGATCAATAAATGGTGTGGGGAAATTGTCCTTAGGACAGGAATGATTCAAATCACAGAAATTAGTACATATGCGGATCTCTCATTTCTTCTTATCCACCAGAACGGGGTTTGAAATCCACTCCGTCAAGGGAACAGGATAGATAAAACCAGCTTTTAACAGTTTCTCTATCTCTACCTTAATCGCGGGTGCTTTCCTAGGATTCACCGCATGCAAGCATTGTCGAACAGGCTTAGCATTGGGATAAATCTTAATCTCATGTTTGACAATACGAGGGTTGATACCTGGCATTTCGTCATAATACCAAGCAAAGATATCACAGAATTCCTTAAATAGCTCGGTGTATTCTTGAATCTCAGCATGGGAACATTCCGCCCCAATATAGACATTCTCTATCGTGCCAGGATAGTGAGAAATATTGATAGGAATCGTTGAAGATATGTTCGCCATGTTTCCATCAGCCATCAGACCAGGAGATCTTAATGGAACGATAGGACTACCAACTCTCTCACTGAGAACTGCCCTAAAATCCTCACGCTCCAAGCGGTCAAGCTTAGGAAGAAACTAAGATCTATGATGGAGTTCCTCCCATGGTGGCTCAACTCCTGACATAGCCTCAATAATCACTTCATCTGAAGGGAAAACCATATCAAGGCAGTCGTGGGCATGAGAATATTGTACTTCCCATGCCAGCAGCACATAAGGGTCCTCCTCCTCCATCCATGAAGAGGAAGGACTAGGCTCTGCAACACACTTGAGATTAGATTGATAGGCTATCATAGTTGCAGGCAATGGCACGTCTGTCACAATGGGCTTACTCGGAGTAATCAGTGTAGGAATAATCCAAGGATCTTCCATATGACTTGTGCGAAAAGACAGCGATCTCATAGATGTCAAAGCCTCACTGGAACTAGACCCTATCATAAGAATCAGTGCAGGACAACTAAAGATTCCCATGAGGGATGGATACATGCCTACACCCACAATCCCAGTTTCCGGCTAAGAGTGTTCAACAATTGGGATCGAAGCTCCTGAATATGTAGTAACAGATGAATGCTTGAATGTTTTTTGATCAATCGTGACTATCTTCCCGTTATGTGGAAAGCATACAATGTGAAATACGGAAGAAGCAATGACTTGCATACTGTAAATCCAATTCCTACCCAGCAAGAGATTGTAGTCAAGGGGCGCATCAACCACCTTGAACTCTATCACAATGGTCTTCCCTCCCAAACAGACTTTAAGGGAAGGAAGGATGTTGTGCGGCCTAAATGATCTCCCATTTAACGTAGTTAACATGGCCACTGATTTAGAGAGCTCAGGGGAACCTAAACCCTTCCAACACGATAAAGACATCACATAAGCGGTAGCACCTTCGTCAATCACAGTGCACTTGATGGTAATATTAAGACATTCTACATGAATCAAAAGAGACACATAGTAAGGAAAGCAAGGCTGAAGTCCTACGGTTTCAAATTTAATCATGGAGGAAGAATTCTCATCGTTCACACCAAGGGCAGAAAGCAACGCCTTCCTTTGCGAAGGACAAATCTGAAGCACTTCTAATGCAGACATCGCACAAGGAGTGTGGCCCAAATCCTCAACAACTGAATAGTTCTGGGTGGCTTGGGCATTAGGATTCTGCCCCGAACGCTTAAGGACTCCCTTAGGAATGCGAGGTGCAGCTTCAGGTTTATCCATAGGTTTCTCAATATGCAAAGGGGACCTTGGTGGATCAGGCTCTTTTCCTGGGATGGGTTGTGATGAACCATAATCTTTCACATGGGTCACAACTTTTTTAGCATGTACCATGTTAATGCAACCATGACCACTACCCTCCGGTGGATCTTGATCACCACTAGACTGGTCATGGGACCTCGAGTTCATATTTTGAGGTAAAGGGTTAGTTAGCACAGTTAGGCCCTGTGCCAAGAATCTCGAGGCCTCATCAATATGAGGGCATAAGTAAGTGAGGTGATCGTCCTTAAGTAACTTGCAAGGGAACTTAACCTTACGTTTAGCTTGCTTGTTCCCCCCAGCATTACTGTTGTTCTTTTCATTACTATTAGCATTCTCATTCTTATTCACACCCTTACGATTATTCTTACCCTTTTTTCTATTTCGTCCGGGCTGCTGGTTACCCTTCTGGTCTGACGATTACATTGAAAGTACACTTGCCATTTGGGGGGGTTGAGACAAAGCCGTAGCTTGTCCTGAAGCAGATTGGTTTATTTACAATTGACTAACTTGTTTTGCAACTGAATCCGCAGGTTTCGCACTTGCACAACAAACAATGCCATCGGCATGTGGTCCAGGTTTGACTTTGGGGTCGAAACTAGAACATGGAGCATTGGGAATAATCTCATATAACAAACTAGACTGAGCATAAATCAAGTCTAGTTCCTATGCCCTAAAAATTGCTTGTTCCTCATTCTGCACTCCGGATGTAGAAACATCCTTCACTATATATGGAAATAACGACTTAAGGAACCATTCGAGGAGAAAATCCGACGAGTATAAAGGCTTTAATTAACCTCTTTCGTCTACGCCACTCTTGGATATGATTCGAGATATGTGTGGCTTAATCCTGCTAAAATGTCGACAAGAGTTAAGTACAAACGTCATAACGCACTGGTAGCTGGAAGTGGTTAAGAAAAGTCATCGCTAGGTCATCGAACAAAGCGAATGCTCCCCTAGGTAGTTCTATATACCATTTCGCGGTAGGACCTGTAAGGGTGCATTTAAATAGCCTTAAAAAAATGGAGTCCTGATGTAAGGAATTCGAATAGCTCCATAGGTGAAAAGTAGTAACATGTTCGCTCGGATCCTCTCCCGATTTTCCCTCGAACTTAGGTATGTCTGAGGGAAGCTTAGTAGGGACAGCCAGCCAAGCCGGGTCATGAGCTTCATGATCGTTCGTCAATCTCGACAAGTCAGGAAGATTCAACGTCACAAGGAAAGGGAGCCTAGGATGATGAGGTCGATGGACCGCTCCCTGATAATTCTGATTCATATAGGTCTGATTACCACCATGGCCTTGGCCATAGTGCCCTCCTCCCATTTGACCCATATAGGGTGGAATGGAAGCACCATAGTGTGGTGGACCTTGACTACTAGGAGCTACGAAGTTGTAATTAGGAGAGTAAGTAGGTTGTTGATACCCACCTCGATAAGGTGAAGAACCCTGTCCATATTGCGTCCCATAATAGGGTCCATAAGTCATCGCATGAGATGTCCCATGAGACACTCCGTAAGTAGGAACATATGTTTTGGAAGTAGGAATATACATATCGGAAGTAGGAATGTGACCTCTAGAAGTATGAGCATGACCTCCCGAAACAACAGGTGGTACATGAAGTTGAGACACAACCAGTCTAGTAACCGCAGTATAGACATAACTCGCAGCAACGTTTTGTCCCGAAGGACCACATGAATGAGGTGGAGGGTGAACATTTGAAGAACTAGGGACAAAGGATGGAGGGATCTATGTAATTATATATGTGCTATTCCCTATAGTCACTCGTCTCGGATCTGGTATCCTAATAGGATCACTAACCCTAGACCTAGGAGTAATATGTGATGTAACTTCCACCACCGGGATGGAAGGTGCAATGTGACTAGTGCTCCCAAGTCTCTTCGCATGGTAAGGAATGAGAGTGCCCCCAGGCATAGTATTAGGCTCAAACTCATATTCGACATGAAATTCCAAATCATGTGTGGGAAAACTAGACATACCATAACTACCATAGCTAGTGCTTGCAGGTTCAAAATGAGTCTCAGCATCCTCCAACATTCCATACCGGTAATGCGTCAATGGGGAATCAACCCTAGAGTGAGTAGGTCTATCATGAAAGGTTCCTATCTCAAAAATCACAGGCCCTAACTCAGCCAAGTCGGGTGAAGGATCATAGGTAGGAGTAAACTCCCCATCTTCCACTTGAATGGGAGAAGGTGGTTTAGGAATACTTTCTATATGGTCTCCCATGGTGTGTGAATCAATGTGCAAAGTAGTCTTCCTGGACTGTCTATGTCTCTCTCCCAAAGGAGGAGGAGAAGTAGAAGGCGGAAGTCCTGCTAAATGACGATAATGATGAGGAGCCACACCCAAATCCACAATGACTCAAAAAATAGAAAAGACTCTCTATTTACACAAACCCTAGGCAAGCTATCGTGCATAGAGCAATCACCAATAAAATCTAAAGCCAAATGCAAGCAATCAAGGGCAGGATAAGTGAGCTCCCGAATGAAGCAGGTATGTCTCGCCTAGGAGAGGCTTGAGACTCCCATACACAACAAGTGGAGGTACGTAACCAATTATTGTGGCCCTCGGGTTCAACACGTAAAGAGACTGTGCTGTCCAACAACAACCTAGCCGGGACACCCGCAGAATAACCCCTGCAAAGTACCCCCTTGATATCCTAGGTAAGGCCACTAAGGTCACCTCAATATAATCAATGCTCAGGCAGACAGTCGTAGGCGATATTGACCGTATGGGCAGGGTAGCAAAGCTTGAAACTCTTGAAAAAGCCCCCAGATATGAATACAATCCTGGAAATATCTCCGGTGCTACTTAGTTATGACTAGGGGTCATCCCAATCAATAACCGCTCACACTGCCTGGTGATTAACTCCCTTTTGAGAGGAGGATCTTGAGAAACACTGGTTATACCAAGGATTTCACACACTCACCTGGACAGACACATACATGTTGTTTTTTAGTGGTCTTAGAGAATTTACTCACAATGAACTATTCCAAGACCCTAAAACCTAATCTTGTTGGTGCACCCTATAAAAGAAAAGAGTGTAGTTCATTTTAATTAAGCGTTGATTTTAATTGGCTTTATTACTCAAAAGAGGGATATGGCCGTGCAACTAATGGTGTTATGACACAACATGAAGTAAAATGCACACCTAAAAATCAATGAAAATGCATTGTGTCCATGAAAACAGGGTATGCTACTACGTGAAATCCACAATTTTTCTTCAAATGATGAATGCAAGCTTTCCTATATGAAATCCTAACTAATACTCCAAAGCAAATCTAGTGCAAGTACAATGCAAAATGAAAAATGCAATGCATGATGATAAGCAAATGTTTTATGATTTTTTGAAATAAAATGAGATACACAAAGCAAAGGAATGATTCTACGACCCCCAGACTCTGCAAGCACATTCAAATAGCACTCAAGCAAAGCACTAAGGTAAAAGAAATCTAATGCACTAATCTCAAACAAAAAATTGAAAATGCCATGACAAGAACCTTCTTAAAAAAAAAAAATTAGCCTAAAAAAAACGTCTCTGGTCAGAAACAGAGGTATTAATAGACTCAGGTAGTGTCAAAGGAGACTCAACAATCATCCAGCAACCATTTAAATTCCACTAAAAGGAAAAAACAAGGGCATACACGACTGTTCACAGTAAACCCGCGTGTATACGTGGAAATCACATAGAAACCCGCGTGTATACGTGACTGTGAGTTAAAAACTCGCATACAGGAAGAAAGGTGCATAAAAATCAAGGAAAATAGACAAGCTGAGACACACTTCACACCAATCAGACACTACCAGGAAAACATGCCCCTAGACCTGACACAGAAACAAGAGAGAAAGAGCAATTCAAAGTCATTGAATGCCGATAGAACAACCCCAAAAGGACAACTACTAGGAACTCCCCAGTGGAGTCGCCAATTCTGTTACGGAGAGAAATTACTATGGCTTGGGGTACCACAACAGACAGCTTGACTCCAGAAATCAATCCTTTCCAATATGCAATAGAAAATAAATGTCTAACACTAAAGGATCAGACCTCATACCTTGTTCTGGACGGTTGAAGTAGATCCCCGTTGATTTTTCCAACTTCAGCTTAAATTGATAAATTACTTCCTCAACAACAAGTAAACAATACAAGCATAATATATATCATGGTGCTAGATCTATTCTAGCATATATAATCAACAATGTATAAGCATTTGAAAACATCCCATGGATAAAATATTCATTCAAACACGCATTATTTGACAGGAAAATATATTTCTATTAATATAAATCAGAGAATACAATAGATACAACCTCTGTCGACACGTCTGCGAATCAGAGAAACTGATTCCCCCACGTGTGCCTCCACCACCTCAATCCTCCATCTCTTGATAGCAAGCTCGCAAGCCAAAGGCAAGCTTGGGAAGAACACAAAAGTTCTCTAAGGGACAAAGGGATGCAGACTCAAGCATAAGTTCCAGAAACAATGGACTATAGTTTCTTTGCTCTCAATTCTCTCATATGCCTTCAATGTACCATAGA
>LPNX010524525.1:429275-467784 GCA_001517045.1 Pseudotsuga menziesii
AGTTCGAATCCAAGCGATCTCAAGGCATAGGGAAGGCCAGGAATCAATTGAGTCGGATCCATGTCAAGGAAAACTCCAAAAGGATTTGGATTTTGTACACATCCCGATGTATGCGGTTTTAGGGGTCAAACCCACGTATATATGCGATTAATGGTTTAAAATTCACGTGTATAATTTTTCACATGTTTTTAGGGATAGTCAAGGAAACATCAAAGGACAAAAAATGGTCCACAGGGTCTAAGGATTCTGCTTAGGGACAGGGGAAGGCCATACAAAGTGTGATTCACTTGGAGTAGTAAAATCGGCTATAACGCCCTTGCAAAGTCTACAAGGGAACTTAGCTTTACAGGTGCCATAAATAGATACATCAATACCCCCAACATGATGACCGATGGCTGGTGGGCTTCCAAAATGAAGTTCAGAGGTTGGAGCGATGACCTTCTGCTTAGTGTTCTTCTTCTTAGCCGTCCTTTTTGTCTTCTTTTTACCCGCACGTTTACTAACATTAAAGTTTTCAAAAGGTGATGAGGAAGAAAGGGAAGTCAATTCAATAGCTGAGCAAGAAGGAGAAGGGTTCACATGAGGTTGATGCTCATGCTATGAAGGACCAGGATCCAACACAAAGGATGCATTTGGTATGGTAGGATTGGAGAATAACCATACATGTAATCCTATAGTCAATCCAGGAAGGTTCAAAGTGGCCATGAAGGGAGGACCAACATCTCCACAAAGGGGAGAAAAAAAAGACATACCTTGAAAAGGGTTCTCTTAACTGGTGGTCCTGGGAAGGTCTCCCATATCTGAACTCTCTAAGAATATCTAAAATACCACAGAAGATAAAGCACTACTCAAGTCTAAAAGCCACAACCAAACTCTGTGAATAGGAGTAGATCAAAAGTCAGGACTCTCACATGATTATCAAGGCTTCACAACTAGTGTGATTCCAAGATGACCAAAAGGTTAACTAGGTTATTCATACGAATCCTAAGAGGGTCTCCCAATATGCGCTAGGTACCGGGGGAGCTCAACTCCATAGTGGTGCTCTCTAATGCACAACTGTTTGAAAGGGGCCCTCCGATATACAATCGAGTATGTGAAGTACCTTTCGATATAACTCAAGGGTATGTGAAAGGTTGTTCAATATACCGATGGTACGTGGAGGAGCCACGCAGACCCTGAATTGCAGTGCAGGCAATAAATAACATCTACCACGCTTAACGACATTAAAACACGTCACTAACTTACGCATAGTTACTAAATGATTTTAAACCTAAGATAGCGTTAATTTTATCTTGAGATGTTAAGTGTCTGCATGATGTGTAGACATGAAATGTAAAAACAATACAAACCCTAGCTACATGAAAATGCACATTTCTCTTTCAATGAAAACTACCTATGGTAGGGAAAGAGTTTTATGTTAAAGAAGGAAGAAACCAGAGATCTAAGAAAACCAAGTTCTAGTGAAAGGAAACTATGAAGCTTCGAAGATTAACATCAAATACAATTCTTGAAAAAACCTATGAATTCATACATGAGAAAGGGGGTTCCATGGGGTTTTCCCCCGGCCTGAGGGTTCTTTGGGGGTTCACGGGCATGAACCCCCAAGAAAAAAAAATTGGCTTGTTTTTTTTTTCCTTTATTTTGATTGAGTTTCCTCTTCAAATCAACATGAATCTAAAAAATAAATAAAAGGATAATTCTCTTTTCATATCTACAAACATAAAAAGAGAGAGTATCTACAACACTCCATTCATCAGAAATCACAAGGAATATGTCAAGCACCCAAACAACTCCAAAACAATGAAGAATTGCTCCAAATATACCAAAATGCAACCAAAACTCAATGAATGAGGGGAGGAAGAGATAATTATAGATATAGAGGGTGAATGACTATCACATGCAACCTAAAATCCAAAATCCATCAAACCAAAAGCCAAAAATGAAGGGAAATCAAGCTAAAAAGTGAGTTGCAAAGGGAGGCGCACTTTCCCAGTACTACACCAGAGAGCATATGAGGGGTAGGCACACTTGCTCCACTACAAAAGAGGACCTATGAGGGGACAAACACACCTATAACACTGTAGAATAGATCCTATGAGGGGAAGGCACACCTACAACACTGTGTAAGAGCATCGACAACACATTTTCTCCTAAGGAAAAGAGAGCCTATACATCCAAGACTTATGATATTAAAAATGATGCCAATGGCGCTCTGTCTACACAAAACAGGTGCGTCGATGGAGAAAGAGACATAGTAAAAGCCATATTTCCTATGGAAGAAGGGTAGAAGTTTTGATATTGATCCAAAGAGCATCAAGAGGATGCAAGACACTCTTCAAAGGAAAAATATGAAGGAGGGAGGGTCTCTAGAGGCTAGCAAAATGATAGATAAACAAATATGAAATCAAAAACAAAAGAAATCAGATCTATGTGCGTTCCCTAGTATGGTCGCCAAATTTGTTATCAGATAAGTCTACTCAAGCGGACTCAAGCCAAATCTCCCTAGTCCAAGTGGATCTAGAACAAATCAAATACAAAATATAACCTACTTTCCTAGATCAAATGGAAATGCAAAGTAATCGATAGATCACCTATAGATCCTCTTCTCTCTTTGTTGATCCAAGCTCCAGAGTCTTTAGATCTTCAGCTGCAAAACCCTGTCAAGCAAGTGGAAACAAGAAAATAGTATATGTGTATCCAAACATATAATTGATCTAATCTAATAGTTAAGGAAGAAAGCTATAAACATTATCAATGCAATAACATTTATGGAAAGAGACTTGTATTAATGTAATCAAGGAAATACATAGAATTACATAAAGACGTAATGTCACAACCTATCGTTAACATTGCAATTTTCCATTCAACATTCCAGGCTAAAGCCTCCAAAGCAAGATAGAAATCATCCCAAAGGATGATATGTATCACCTAGAAATTCCACCATCATAATAGTACCATAGTCCTTCCTCCCTTCCAAATTGAGAGAGGGTTTAATTTATAAGGCTAAAGGGATAGAGTAGGTTGAGGATTAGGAAGAGGGGTTAAAGGGATATTCCCTATAGGTTAGGAACCAAATGCCACCTCACCTAAATGATAGAGATATACCTCCACCTTATCCATCTCCGAGAAGAGTCTTGAAGCTCCATTCTTTTCCCGCGAAACACCACCGACGCACTTTCCAAAGAGGAAAAAGGCACAATTGGCCCACCTAGTAGTGGGAGACAGAGCACCAACATCTGTGCCCCTAGAATTAAGGGAAAAATTTCCTTCAGTGCACCTACATGAAGGACAAGAGCATCGAAATTCCTAGAGAGGGAAGAAAGGCCGGAAAAACCTCAATCTCAATCAACTTTAGTAGAGAGAAACTTGGGGATTAGACAAAGGGTTGACACATGGATGAAGAGTACAAGATCTCAGTGTAACACCTACTTCCTCCAAAACAAAAAAATGTCCTTGGGATAGATGTCTTCTCTCAAGGGTTCTTAGTATTAATAGTTTGATAAGGAAATGGCTAGTAATGGAAGCTTAGGGGTGTCGAGATCCCCTCATATAATGTGCCACGTTGACAGTGTTCTCAATAAATAATAGGGCATGTTAATAAATATATCATGGTGGAAGTGAGAGAGAAACACAAAATCATAAGAATAGATGACTCGATACCTACCTTTCCAGGTCACATTTTTCTTCAGGAACACCGCAAACTGGTCCCACGGGAATGACAGAGTATCTAATGATAATCCCTATCCCCTTGGTTGAAGGATCTCTTTTGCTGTGAGGACATATTATTTTCCATTTAAGTTGAGAACCTTCTGACCAAACCATCTCTTCAGGATCCTTAGAAATCATGTTACCTACACTAAAACATGTTATGAGACATCAATTCTTAGTCCCCTCGTTTCAGAATGGTATCCTACCAAATTCTAGGAAAACTACAACACCATTCCTTCGTTGAAGCCATTTAGTCTCTGGAAATATTCCATCCATCCTACCTCTTCAAATATTACAAGGAATTTTTTGTTCCGACGAAAGTAATCCATTGCTCTAGAATCATGCCGAAGTACAAAACCCCCCATATTAACTTCCTTCAGCAATCCTCAAGCGATACAAGCATAATTTTCCCAATTCGGATGTTGAGATTGCAGTATGCAAAAACAACAATGAACAATGGGGAGTTCATTGGTTATTTCAGGTAATGTAATCATGGGATAGGATCATGCTATCATTTATTGCATGGATTGGGAGGGATGGCGACAGTCAATAAGTACAAAAAAGGGTGTGATATGTTCATTCAATTGGAGATATTGGTTAAAAATTTTCTCACGAGGATAGGAAGAAGAGTATAATTATAATTATTTTTTTCAATTTATTCGCAGTCATACCTGTGGTTTATAATTCACAGTTTACACTTAGCGTGAAAATTCGTTAACACTCATGAGTGGCCCATATTTTACCTTCAAATCGATTGATAAAGGCATCCCTAATCACATGGCTTAATAAAGTTAGTGATCCTTCATCAAACAAAAAATATTGGATCTATCCATATCATAATTACTTAAATTCGTGGGTGGGAACTTTGTTAGATTTTTGGCTTCATCATTTTTCTTCGAAGAATTGTAGTAGAGCTGTTGAAAAGTAATCAATGTAAGAGTAGTTTCCAATCCCGTTGGAACCTTTATTTGATCCTCTTGCAGCATATATGTTAATCAGTTTCAAGGGGATTCAAAAGTTTCCATGAATGATACACACTGAAAAATGGGAAAGATGGCAGTGGGAGAGTGGAAACACTAACAATATTTCAGCCGAGAAATTGTGGAGCTTTGACAAAAAATGTGGTAAGATTGGCGGAGTTTCAGTAGAAAGTTGGCATAATTTCAGTGGAAAAGATGGTGGAGTTTCAAAGAAAGGTGGTAAGATTGGCAGAGTTTCAACAAAAAGATGGCGGAATTTCAATGGAAAAGATGGTTGAGTTTTAGCAAAAAAGTGGTAAGATTGGTGAAATTTCAGCAAAAACTTTCTAAAATTTTAGTGAAAAATATGGTGGAGTTCCATGCACGTGTTTACTTGATATGTGTGTGAATAGTCAACATATATCACTTCTCAAAAAATTCTCCGCACTTGGACTTTCCTTGTTGATTTCTCTCCCATCACACATGTACATCAATCTACTATATACATAGCATATTGAAGATGAGAAGTTGCAAACTTCATCTCTTCATTTTGAAGAGCATTTTTTATGCATGCACTGGCACCATCCTGCTCTCTTTTTCCATGCCTAGTTTCAAAATAGTTCCATATATGTGGTATGTTTGATTTAATGTGCAACAATATGACCATATCAAATGTTGACAAAATTGTATATCCATAGCGATCAACTGATCATACAACAATTGGAAGTAGTGTTGCACATAATGGATGTCATGGGTCCTTGCATCACTTATATAAAAGTGACTTTATTGCAATATCACCCACTTCTCTTCGCTATAATTTGGCTAGTTACTATTAGTGATATGTGCCATTATGCTCACCTAATCTAAATTATAGTATTGAATTTTTATATCCTTGTTTGCTTGTAGGGCATATTTTTTAGTGATATCAACCACATAAAATATTTTTCAAAGGGGGAATGTATCTCTATGTTGGAATATATTCCCCATCTAGAAATTAGTTTCCAGTAGTATATCTTGTGTTCCACCTTGTTTGGATTACCAATTCCTAGTATAGTTTCTTGGACCATACTTTGTCCACATTTGATCACCTTAGATTAGTGATGTATCCATGAAGCCTCGTTTGTCAATTTTTTTCATCCATTTCCCTATTTTAAGGAGATCTAGCACCCTACATCCGCATTTTGAGTCAATGCGCCACTTACACATTTTATGGGATAAGTATTCACCCTTTATGGTATTTGGTCAACACAAGGGCACTAATGACCACTACGTAGCCAACTACTCACCTCATGCACCCTCATATGGATTCCTTCCACATTAATTGGCCTACCTAACCTCCTCATGGTCAATCTATGTTTATTGAACCTCATTATCATCCAATCCAAGAGTTACACTTAATTGCATGACAATAATGGGGGACTTGGTCCAATCTAATCCTACCATTTTGTGATCCATTTGAATTTCCTTGAGATACTAGAATTGCATCCTTGTAAGGTCTATATACTTGACCTTTTTTATTCAATTATTCTTAATAGAAAATAAATCTCTAGAGTTAATTTCTTTAGTTTGTTTCAATATTCTTCTTCTCATATGTTTCTTCTATCTCTCGAACTATTCCAAATTAGGTCGTTACTCAATCTAGATCTAGATTGGTTTGTGACATGTATCAAATCCTAGAGTTGTGATTGATTTGCATTCCAAATTCTAAGAATCTACATATTCTAAATTTTCAATCTTCCCACCAAGCCATATCGACATATTAAATGTCATGTTGAATATTTCCATGAATCTATGGAATAAAATCACATACTTGCACCCACATGAGTGTGGTTCATTAGTTATTCACTTGATACAAAGTCACATCTTATAATAAAATGTCACATTTTCAAATCACACATGGGATTACTCGTGTCTAATGCTTGCACGAGTCTTTGGAGAACCTATGGATATAGTGGTAGAGGACATGAATCAATCCCATGTAACACAAGTATGAGCACCACCCTAGTTTCCGATTCCCCTTGTAAAAAAAACATATACTTTCACCTATTGGGAAAATAAAAATCAAGAATTAAATAAATAGATAGAACAATTAGAAATACAGTAACCTAATTTTAACCAAAATTTCTCAATGAGAATGTTACATATGAATTCACCAATTTAGTCTCCGAAATTGTTTTCCTGTCATACAACAGATGGGTCTTGTACTAGAATATTTATTTATCACAATGGTATTCCCAAATGCATGAGTTTCACTCTCACAGATTTAACCGCTCCATATTGTAAATCCACAAGTTCATCGCAAATACCATCTATACAAGATTTTGCAAAATATGTCTGTCCATGTTACCTCAAACACATGATGGTATGGATGAAATATCTATATAACATTGGTGGTATTGTACTTGATAATTATTGCACATAGTTAGAATTCAAAAAATGAAGCTGATGTACAAAGTTGTTATAATAATAACCAGCTCTCTGTGGTATCTACAATAGCATGTGCTAAAGATGGTGTTAATCGTAACATACCAAGATTTGCGTTTTTCAAAATATTATTGGCCAAAAGTCAGCTCTGCATTTGTGGTTCTAAAAATCTCATAATATTTTGTTTGTTTCATTAAAATATAATGATTAATGTGGGTTTCTATATCCCTAGTACCCCTACAACATTTTAACACATCCTTTGTGTTGCAAGAAGACCTGGTCTTACCATGCCAAAATGCATGCAATAGTCCTTTCTCTGCTTCAACTAACTTGATTCCTTTACACATAAACCTACAACTTTATGTCCATAATTTATTTTTTTCTCCCTATATGACAAGATTGTCTCTTTTGATGGAATATATTTATAGGTCTTTTGGAGGAATTTTAACAATTTATGATGTTCATTTAAGTAAATGACGTTTCCTTCTTCTTCTAACTACAATTGATTTAGCCAATACATTGTAAGTTGCATTATTTTCATGTGAATGAGTTTTTTTACCAATGGATATGAATGCATCAGCAAGATATTTTACAATGTGATGACTTGATTCTATATTTTTTTAGTTATTTTATTCCTTATTTTCATCTAACTACTATCAATCTGCTATATTTTAACAAAGATAAAAATAATTGACATTCACAAACATCATATTTAGGTTCAAAATAATGTTGATTAATTTGTGAATAATGGTGATTGGTAGTGCATATAAGTATCATACATCCCATGGAATACAAGGTGTTCTCATCCAATTGTATTCATTTAGGATTATTGTTTTTCCAACTTGAAAAGTTCAGTAGTATTTCAATAGGTGGAGTGATGAATTGACATCCATTACAAGTTGGATACTTTGATTTGGGGATTGAACCGCCTACGATAGTTGTTGGAAAGAATCATTAGGAATAGATTCATGAAACTATTCACCAATATGTTAGACAAATGATGTATTAGTATTGGTTTCCTCCTGATAATCCACTTCTAATAATAAACTATTGTCTTCCTGAACAACTCTAGCATCAACATGTGATGAAATCAGGAATGAATTGTCGATCAATGGGTCATGGTTAGATGTCATAATTGTTGAACCAATGGGAATTGATGGTGAAATCATATTTTCCACTCTAAAATTAAACCTCTTTGATTGATGTAGTGAGCTATGATCCATTGTATTGTATGTTGAATTCCTCCTCTTCCATTGTGGAGGAGGGGTGCGAATTTCTCTCTCATAAGTTGAATGTCCATGATTTCATGTTCATTCTAATTATTTTTTCCTTTTTTCTTCCATTGATTTTGGTTTGACCACATTCCTTGAATATTTTCAGCTTTTATTACATAAATTCCCCCTAAAAAACTACGAAAGATTAATGATTTCCTTCAAATTTGATTAAAAAGAAGAGAATTATCAAGCTTTACACAGTTTTCTACATGGTCGTGAATGTTTTTAGTCCTGAAATTAAAAGAGACATGTCATCCCATGTATCATTTTTCTAGATAGGAAATATATATGTGTTATAATGCACATGCATTATGAAAAAGCTAAATTTAAATGGTCAATGCATTAAATTCATATACCTCAATAACACACATTTGTTATAAATCATCCGTGTTATGGAGACCTATGCATATATAACACAATTAAATGTCCTTAGATGAAAATGTTTTTGTTTCTTTAATGAATTCCATAACACATGTATTGTAATGCACATGTGTTGTAATGCACATGTGTTGTAATGCACATGTTATAACGTATATGTGTTATAACACTCGTGCATTATCGTTTTCATAGAAGTAATGCAACCTTTGTATGTGTGTGTGTGTGCGCGTGCGTATGCATGCGTGTGTGTGTGTAATAATGTGCGTTATGGATACATAGATCTCCATAGCACATATGTATTATGGATTTCTATGCATCCATAGCACAAGTGGGTATATCTATGAGTAGTCATATGCACTATGGATGGATAAACCTCCATAATGGATATGCGTTACAAACAATTGTGCATCCATAGCGAACATAATTACTCAATATTCAAAGATTTCAATTTCTGCAATGAATGCCATAATGCATAGGCGTTATAACACTAATTTGTTATGGAATTCATAGTAAAAATGGAAATATTTGTATCTAAATATATAGGTAGAAAAATAGGGGTAGGGGGGAGAAAATGAGGGAACATGACAGAGCATCAGTGAGTGAAGAAGGGAGGGACAGGGACTATGGAGGGGATGGGAAGAGAGAGAGAGGGGGGGGAGGGATATGTGAGGAAGGAGGTAGATGGATAATGAGTGACAGTGAAAGAAAGTGTGAGATGTATAGATAGATAAGGGAGAGAGAGAGGGGTGTATGGAATACATGGGAAAGATCAAGGGATAGAGAGATTGAGAGAGAGAGAGAGAGTGATTGAGAGAGAGAGTGAGAGATGAGAGAGAGCGAGAGATGGGAGAGAGAAAGAGAGATGGAGAGAGAGTGAATGAGAGATGGTAGAGAGAGAGAGAGAGACTGGAAGAGAGAGAGATAAAGAGAGAGATATAGGGGGAGAAAACTAAGGGGAGGGAGGAGCAAGGGATGGTTTGTGGAAGAGAGTGAGTGAGTGAAGGAGGGAGAGAGATAAAGTGTGGAAGGGATGGGAAAATGGTAAAGCATATATATATATATATATATATATATATATATATATATTGTAATGTCCCCAAAATTTGAAAAAAAAAACAAAACTATTAGCCTAGTCAATTACTACCTGCACTGGACATTAACTTATGTTCTACGAAATGTATTGATCTTTGTTTGTTAAATTGAAGTGTCGCAAGCTATTCTTATTATTTCTAAATGTTTTCCAGATATGATTACTAATGTGATATTGTGATGTGTTTATGTTACTTGATCTTATTTAGATGATTATAATGTTAATTGATTATTTCTTATCATGCATGTGCATGTATGTGTGTTCACTTTATAGCTTAATTATTGGTTATAAGTTTTTTTTACTTGTTTATGGAAAGTCCTGACTCAACTTGTAATTGTAAAGGGGTCAAGTGGCAGAACTTGTATCCCTTATAGGGCCACTTAGAGAGGTAACTGGTTTTATTTAATGTTATAGGGTTTACTTAGTTCATGTTGAACTAATGAAACTCCTAGGAAAAACTTACTATGACATCTAAACATTGGCATGATACCTATGCTAAACTACTTCATTTCCTTTGATGACAAAAGTACCAAAGTCCTCTCATAGCATTTATTATTGCTAATGTTGGCATTATCATTTATGCATGGATGGGTTTATTTAGACCTACGTCCAACTAGTTAACATTATTATGGTGGTTCTAAGACTTAAATAACTTGGTTCCTATGCTTAATATTTAAACCATATGATTGAAATGTTTTTATTCCCAAAGGTTTAAAGGTTTAAGTCACAAGACTTAGCCATATGGTGTTTAATGTTTACATGTCATAAGGTATATGTATGTTGGGCCCTTCATGGGATATTCCATATGCCATGAATATTGGATTATTAATATCAACGAATATAATGATGGGGGGTCTCAATGTAAAAGGTATTGTCAACACCAAGTCGCATTTGGGTTTTGGAACTATAGGCATGAGGATATATTTCAACATAGGTGGTGGACAAGGTGGCAGAGTAAATGCTCCTCGGGATGGGATAAACTCAAGAACTAAGCTTGGTATGCCATGGTTTCATGATTAATTTGTCTCTATGATGGTTATAATATGTTTGGCTCTCTTGTTTGTGTCCCTGTGTGAGGTCTAGTTTTCTGTGTTCCTTGAGAAGGTATACTCTTCACCCAGGTTTGTAGCATTGTTTACTTGTTGTTTCAGCTAGAGGATTGGTATACTTCTAACACACTTTGGTTCCTTGTTTGCAGGTGACAAAGCTCCCAATGCATGGGTCATGGCGACTACCAGGATATCAATGAAATACCCTTTACGGGTAAGCCTTATATACACAATTTTGAACTTGTACCTCTGTATGTAGATTATGTTCATAGATCCTTGAGCTCAGTGTTTGTAATGACGAATGAATGAATATTTTCTAGGCCATGACTTTCACGACTCTGCTTTGTAATGTATTTTTGTGTTGGTAGCGTGAATGTATGATTTTGTTGGTTAATGAAAAACTATGAATTTTGTTATAATGGTGGGTCTTAATTCATGGTAGTACCATTACCTACAATGGTTCCTTAGGTTGGAATCACAACTGCGTAGTTCTTGTATATAAGTTATACTAGGTATAAATGTTGGCATTCACAGTCGGGGTTTATTCGTTGGTACTATCACTAGCTTGGAAAAAATGTGACTCTGTTTATATCACTATCTGTTATTAAATTATTTCTTTGATATTTAAAAGAGTCAGTTTGGCTTACAGTCGTGCCATTGCTGGAAATGGCACTCTTGCCAATTCGCGATTGTGTAAAGTAATGGTGAAATGTTGCTTAATGGTGATTTATGGTGTTGATTACTTCTCTATGAATTAATTTTGGGGATGGTCATGAGCCTTTCCATTAGAGGAAATTTCAACTCAAAATGGGCCTCCTAAGAAAAATTAATAAAATAATAGTTAAAATAATAAAATAATATTTATTAATTTTGGAGGAAGAAAAGAAAAACTATTTTTTGTTCATATTTTTGACATATATCCTTGTGCTTTTACTCAAATTTAGACCGGGAGAGATCGTTTGATGTAGAATTAAATTCCGCATCCAAAAGTACCCACTCGGCATACTTTTTATGCACCCCGCTTTCCGAAAAACAAGAAATACCTGAAAAAACATGATGATCATGTCATCATCCAATTGTTTCAGGTATTTCTTATTTTTTGGGTAGCACGGCCCATCAAAAGTATGTCAAGTGGGTACTCGTTGGATGCAGAATTCAATTCCACATCCAACGAGCTCTCCTGATTGAAATTTGAGTAAAAGCACAGGGCGATATGTCAAAAATACGAGCAAAAAAAAAGTAGTTTTTTATGATACCTATCCCCAAATTTATATTAAAAATTTGTTTAAGAGGTGCTCCCTTTTTGAATTTTAAAGAATTTTGATTGGCTAATACATGATGACATGGAATTTCTATTATTTTTGGGAGGAAATTTTCTCTAATGTTTAACCTTGCGATGTGGATGTCGTAGTTGTGATAGCATAGACAGTGGTTATTTTTCTCATGGGTTATGTTAATGGATTTCCCTTTGCTTATAAGCCATGACCCTAGAATATGATTACAATGTATATTTTTTGTTTATGTTACTATGTGGAAATGTTGACAAAGAAACAATTTCGATTTATGGTTAATCCTTCTTGCATTTTAATTTTGTTTAGCATAGATTATGTGGAATACTTGTAAGTTATTAGAGTGTCGATAAATGTTGCAAGAGAACCCTGCAAGATTTGATTCCTTACATGGTATTGATGTAACCTTGGTTTTTAGGCCATGAGCCCACACGATTCAATCCTGAGCTGCGTGGGTTTAAAGTGATGTGTGTGGATCTTTTGTTTGGGGAATGAATACCGACACGATTCGATCCTGTAACCTCTTAATGGATATGATACTTGATAATGATTTTGATCCTTAAATTTATGGTTGATTCTTTATGTTAATACTATATAGTTTGGTTATGATGTATGATGAAATCGTGCCTACAGACCTTAAGGTCTCGATAGCTTGGAATTGGATGTTAAAGATGTAAATTGGAAATAGTTTGTTTTGTAGTTTTTTTTATGATATTTTATTTTAAAGTTTCATCAATTTATATTTAAGTTATAATCTTATGTATTTAATTTATATCCAGGCTATATATAGTAGTTTGATATATTATAAATAATACAATCTTGCTGGCAATATGGAATCTTGCAGCAGAGATAAGATGTAGGTTTCATTTTTAAATAGTTATAGGTTGATAAAGTTTCCTCGGTTAGGGTTAAAAATATGTAGATACAAAATCTCTAATATCATTTCTATGTTTTAAACCTGAAAATAATGAACAGAAATATAACTTTACTTTTAAAAAATTGAGCCTCTATTTACAGAATTACCTCTATTAGAAAAGACCGAGCTTAACATGTAAATGAATGAAATAAAATGTAGAAACTAACAGAAACCAAACCCTCCTACATATAAAACTAAGGGTTCTTAGTCCATCATTATAATTATGAATAAGATATATTTTCCTAATTAGATTAGCATTTATTCAATAGAAAAAATAACCTAGGTATATCAGACACATACTTATTCTCTATTTAGAATTTAAAACTCATTTAATAAGAAAAACTGTGTAAATTGCAAGGGAAAATCAAGAACCTCATACCTGCAAGATGAAGCTATTTTAATGGTTGAAAATCTTGCACACTCAAATACCTAGTATTAACAAATTCATAGATAGATCTGACCTCCATTCAGATAACTGAGTAACTTGGGAACTACCACATTCCTCACAACCATGACCTAAAATCATTTCTAGTTTCAATCCAGACCCTTCCGAGCTAATTCCAACATGCAAGTAGCTTAGATATCCTAAGGTAAGGCTTCCCTATCTCAGATATCAGGTTCTGTATCGATTTTCCTTTTTCCTTCTTAAAAAAATGTTCTCCAATAACTCTCTTGAATATTATCACGAAGAATTATGCAATCCTCCAAGGATAAATAGATTGGTAGTCCCCAAGCCTCTTTTGGATTGACTCTTTATAGACAAACCTTCTAGGAAAAGGGTAAGTTAAATCAAGAGTCAATTGATTTCTTGAATTAACCCTTTTCATTTACTTTAGGTAACTTTTTAATATTTACATAAGAACTTTTGACTAGTCGCTACTTTGAATCTTGTATGTATCTAATATTTAATTATCATAGTAATAATAATAACATGTAGATCCTTTCTTTATTACTTATAGCTACTAGTATTATTACTATCCTTCATCTTTATACATATAATCTATAAATTATATATTTATATATATACCATTTTAAACATTTTATCCTTAGGTATCATACAACATGATCCCTAAACATATGGAAATTTTCTTTAAGCTTAGTCCCTTTCTTTAATAAGGCATTCAGGTAGGGGTTAGGTCAACTAGGTTACAAAACTCTAAACCTCCTTGCATGTTCAATTCCCTCGTATAACATGGTAGTTCTTTAGTACTTGATGAGATACAAAAATTCAAATTTTCATTTAATCACTTAAAAAAAATAAGATGAGATCAATGTTTTATCAGAGTCATTTTCACTCAACATATCAATTCCTTTTAGTAACTCCAAGTGCTTATCCAGATGCCATACTCAACACTAAAAAAAAGGATTTAAAAACTTAGTGCAATTCCAGAGCTCCTTGCTTAGTGCTAATGCTAGGATGTATTTGTAGGATACACCTAGGGAGACAATGGACAAGGATCCGATGTTCTAGAAAATATGCTCAACATCAACTTGGAAGGCTTCAGGGCTTATGCCCAACACTTACAATTTTATATTTTTATGTTCTTCAGAGCTTCATGCTCAACAAAAAGGTTTTCATGACTCGTGTATTGCATAGCTTCTCGCTCAACAAAAATATAAGCATAAATGTGTTCTAGATATTCTCGCTAAACACAAACATCAAATACTCATGTGCTCCATAGCTCCTTGCTCAACAAAAAACATCTCATCCACTATGTGCTTCACGGTCCATGACCAACACATGAAACCATATATAAAACATATGCAATTGGATTACGCCCAATATATCAAAAAAATCATCATGTTCATGTGCAGTGGGGCCTTAGACCCAATATACCAATTAATACATCAAAGTAACACCATAAGTAATGGGACTTATGCCCATAAGTGTTAGGTCAAAATTCAGGATATTATATCCCTCCCTACTTAGAACAACCCCATCCCTAGTGTTCTAGAGACTCGAAATGAAATCATGAAACAAGGTGGGGTAATCCTATATCATGGTGGCTTCATTCTCCCAAGTAGCCTCATCAGCCTCGAAGTGCTTTCATTGCACTTTAGACTGGACTGTGGTGCGCTTCATGACATACACCTCTCTCTTGTCCAATTTATAAAGGGGTTCAGGTGCAAACTCACCTTCAAGTTCCACCTGTAATAAGGACCAATCAATGACATGTTTAGTATCATAAAAATAAGTCTTTAGTAAATATGCATGGAAAACATTATGGACTCTTATGTGAGCAGGTAAAGCTAGTGCATATGCCACTGGTCCTTGTTGGGTATTTTATAATGTCTAAATTAATCCACCTATTCTTTAATTATCAACCAGGGTTTCTAAGCTTGGAGTTGACACAAAAGATATGCGAAGGTAGGGGGTGTCGTGTAAATATTTAAAAAAACAAAAGATCAAAAGATCTTTCAAAATGAAAAACTGAGTCAAACTCGTAAAAATGCAATTATTAAAGTAATTAAACTGAGACAGAATAATAAAATAAATAATTGATAATCAACTTTAAACTGAAATACAATCAACAGTTAATTATTCAAATGGAAAACTAGGGTACAAGGAGGACTCAACTTATAAGCAACTAGAAAACTTAATAAAAGAAACAAGTAGAAAACTTAATAAAGAAAACATGATAAAAGAAACAAGTAAAAAACTTAATAAAATAAATATCTTTAGGTTTTGTCCTACAAGTTCTTTCAACAATAACACAACATAAAAGAGACAACCTAGAAACATACTAAAGAAAACACATGTAACACTAAATGTCACATGTAAATGAATAAATCAATCTAAAAAGAATAAACACAAAATAATACAGTAGTAAAACAAAATCAGCAATAACATTCAAGAAACAAAAACAACTTAACACACATTCAAGGAAAAAATAAATAAGGAAACTAACAAAACGTTAATAAATAACCTAAAACAATTAAACTTTAACTTTAATGTTAAAAAAAACTAACACCTGACTATTACATTCAAAACATAATTCAGACATTTAACAAAACAAAACTAAAAACAATTTCAAAAAACATAAAAAAAACTAAAAACAAAACTAAGGGCTGAATGACAGACTGAACTATGGGTCTGAAAGGGGTGGCTGAACAACAGACTGAACATGCTGTCTGAATGACAAGCTGCATAATTAAAATGGTAAAAACTAACCTAAATGGACTAATCTTCAGCTGAAGCCATGCAGATGTAATTCTAATGCATAAAGCAATAAACAAACCTACTTGCTAGGCAAATCTAATAACAAAATAAACTTAAGAAAATTCATAAACATAAGCATAAAGAAACCATTGCATATTAATAAACAGGAATGTAAATTGCATAAACGGATAATTAAAAAAGAAATGAAATAGAGAGAACTAAATATACTTAACTTAATAAACAACAATCTATTTTATATAACTTGCAAACAAAACAACCAATAAACTTGAAATAAAATGACTAAAAGCAAACTATCTAATTCAGATCTGAAAGCAAACTATGGGTGCATTCTAGTTATCTAATTCAGAAATCAAATTACATTACAGAAATAAAACAAATTGTGAATTAAACTAGCTACACCAAGAAAAATAAAGGAAATAAGCAAGAAAAGAAACATCTGCTTGATGAGGGGCCCTCTCAACAATCAGGGGTGATTCCTCGATAACTTCTACTCAAAAGAAATCTTCAACAGCAACACATATAGCTCTTTATTCAGATGGTAGAACAAAAATACAATGTTCAAGAGTAAATCACAGCAGGAACTCTTCTCCTAACTCTGCTAACTGACTGATTTTTCTAGCTAGCTCCATCTCTCTCACAGAGGCTGCTATATATAATGATTTACAAGGATGAGTAAGTCAAACCTTTAGTGGTCGACTGCTCTCTAAATTTAGTTGATCTTAAAGACGTTTAACTGATAATAGGACAACTTGCAAGAATATCCCTTCTTCAACGTGAATAGTCTTCAGATGTGGTGCATGGGCTTCTCTTCAGCATGAACGATCTACAGATGTGGCGCACAGGTTCCTTCCTGAGTGTAGCAGGTGACTGATGGCAAATAGAGGAGAGCATAGTGGCGAATCTTCTCAAGCATGGGATGAATGGATCAATCCAACACATGGATGGTTGATGTGGTCGTAAGAAAAGGAGAATGGAGGTTGGAAAATATCTAGAACATGGCTTCATCACCAAGACACATGGATAACAGTTTGTTTGTAGTTGTTTCACTTTTTAAATGCCCAGAATTAATTCTCAACATTCTGCAGTCTGATGGGAAATATGGACAGAGAGTTGAATGGGAAGCTAGGCCGTGATTTTGATATGATAGGCGTCTATCTAGGGAAAACATAGTGTCTATCTTAGGGATAATTTTAGGGGCGAATTTTAGCCCAGTGGGCTATTTTTCCCTGTTTTCCTCCCAAAAAAGATTCGCCATTTTTCATTTTTTGAAGACCTGTTTCGTCCAATTTTTATGGGGTAAATTTTTTTCACCCTAAAAATAGCCAAATTATTATATAAACGATATAAAATCCTTGGAAAAATTTTCTTTTTGAAAAATATCACCAATCATTTTATAATTGTCGTTTTAAGAATTGGTAATATTTGTCAACATTTATACACTTTTAAATAAGTATGGTTCCTTAAAATCATCCCTGGTCTGTCTGTTGGTACACTTCAGGGCTGTAGTCTACAACAACACATTTTAACATCTGGAAAACGACCAACGAGTTTCATGCAACATGTTGGATGACGAGCCGGACATCGAGCTGGACATGTTGTGCGAAAGGTAGGTTGAATGCTTTCTATTTAATAATTTAGCCCAAAAAGATTATAAATTCTGCAAACAAATATATAATTTAGTTAATATATCAAATGCACTTTAATAATTTTATTTTTAATTAATAAAACCATAAAAATGATAAATAAAAATATTTCATATAAACGTTAAATACACTCATACCTTAGGCTGAATAATGATCTGCGTGTCATAAAATATACAAAATATAATAAAATACGTGTTTAAATGAATAATTTACATGCAAGAAATGATAACAAATCTACGATGAACATTCCCCCAAACCAGAGAAATGTCAGGTCCCACTAAGCAAAAAGAAAGAAAATCAAGTTAGGAAGAAGGCGAACTAGCAGCTGCCTTCAACTTGGCAGATGAAGAAGGTAATTTAAACTTCACTCTCTTAACCTGTAAAATAACATATCTTTCATGTCACACATTGTATGGAAGTTAAAAATGACTTTATTGGTTTTTTCAACATTTTTAATTTAACAGTTCTCAGGTTCAAAATAATTTTATCATTTATAACATTTAAAATTAATTCAATCATGTCCAAAGTAAAACTCTGGGCAGGTTGAACATATAACACAAAAACGTAGATCCCACTTTAAATAACAAAAAGATGGATCATTTTCATGCATGATTTGGTAAGAGGATAGGATTATTAATACTGAAATGGAAGTAAAAATTATTTGCACAAAACCAAAATTTAGTTAGCAAATTTAATCATAAGTACTATAATATCACTTTTTTTCTCAGATCGCTATTTGATATTGCATTTTCCTTCATTCGATTGTCCATATGGTAATACCATATTGTATTTTGCTGTAAAATATGCTTCAAGCTATAACCAAATTCCAATGTTTACATTCCTAAAAATACTTATCATTTGTTAGAGATAAATAGATTTGTCATAAATAAAAATAATCTAATATTTTACAAATCAAATTGTTGTAAAATATGCTTCAAGCTATAACCAAATTCCATTGTTTACATTCCTAAAAATACTTATCATTTGTTAGAGATAAATAGATTTGTCATAAATAAAAATAATCTAATTTTTTACAAATCAAATCCATCTTCCCCCCAAACCAAAGAGATGGTGCGTTCTCAAGCCATACAGAGAGAAGAGTTGATTGTTCCAGAAAAATAGAAAGAGCGCAAGCATGATGTTAATTATATTTTTTTTAAACTAACTAGTAAATGGAAATGGTTCAAAAACGTATATTCATAAAAAATAAAACAGTGCTTATAAAGATCACGTAAATGAGAATATTATAATCAATAGAATACCATAGGAAAAACTATCCATCCATACCTCATTGTAAAGATATCCTATCATTATCAATTATTTTAGGTGTACCCTGGAGTGTGTGAGATTTACAACTATGCATCCCATTTCTAAGATAATAAGATCTTAGGAATATGCGGAATTAGATGGCCAGGGCAAAGTCAACTTAGAGACATTATAAACAATTGGGCATTACGTGATTTTTTTTTGAAATTTTTTTCATATATTATCACTATTTTATGAACTATGTGCATAGTGGTGTATTAACTAGATCTTTATTACTAGATATATCCCCACTTCCAGTAGGCATGTTCAGTACACCGACAATTTTATCTTGGTACCATGCAAGCATAGCCCCACTGCCAGCAAGCCTGTTCGATACCCTGACGGGTTTAGTTGCATTTATTGAGCTTCCTATTGTAAGGATTTTACTTAGCATTGACCCGCTGCTAGTAGGCCTGTTCAGTACCCCGGTGGGTTTTCCTTGTACAATTATATTAAAGATATGGAAGCCGATTGGTACTAGAGCATGTTAAATCCTGCTAAACACATAATTCAATTGTTTTCAAAATAAAGTTATAAGTAATTTCATAATGTCTAGACTCATAAGACATGTCAAAAGAGAATAACTGAATGTTGTTCTTTTACCTAATAGTCCTTCTTCTTTATAAAAGAAAGGTAATGTTCCCCAGAGACAAAAATTCCACTTACTATCGAGTTATCACCAAAATACTCAAGGGACAAGTTTTGATAACAAGTATACGATGAACTACTAATCCATAGGTGAAAATTAAGATAATGAAAGTGGGTCTTATCAAGCAACTGTTTAAAATAATAAATTAGAAATATACATGTTTGAATCAAAATACCAAAAACTATATGAATCATAACAGAATTGGTTAAGTAGGATATACAAAGGATTGATATAAAAAAATTTATACGTATAGGTTGCAAATTTTGAAAGTACCCCAAAAAGATTAAAGTACCTGATGCATATTTTGCATACTTTCCTTGTCCAAGTAATATTTCGTTAGCTTCTCATAGAGATAATATACTTGTAATAAAACTACAAAACCACTTGTTAGATGATTCAATTTATTCATAAAGACATAAAAGAGAAAGAGTATTGTATAAACAATCTATTAGAAGTGACTCTTATTTATTCAAAGCAACAAGCACATCTTTACATATATATAAGTGATAATAACCCAAAATATTTTTCAAGGATCGGGAGGAGGAGGAATAGCTTCCTCTTCAACTAATTCCATTTCATTTTGCTACAAAACATTTTGTATAAAATCATGTTTAGATGTTGGTTGGTGATAGAGACTAAGTCTATGTCCATTTACTACAAAAGGAAATTTCTGAGCCATCAATTGTTTTAAATTTTACTCATCAATTGTCAAAAGTTGTAACTACCTCATATGGACCCATCCAATGGGTAGTTAATTTCCGTTTAAATTTTCAAACCGTGAATCGAATAGTAGTGCCCAAGCTCCAGTATTTAATTGCTTTTGCTTAATAAATTTATCATGTTGTGTTTTTCATTGATTCTGTATTAACATCATTCTTTGAAGTGCATCTTGTCTAATTTCGTCTAACTCATTAATCTGTAATATTCGTTGTTTCTCTGCTTCATACAAATTCATACCTAATTGTGCTGCCATACAAAAAGTTTTAACTTGAAATTCAATATGTAAACAGACTTTTTTTCCATACACTAACTCATACGGGGTATGTCCACTAGTGTTTCTCCATTTTATCCTATAGGCCCATAAATCCTCTCAGAGTATATCTGCCCAATCCTTATGATGTAAGTGAATGGTCTTAGTTAAAATGGATTCTAATAATTTATTAGTTGATTGTACCTGACCATTATCCTGAGGGTGATAAGGTGAATATTTGCAACGTCGGATGCCATATTTCATAGTAAGTTCTTTCATTAATCTAGAAGTAAATTGAGTACCTTGATTTGTGACAATTTCTCTACGTACACCAAACTAGATGAATATTTCTTCAAATATAAATTCTACCACCGATTTCTCTGTGGCTCTAAATAAAGCTTTATCTTCTACCCACTTGGTGACATAATCCGTGCAAACTAAGATATATTTATTTTTATGAAACATGGGAGAAATTGGTCCTACAAAATCAAGAGCTTATTTCTCGAAAGGTTCAATCATAACTTGGGGTTGTAAAGGCATTTGATCAGATGATGTAGGTCTACCCATTCTTTGCCAACTATCACATCCTTTAACATATTTCACAACATCCTTAAAAATGCTTGGTCAATAATAACCAGAATCTAAGAATTTATATGTCGTCCTCTTATCATAAAAATGTCCTCCACATGGTCCATCATGGCATGCATGGAGGATGTCCATCATTTCATCCTCCCGCACACATCGTCGAATAATAAGATCGGGACCAGTGTGGAAGAGATTGTTATCAAACCAAGAATAATTCGAACTCTGAACTATAATACGACGCTTCTCATGTGGAGACAAATGGTTTGGTATTTTCCCAGTTGCTATATAATTGGCAATATCTGCAAACAAAGGGGTTCGAAAAGATATAGTAAATAGATGTTCATCAAGAAAAATGTCGGCAACTAGTTTAGTACCATATTCATGTTGAATATGGGAAAGGAAATCTGCTATGAGATTTTCTTTACCAGGTCGATCAATGATAATAATGTTAAATTCTTGCAGTAAAAGAAGCCATCGGGTCACTCTACCATTGGTATTAGTTTATTCATTAGAAATCTAATGGTGTAGTGATCTTTATGTACAAAAACTTCATATCATGTGATATAATGAGGAGATTTATTAATAGAATAAACTACTGCCAATTTTTTTTTAGTAACAGTATAATTTAATTCGACAGGGGTCAAATTTTTGCTAACAAAATAGATGGCATAAGGTGTTTGTCCTTCTTTCTGGCCAAGGAATTCTCCTATTTCCATATCAGAGGCATCGATACATATGTGAAAAGGGAGGGACCAGTCAGGACCCCTAAGTATTGGTGCCAGTGATAGTTTAGCTTTTAGGATTTCAAAATCATTTTGACAAGATTTTGTCCACTGGAATTCTGAGTCCTTTGTAAGTAACTTAAACATTGGTGCAGCTATTTTAGTGAAAATTTCAATAAAAAGGCGGTAATATCCTGCATGACCAAGGAATCTTCTTACCTCTTTCTATGTTTTGGGAGAGGGAAGGCCAACAATTACTTTGATATTTGTAGGATCTAGCTTAATTCCTTGGGAAGAAACATGGTGTCCCAAAACTATACGTTTTGTCAGTAACATTTTACATTTTTCATGACTAAGAGATAAATTCGTTTCTTGAAATCAGATCAAGAACTTCTCGATATTGTCAAGGGATTATTGAAAAGTATTACCATATACGGTAAATTCATCCATGTATACCTCCACACAGTCGCATATAAGATGAGAAAATATTCCTAATACTGCGCACTGGAAAGTGGCAGGTGCATTACATAAGCCAAATGGAAAAACTCGATAAGCATATGTTCCCTAAGGGCATGTAAAAGTGGTTTTTTCTTGATCTCCTGGTGCTATTAAAATTTGGTTGTAACCACTATACCCGTCAAGGAAGGAAAAATATTGTTTACCTGACAGAGTATCTAATACTTGATCGATAAAAGGTAAAGGAAAGTAGCATTTAAGTGTAGCTTTGTTTAGATCTCTAAAATCAACACAAATACGCCATTTCCCTGTGACTTTATTTGGGACTACTACTAAAGGAGATACCTATTTACTCAGCGAAGATAGGCTATATTAAACCAGTAGTGAGGTGTTTTTGTAATTCTTCTTTTACTTTATCCTCCTCTATGGCTGCCTTATAGGTGACATGATTGGATCCATATAAATATGGTTAATATAGGTATCAGGGTGTATACCCTTCATATCGTTGTATTCCCATGCAAATGATCCAACTTGTTTCTTAAGAACTTTAAGCAATTGTGCTTGTTGGTTTTCACTTAATCCTGCGTTTATATGTAAGAATTTTTCAAGGCCAACCTCACAAGGTATGGTATATGGTCCTATATGCTCTTCAATTATGAATACACAAGGTGTTTCTATAAACATTGAGAGAGCCATGTTCTCTTGAAAATAATCTCCAAATATCTAATCGAATTGAACAAAGGACTGAGGGAAATCTGTACATGTTGTCGAAGAAACAAACTGGTTTAATACAATCTCAGTGGTCTGCTCCTGAAGTGCTAAAGAAAAATCACTAGGAAGGGAGAGATCACCAAAGTCTTCATCCCCAAAAGAACAATTTAACCACCATGAATTTTCAGTTATTGGTTGTGTTAGGGGGTATAAAATAAGTCTTTGTGTGGACAACCCATTGGAAATAGTCATCTCTCCATCCCTACACCCTATAAAAGCATTTGCGGTAGCTAACCATGGTATTCCAAAGATAATGGGATGTCCTTTAGAAGGATCCTTTAATTCTATGACCATAAAGTCCATAGGGTATTCCCATGAAGCTAGTGATACAACAATGTCATCCAGGACTCCAACGGGTTTTACCGTAGTGCAATCTGCTAGTTCTAGGATGGAATGATTAGGTCGAAGAAATTGTCCTAACTGTAAAACTTCTAAAATTGCGGTGGTCATCATGTTGATAGCGGATCCTAAATAGATTAATGTATTTTCTATGGTGGTGTTGTTTATAATTACAGTAACTACTGAGGCTCCTAGATTTGTATATTTTTCAATCTGAGACTGATCTATCATACAATCAGACATTTCTCATATAACATGAATTGTAAAAGGGTCATTTTTCTTCTTTCCTGGGTGCTTAATACATAGCTCCTTTATTACCTTACTATAGCTAGGTATATCTTTAATAGCTTGTAATAGAGGGATTCTAATACAGTTGTTCTTTAATTCATTCAAAATGTTAAACTCTGGATGAACTACAGGATTTTCTATTACTAGTCTCTCTGGAAATGGAGGAATTATTTGCTCCTGAATAGTTTCTTGTGGAGGATGGGTGTGTACTGGAACCTTTAGAATGTTCCCATCCTCCAAAATAGCATCATTCACAGGTTCACTTGAATCTTCTTCTTCTTCATTTGGTTCCTGAATGATGACTGATGACTTGTGTTTATTATTCATAACTCTTCCCGATCGTAAATGAATTTCATGTACATGTATAGTCGAAAGAAGGTATGATGCAATAGTTTGCAACTCAATGTTGTCAAGAGATTGAGTTGGTTTATTATTAGGGTTAGGTATCGGGTGTGCAGGTAATAATGTTGGTCGAGGAGGATTTGCATTCTAAAAGTGATGAGGTTGTTGTGTGATAAAAGGAACTGGAGGCACAAATCCAGGATGCATTTGCTGGAAATTTGTTTGATTCTAAGGATAAGGATGATTAGGTGCAGGGACAGGTTCTGGATGAGGATATGGTTGTCCACTACATCCATGAGACCAATATTGTTGTTGTAGAAATTGAGGAGGAGGATACTAAGGTGGCCAATTCTGCCATTTAGAATTGTTCCATTGTTTAGGTGGTTGATATGGAGGATAATAGAGTTGAGGTTGTGGTGAAAAGATTGGATATGTTGGTTGGTCTCTAGGTTTCCAAGGAGGCCTCCTAGATGTTTCAACTACATATCGACTATTATAGGTGGCTTTAAATCCATGAAAGGATGGACAATTATCTGTTGGATGCTCTTCTGTACATATGTGACATACATAGATTTTGTTTAATCGAAATTCCATTTGGGGATGCTTAGTTCTACATCTTGGACAAAATATACTCATTGCTGCTCATTCTTAATTCTGCCTCTTCTTAGATGTTAAAGAATCTAGTTGAGAACCCATTGCTCCTAAGATATCAGTCTTAAAATTCTCCAATATGTTTCCTATATCTACTCTTGTAATTCCTCCTGAACTAGGAACATTTACTCTTACATTTCTACTAAAAGGCTCTCAAATTTTTTCATAACTTTCCCCCTAATCCTAGAATAATTTTTACACATCTCACCAATCTGTGCAAAATTTTTATGAGAAATATCGCGAGCTTCCATGAGATTAAGACTTTCTAACAAGTACTCGAAGACCCCATTAAGAAAAAGTGTATGTACTACATCTTCTCGGAGGTCATTATATTTAGACTTATGTAATGTATAAATGAACCTCTCGACATAGTCCTCCAGGCTCCCGTCTTCAAGTTGTTGTATCTTTTAGAATATATCATGTCAAGAGTCCTTAGGTTTTCAGTATTCTTGATATTTTTGCAAGAATGAGGTTTCCATATCATCCCAAGTCCTGATAGTAGATTCTCCTAATCCCATGAACCATCTCAAGGAGGAATCCTTTAGTGTATCAGGAAAGATTTTTAGTTTGTGAGTGTCTTGTAGATAATTGTAACTCTACAAAGGATATCAAAATCGAATAGGAGTGTGTCCAGATCCTCATTTATTTTTCCATAGAAAGTAGGTAAGGAGGACGGATGGATGTTTTTCATAGCTGCATCCTGCATTGTATCTAAGATAGGGATCCCAAAGTTAGCCTCAGTTCGATTTTACCCTTCTCCTTCTTCATTTTCTCCCTGTCTCTCCATATAAGTTGGATTCTTAATGTAGATATATTTAAGAGGCTCCTGTCGAGATGATAATGGAGTGTCCCAATGGATTCTTAATGTAGATATATTTAAGAGGCTCCTTTCGAGGTGATAATGGAGCGTCCCAACGTTCCTTTTCAAGAGAGATCTTCCTCTGATAAACCGTGTTTTTATTGAATCCTAGAGGGATAGTAGGTTCTACTGTAGAAGTTTCAATTTACGAGATAACTGGATCTACTGAAGTTCCAAAGAGAGCTTTTACCTGATCAGGATCAACAGATTCAACGAAATTTGGATTTCCTACTAGTGAAAAAGTTGTGTTAATTGGATTCGAAACTAGTGGAGGGCTAGAGATTTCTAATGGTTCGGATCCACTTGAACTTCCTCATGAATGGGGTCCTTAGGACCTTCTTCCAAGTTTCCTTCCCCTTCTATGTCTTCTCTAGTAAGATCTTCTAAGGGAGTTTCCTTAGTTTTCAGAGTAGAACTAATTCCTATAGGTTTCTTTCGATAACTTTTTTGTGAGTTAGTAGTTGGGTAATTACGTCCCCTACGGTAGTTAGTAGAAACTTCAATAAATTTTCTGGTCTTGACAAATATACCCTGAGGATCTCTAATTCTACTCATGAAAGACTTTTAAACTAAAGAAAACCTATGCTACTACTATTACTGGATTTGGGGGTGCCTGTTATAATAGATGCGTAGGTTCTCACTTCTTGTCTTACCGCTCCCCTGCTACCAACCTATTGAAAATAGTCATAAAGAATTCTACTCTACCTTACAGAACAACTCCCCAGCAACAACGCCAAAACTGTTGGGTGTTTTATAATGTCTAAATTAATCCACCTATTCTTTAATTATCAATTGGGATTGGTAAGATTAGAGTTCACACAAAATATATGCAAAGGTAGAGGGTGTCGTGTAAATATTTTAGAAAACAAAAGAACGAAATATCTTTCAAAATGAAAAACTGAGTCAAACTCCTAAAAATGCAATTATTAAAGTAATTGAACTGAGACAGAATAATAAACTAAATAATTGATAATAAACTTTAAACTGAAATAGAATCAACAATTAACTATTCAAATGGAAAACTAGGGTACGAGGGGGACTTAACTTATAAGCAATTAGAAAACTTAATAAAAGAAACAAGTAGAAAACATAATAAAGAAAACTTGATAAAATAAGCAAGTAGAAAACTTATTTCAACAATAACACAACATAATCAGCAATAACATTCAAGAAACAAAAACAACTTAACACACATTCAAGGAAAAAAGAAATAAGGAAAATAATAACACTTTAATAAATAAACTAAAACAATTAAAATTTAACTTTAATGTTAAACAAAACTAACACCTAACTATTACAGTCAAACATAATTCAAACATTTAACAAAAAAATCTCAAAATACATAAAAAACACTAAAAATAGAACTAAGGGATAAATGACGGACTCAACTGTGGGCCTGAAAGGGGTGGCTAAACAGCAGACTAAACAGGTTGTCTGAACGATAGGATGCATAGTTAAAATGGTAAAAACTAACCTAATTGGACTAATCTTCAGCTGAATCCATGCAAATGTAATTCTAATGCATGAAGGAAATAAACAAACCTACTTACTAAGCAAATCTAACAGCAAAATAAAGTTAAGAAAATTCATAAACATAAGCATAAAGAAACCATTGCATATTAATAAACTAGAATGTAAATTACATAAACGGATAATTAAAACAAAAATGAAATAGACAGAACTAAATCTACTTAACTTAATAAACAACAATCTATTTTATCTAACTTGAAAATAAAACAAGCAATAAACTAGAAATAAAATGATTGAAAGCAAACAATCTAATTCAAAGCTGAAAGCAAACTATGTGTGCAGTCTAATTATCTAATTCATAAATCAAATTGAATTACAGAAATAAAACAAACTATGAATTAAACTAGCTACAACAAGAAAAATAAAGGAAATAAACAAGAAAAGAAACCTCTGGTTGATGAGGGGCCCTCTCAGCAATCAGGGGTGATGCCTGGCTAACTTCTACTCAAACACAATCTTCAACAGAAACACATACAACTCTTTATTAAGATGGTGGAATAGAAATACAATGTTCAAGAGTAAATCACAGTAGGAACTCTTCTCCTAACTTTGCTAACTGACTGATTTTTCTAGCTAACTCTAGCTCTCTCACAAAGGATTCAATATATAATGATTTATAGGGATGAGAAAGTCGACCCTTTAGTGGTTGACTGCTCTCTAAATTTAGTTGATCTTAAAGATATTTAACTGATCACAGGACAACTCACAGACATCTCCCTTCTTCAGCACGAATGGTCTTCAGATGTGGCGCACGGGCTTCTCTTTAGCATGAACGATCTGTAGATGTGGTGCACGGGTTCCTTCCTGAGTGCAGTAGATGAGTGATGGTGAACAGAGGATAGTGTAAAGGATAATATTCTAGAGCGTGAGCTGAATGAATCAATCCAGTGCGTGGATGGTTGATGTGGTGGCGAGAAAAGGAAAATGCAGGTTGGAAAATATCTAGAACGCGGCTTCATCACCCACACATGTGGATAATAGTTCATTTGCAGTTGTTTCACATTTTAAATGCCAGGAATTAATTATCAGTAGCGCATAGTCTGATGGGAGATCTAGACGGAGAGATGAACGGGAGGCTGAGCCGTGAGATGGATATGTTGGGCATCGATTTAGGGAGAACGGAGTGTCTGTCTACTAGTGCGCTTTAGGGCTGCAGTCTAGAACAACACATTTCAACATCTGGAAAACCACCATCGAGTTTCATGCAATAGCCTCGATGACAATCTAGACATACTGTGCGAAAGTCAGGATGAATGCGTTCTGTTTATTAATTTATCCCAAAAAGATTATAAATTCTACAAACAAATATATAAATCATTTAATATATCAAATGCACTTTAATAAAGTTATTTTTAATTAATAAAACCATAAAAAATGACAACTAAAAATATTTCATATAAACCTCAAATACACTCATACCTGAGGCTGAATAATGATCTTCGTGTCATAAAATATACAAAAGATAATAAAATATGTGTTTAAATGAATAATTTAACGACCAAAAATGATAAAAAATCTAGGATCAACAGTCCTCTCTTGGCCAGTATCTCAAAGGTTCCACAAAATCTAGGTGCTAACCTACAACAACTCCCCAAGCTAAATGAGCTTCGTTTTGCTTTTACTTTCAAGTAAACATGGTCACCTATCTGATAATATTTATCTTTTCCTTTCTTATCCACATAACATTTCTTGTTGTGTTGTGTTTATTTAAGGTTCACCTAGACCTTGGTAACCAATTGTTCTAAGTCCTTTAATAAGTCAGGCCCTAACATGAGTCGATCCACCCAACTATCCCAAGTAACCGATGTTGTACACTTCCATCCATAGGGTACCTCAAAGGGAGTCATCTTGGCAGAAGTTTGGTATCCATTGTTATATGCAAACTCTACAAGATGAAGGTAATATTCCCACTTGGTGGGGTTGTTCATGACATACATCCTAAGCATGTCCTCTACAATCTGGTTTACCTATTCTGTCTGCTCGTCTGTATGTGGGTGGTAATTAGTACTAAAGTTCAACTGTGTCTCTAAATCGGATAATAAGGACCTCCAAAAGTTCCTGGTAAACTTAGTATCCCGATCTGAGATGATTGCCTTGGGTATCCTGTGAAATCTAAATATCTCCTTTAAGAAGATGTTAGCAATGTGTACTTCCTTGTAGGTTGACTTCACTGGAATGAAGTGTGTTGCTTTTGACAGTTTATCAACTACTACAAAGATAGAATCATTTTTCTTCTTACTCTTAGGTGGACCCGTGATAAAATCCATACTAATGACCTCCTACTTCCATTCTAGAATGGGTAATGGTTGCAACAACCCTGAGGGATGTTGTGCTCATCTTTGAATATCTAAAATTCTTGATATTTTGTGATAAACAACTCTATGCCGGCCTTTAACTTAGGCCATAAAAAGTGTTTATTCACTGTGGCTATCATCTTTTGATATCCTGAAATCCTTGAGTAGGGTGTCCGATGAAATTCCATGTTTTATCCCCTAATTCTGGAACGTAAAATCTCTCTTTCGACCACAGCAGTCTCCTTTCATCTACCTTGTACTTTTTTGTTGCTGAAACAACCTGTCCTCGTGGACCTTCTTGAGGATTTAAACATAGAAAAGGTTAACTCTATTGGTCGTTCTAATCCTCTCATGGAAATCTGAATCGGTTTGACTTAAAGTTACCTCATATATCATATGAGCTCATCAGCTCAAAGCATCATAAATTTTTCTCTCCTCACCCTTTATATGCTTTAGCTCGAAATGATACTTGCTCAGGAAAGCCAACCATCTTGCTTTCCTGGTATTTAGATCTAGGTGTTCAAATAAACACTTCACACTCATATTTTCTATCTTTAGAAGGAATTTATTTCCCATGAGGTAGTGCCTCGACATATTGAAGGCATGGATGATGGCTGCTAACTCAAGATCATGGGTGGGGTAGTTTTGTTCATGTTCTTTCAACTTCCATGATTCATAACATATCACGTAATTTTTCTACAAGAGGACTCCTCCAAGCTCTTCCTTGCTTGCATCCGTGCAAATAACAAAATCCGCATAGAGATCCGCAATTCATAGTATCGGTGTCATTGTTAAAAGTTGTTTAATATTTTGAAAAGTTTCCTCATGTTACTCTTTACTCTTAGAGTAAACTAGGATGTCGTCTATAAAAACCAAAACAAATTTATCCAGGTATCTACTGAATATATTGTTCATCATACACATAAAGTTTGCAGGTGCATTGGTCAACCTAAATGGCATCACTACAAACTCGTACTGTCCGTACCTCGTATGAAAGGAGTTTTTGTGAATATCCTCGTCGTTAATCCATACCTGATGGTACTTGGATCACAAGTCAATTTTTGAAAAGATATTGGATCCTCCTACCTAATTGAACAAGTCATCAATCCTACGGAGTGGGTATCGGTTCCTGATAGTCATCTTCTGAATTTGGAAGTATTCGATGCAAATCATTCTTATTTACTAAAAGTATTAGTGCTCCCCAAGGGGACACACTCAGTAGGATATATCCCTTCTCAATGAAGTCCTGAAACTGCATTTTGAGTTCCACCAACTCTGGTGTGCTCATGTGGTAAGGGGATTTTGAAGCGAGAACTTATCCTGGGGTTAGTTCTATGGAAAAATATAAGTCTCATTTCAGTGGTAATCCTGGGATTTCCTCAGGATATACATCCCTAAAGTCTATGAGAACTGGGAAGTCCTCGATTTGTTGTTCTCTTTTAGCTTCGATGTCTTGGATGTTTACTGCAAATAGTTTGCATCCTTTCCTAAAGAAATTCTTTCCTTGTAAAGCGGATATCTTCCTTACGAAAACTTTCTAGGTATGCCTTGAATATTTACTAGATTCCCTTGGATATCTATATAGAATATTGACTTCTGTAAGCAATCGAGCAGGGCATGGTGTTGTTCCAACCATTTCATGTTGATAAGTATATCATACGATCCCACAGGTACAATGTAGAGGCTTATTCTAGTAGGAAAACCATTTAGGTTTACCTCACAGTCTTTAACTATTTCAGAAAGCTTTCATTTTGTACCCGTGTATAATTGCATCAGCCATGGTTTCTCATGTTTAACTTTATCTAATTTACATACATCAATAGTTTTAGGATATGCGTAGCTCCGGCAAGCACCGAGGTAAATCAATATTGAAATATAAGTGTTGGAAATATTACCTTCTATCTCAACTATGGTAGCTTGATGGTCTTCCTGTCGTCCATCCAAGGCTGCATAAATATGGAGTGCTCCATCTATGTCCTGTATTATTGGTTCTTCTTGTAAGTTGTGCAAGACTCCATTGGTCTTGTTCTTACAGTCTCAGGCATAATAGGGCCCTTGGCATTTCTAGCATTTGATTTGCAGTTGGGAAACATTGGCTCCCCTATTTGTTGCTGGTTTTCTAGCATTTTGGTACTGCTACATATGGCTTTGTATTAGTTCGGTTAAAGTTCTTGTAGGATGGAAAGTTGTTCTTTTGTTTTATGTAAGGTGGCAGGTTGAAACCCAGTTTACGATTTTCTAAGAACGTCCTATACCTATCTGTACTTCTGTTGATATTCTCTTGCCTTAGTTGTCCATGCTCATAACAAATCCTATCTTTGTGTAGGCTGGTGTCCAATGTTTTAGGCATATCAAATTCAATCTTCTCCTGAAAGTTGGGAGGAATACATCGTAAAAACTATTGTATTTTCACTTTCTTGTCCTTGATGTAAGGCACATAATGTAACAAATACAAAAATATGTTAATGGAAGCATCCATAGTCATGGAACCCATTCTTAATTCATGAAATTATTTCACCTTTTTATTGAAGAACCTTTCCAACATGTATTTCTCCTGAAATTTTTTACGGAAATTAATCGATATGATTTCCCTTACCTCATATTTATCGTTATGCTTTAGGTCTCTCAACCATCTAGATGTTTGTCCATTTAAATTATAGATGGCTAGACGTTCCTTCATCTCGCTAGAGTAGTTATGTACTCAGAAATATTTTCTCATACCTAGAAGCCATTGTTTAGCATTCTCCCCAGTGTTCAGCTCTCCTTCATAGGTTGGGGCTTTTATCTTCTTGAAAATATCCCTGGAGATTGTCATTATTTCTCTATTTCTTTCTACAAGGAGAAAGAGAATATTCACTAGAAGGATTGTGACAATCTCTTTCTAGAGGTTCAGGGGTATGTTCCTCATTTCCTTCTTATCTCGGGCTGCTGGCCCATTTATGATAGAATTATTTCTTTAACCTGTTGGTTGAATGCGTGGGTTTACCCTGCGGGATTCTTCTCGTCATGTTCCACAACAAGAATTCATTAATTGCTTGTTGTTCATTTCTTTCATTCAGATTATCATCTTTGAAAATCTGTAAGTCTGCTTGAAGACTTTGTATGGTTTTCAGTATATCATAATTTAGTTCCACCACCAATTCTACTTCTTGGCTGGGGGTATTCAACTTTCCTTGCTCGCTATTCTCCTCTTTTGTGTTCATGATCTAAATTGTTCCGTTAATCCTGCAATTGAAAATTTTTAATAACTGGAAAAATTTATGTTAGTTAACAAAATATTTAAAACATACTTTATTGTCTGCAGCGAATGTCTGGTATGCCCATTAGGTCTCTTAGTGTTGAAAATGCTCTCTGATACCACTTGTAATGTCCGCAAAATTTGAAAATAATAAAATAGTAAGCTATTTAATTACTACTTGAACTGGACATTAACTTATCTTGTATGGAATGCATTGATCTTGGTTTACGAAACTGAAGTGTCGTAAGCTGTTATTATTGTTTCTAAATGTTTTCTCGATATGATTACTAATGTAATAATGTAATGTGTTCATGTTACTCGATCTGATTTAGATGATTATATTGTTCATTGATTATTTCTTATTATGCATTTTCATGTATGTGGGTCCAGTTTATATATTACTTACTGATCCGTCAGAGCTCAACTTGTGTGGATTAAAAGTTTATGAAGAATGTGTTTAATCAGTTTAATTAATTCCCAGGATAGCATTAACATCAATTGAATGCTTAACACAGTAATGAACAACAAACTGAAACAGGAATTACATGCTTAGAACATAAATGAACAACAACACTGATAAACAGATATGAAACACAGAATCAGAGAGTCACAAACAGAAGTTGATAACAGAGTTCACCCCCCCCACTGGGCTATGTCTTCGGGTCCCTCTACAATGGGTACCGATCCAATTAATCTCTTTAAAATGGTACAAAAATGGTTCTGGAATCAACTTCAGCAACTGTAAACAGAATGTTGTACAAAGTATTTAAGACCTATCTTCTGGAAATTACAATTAGCCTTCGAAAGACAAAGAAAGATAAAATTATAACAGAGAATGTCAACTTCAAAAAGAAATAGCATTTGGATATTTCATAGCAAAACTCTCCAAGCTTCTCATAACATAGAAACGATGATCTGTGTTCTAAACAATCTGAAATCCCCCCCTTTCGGTGGCCGGAACCCCCTATTTAAGCGTTTAGTGGGAGGATAAGTAAAGGATTATCCTCCCTCTTTCATCATAGCTGTTATGTTCTTTATTATTGTTACAACCATATGTTAAAACTGAACCATACAATCCTGCCGAATTGCTGTCTAAGCGTTATGTTACCACGACATTCCATATCCCCGAAATGTTGCAACCAACTCCATGCACATGTGCTGACTCACAACACGTTGCAATGACCGCCACACACATATGCTTGCAACTGGGCTATGCCACATGCAACGTAACCATTTGATGTCACCACTAACTCCACAAATGTTGCAGCAAACGCGATATCTATGTGTTGCAGCAACACGATATCTATGTGTCGCGGCATACGTGACTGCACGGGATTTTCACGAACCAGGCAATGTTCCACTCGACTGTGCGCAAACTGCGCAGCCCATACATAACTGCATGGCTTATACGCAATTGCATGACCCATACGATAAGCTGTGCGGCCCCATGCGATGACTGCGCACCATGCGATAACTGCGTGGCCCATGCGATAACTGCACAGGCTATTCACATCTTAACCTCCAAGCTTAGTCTTCGCACTATGTTTAGCATATGAGTTAAAAACATATGTTATGTTCTTTGAACCATAGATTAACAACTATTGTACCATATTGGATCAGTGTAATTATTGAAGATGAATAATCCACCGGATCATTCCTCCCCACTGGAGAGCTTTTGGACCACCAAAAGCTTGAATCATTCTGTGAGTAAGTGAGGGTACATCTCCCTCACCTTTCCAATCTCCATCCATCTTGCTTTGCTGGGATGCATGCCCTTCAACCCCACTCGAAGGTACTCAGCATTCCCCCTTCGGGAAGTCCTTACATTTCTGTCAAGAATAACATCATCCTGCAACTCTTTCATGTATGCAGGTGCCATATCATCAACTAAAGGAATATGTATGGTAGTTTCCTCATCCATGATCATAGGAGGCTCATACAGTTTAATATTCTCAACATTGATAACTGAATAAATTTGCATGTATGGAGGTAAATTCAAGCGAAAAGAATTAGTACCAATCTTTTCCAAGATCTCAAAAGGACCATACCTGATAGGCTTAATATTTTTACCTTCACCTTTCATTCTGTCTTTGGTGATATGTAACCAAACTCTGTCACTAACCTGAAATTGATGATCAACTCGATGTTGGTCATGCCAGGCTTTGTACTTTGCCTGGCTCTTCTCCAACTATTCTTGAACTGCCTACTGCACCACTTGGATTCTTTGAATGAACCTTAGAGCTTTATCTGCATCATGGTGTCCATCAACTGCATCTCTGCCAAAAGAGAAGTCCATCGGTGTTTTTGGCAGATAACCAAAACAAGTTTCAAAAGGAGATCTTTTCATGGAAGAATGAACTGCATGATTGTAAGCATGCTATATATACTGCAACTGCTCCTCCCAAAGTTTAGGATGTTTACTACAATATCCTCTGAGCAGCTGAACCACTGTTCTGTTTACTACCTCTATTTTCCCATCGGTTTGTGGATGAAAAGCTGTACTTTTCCTAAGTTTAGTATCCATAAGCCCCCATAAAGTTGACCAAAATTCTCCCAAGAACCGGGAATCCCGATCAGATACAATAGACATGGGTAGCTCAAAATGTACCCAAACATTCTGAAAGAATAGATGAGTTGTTTGTTCAAAAGTGATCCATTTGTTACATGGCATTAAGATACACATTTTACTGAATCTATCCACAAAAACATATAGGTAATCATGCCCTTTTCTAGACATAGGTAGTCCTCCTACAAAGTCCATAGAAATGCTTTCCCATGGACGAGAAGAAACTGGAAGAGGAGTGTACAAACCCAATTTCCTATTGCTAGGATTACTTGTTGCACACATAACACAACCTATTATGTATTTATCTACAGTTTCTTGCATATGAGGCCAATAACAGTGATTCTATAATAATGACAGTGTTTTACTTACTCCAAAATGTCCTGCAATCAATGAACTATGTGCTTCTCGAATCACATGCACTCTCTCTTTCTCTGGAATACAAAGTTTACCAAGATGATACAAGAGTCGATTATGCACATAATAGTTCTCTTCCTATTTACCATGCATTAGTGATGCATATACTTTCTTAAAATCTTTATCTTCTGCATACTGTTCAATATAAATTTCATGTGTTAATGAACTGTTTTGAAGAATGATTGAAGCATTTGTAGGAGGCCTTGATAACATGTCTGCTACCTTATTATGAATTCCCTTTTTGTACTTAATTACAAGATGAAACTGTTGTAAGAATCCCATCCATCTTAAATGCCTACTTTGTTGTATTTTAGTTTGAGATTGTAAATATTGAAGTGGCTAATGATCAGTATGTATGACTGTTTCTTTTCCCATGATATAATGTTTCCACTTCTTCGCACTCTGTACTAAAGCATACAAGTCTTTGTCATAAGTAGGATAGTTACTTACCACAGTAGAGAACGTTTCTGAATGGTAACAAACCGGTTTCCTCCCTTGCATCAAAATGGCTCCCATGGAAAACCCGTTGGCATCGGTTTCGATCTCAAATGGCTGCTGCAAATCTGACAATGTCAGAACTGGTGCTGTGCTAATCCTTTCCTTCAAAGTGTCGAAGGCTCTCTGATGCTTTCCTCCCCACTGGAAAATTTCTTTAACACTTGTCAACGCATGTAATGGGGCAGCAATGGAAGAAAACCCAGAAATGAATTTCCTCCAATACTGAATCGCACCCAGAAAACTTCTGACTTCAGTAATAGTGTTAGATCGTGGCTATTTTACAATGACAACAACCTTGGTTGGGTTCACTCGTAGGTGGCCTCCACCAATAATATGGCCCAGATATACTAAAGAAGTTTTAGCAAATTCACATTTGGACATTTTTACATAAAGCTTTTCCAACTTCAATATATCTAAAACTTTCTTCACATGTACAATATGCTCTTCCCAGGTTTTGCTAAACACAAGGATATCATCCAGATATACAATTACAAAATCATCAATGAATGGTCGAAATACATCATTCATGACCTGCATGAAAGTAGCAGGTGCGTTACAGAGCCCGAAAGGCATCACAAGCCATTCATACAAACCCTGTTTTGTTTTAAACGTTGTTTTCCAGGAATCATTTTCAGCATCATGGATTTGATGATACCCACTACACAGATCCAATTTTGTAAAGTAATTTGCATGTTTCAACTGATCAAGCAAATCATCAATGCGAGGAAGAGGATACATGTTTTTAATGGTGATTTTGTTAAGGGCCCTATAGTCGATGCATATCCTCCAAGACCCATCCTTCTTTGGAACCAAGACTATCGGGGAGCCACAAGGAGAAGTGCTTGGCCGGATGACCCCCTTCTCAATCAGCTCCTGAACCTGCTTCTTGATTTCCTCATTCTGCATCACAGACATCCAGTACATAGCTATGTTTTGAAGTGGCACATCTTACCGCAAATGTATATCATGTTGAATCTCTCTCTTTGGTGGTAACCCTTTCGGATCTTGAAACAAATCATCATACTCAGAAATGATTTCAATCAGTTCAGATTTATGCTTAGGGTCACATCCTTCAAAATATGTAGAGATCTCATCATTTTTCACCTTAATCATCATTAACACAAAATTCTTACTAGCATTTACCAGCATCTTCATTTGTCCTACAGAAACTATTGCTAGATTGGTTTTTGTCTTATGTGCTCGTACAATATACTCTACACCATCTTTAAAAAGATGATACTTATTCTGCTCTCTATAAAAGACTTTTTTTTGGTCATACAAATATGGACTCCCAAGTACAATTCCATACATGTCAAGTGGTACTACATCTAGTTCTACCTCATCCATGAACTTTTCAGTAATGGCAAACTTCAATACACATTTCTTTGTAACTTGCAATTGTGTATCATTAGTAACCCAACCAAGAGGATAGGTTTTTTCATGAGGCATAGTAACTAAATGCAATTTCTTAACCACTTCTTCTGATATCATATTTACTTGTGAACCACTATCAAACAATGTATCAATCTTTGTGTGATTTGTAATGACACAAACATGAAACAATGCACTTCTATTTTTATCATTTTGGTTAGAAGTAGATGGCATATTTGTACTTGCACTAGAAGTTGATTTTGTGTCAATGGGAAGTGAGATACTTTTATTCTTACCATGGATTCCGACAGCTGTAACCTTCGTTTCATCACCTGAGTCGGATCCTAAGTCTTGAATAACTGTTGCAGTAGCTTTTGCTTTGCCTTTATCTTTGTTTCCTCCATACTTCTTTGGCCTTAACTCCAGATGAAGTTTCCAACACTTAGAGACATCATGTCCCTTCTAACAATGCGAACATGTAGGCTTTTCACCCTCTTTATTAATAGTAGCCATCTTCTTTTGTCCCTTATCTTTACCTTTCGATTTGCTGTCAAATTTAAATGATTTCTTCACAAAAGTATCATTAGCATGCTTACCCCTAGCTTCTAAATGTGTAGCTTGAACACATACATAATCCAAAGAACTAGGGTTAAACATCAACAAAGTATGTCGCAAATAAGAATGCATGCCACCAATGTACTTAAGAAGAGTTTCCTGGGTATCTAATGCAACATTCAATGCAATAGCCCT
>LPNX010524525.1:471831-484711 GCA_001517045.1 Pseudotsuga menziesii
ATTATGTTTATGAGAGAGAGAGAGAACAAGAAAGAGAGAGAGGGGAGAGAGAGACAGAGAGGTAGGCGGAGAAAATCAAGAGGAGGAGGGAGAAAGGAAGAGTATGTGGGAGAGAGTGTTGGTGTGTGGTGAGTATACCTAGGTTCGAACACTAATTTACCAATAAACACCTTGGAAACTGGCCCTTGCGGAATCACCTATGAAAAAGTGAAGTGTCACTCAAGGCATCTATATAATTACAAGAACAAAGTTTCCACAATAGTAAAGGGAGATGAGTCATTTAATCCATTCATATACCAATCCTTCATTTTATTGCGTGGAAATATATGGAAAGAAATATCATACATAAAGTATCCATGTGTGCAACAAACATAACATTCATCACATTGGAAACATAACCAATATGTTTCTGAATAGGTTTACCTCGATATTAGATTCAAGAATAGTCTAAGAAATCTGTGTATCATGCATTAGATGTTTGTTATAGAGTAAAAACTAACCAACATTGCACAACAAAACAAAGGGGAGCAGGAGAAAATGAGATAGAGTGAGATAGAGGGGGAGTGAAAGAAAGGTCAGCAGAGCAAGCAAGGAGTCATGGGAGAGAGTGATTGAGTGAAGGAGGGAGACAAAGGTAGTGTGGAATGGATAATAAAGAGTGGTAATGAGAGAGAGAAGTGGGGGAAGAGGGTAGACAGAGAGAGAGAGATAATAAATAAGGGAGAGGCGGGGAGTGTTGAGGAGAGAGAGAGAGAGCGAGCGAGAGAGTTATCAAAGGGAAAGGGGGATCAAGGCAAGTGTTGTGGGAGAGAGTTATTGAGTGAAGGAGGGAGACAAAATTATTGTTGAAGGGATTGGATAATACAAAGGGAGAGGGATGGGAGTGAAAGAGATGGGGTATAAAGAAGGAAATGGGGATAAAGGGACTTGTGGTGGAAGAGAATTATTAACTGAAGGAGGGAGACTGAGTGTGGAATTAATGAGAGAGAGGGGGGGTAGAGATGGAAACACATAGAGATATGGAGTGAAGGTTATATTTCCATTTATGTACATATTGTGTTTGATAATTCCTTGAAGCACCACATATCACTTCTTAGGGGTATCCATCGAACTATGTATTAGCCTTGGGGATTTGGGGCTTCAATGTACTCTAGAGAGAAGACCTAATATGAAATCCCTAAATTAATCTTTGAGTTGTCTAGGGGTAAGAAGGTTTTATAGAATAACCACACATGTCCTTTTGTGAGCAAGAGACTAAGTGTGGGATGGAAAGGTAGAAGGTGTGAGAGAGAAAATGAGGAAGATTGGGAGATGGAGGAAAGGGAGATATTGTGAGAAAGTGAGTGACTGGAGGAGTAAGAGAAAGGGAGTGTGAAAGAGATGGGAAGAGAGTGAAGGGGAGATATATTGAGACAGAGAAGGAGATAGAGGTAGAAAGAGAGAATGAGGCAGCTTGAGGGAGAAAGGGAGGAAATGCAAGGGAGAGATAATGAGTGAGGATATAAGAAGTGCGGGTTTAAGGAGGGATGGAGGGAAATGTGTAAGAGAGAGGGAGACTAAGGGGGGAGAGAGAGAGTGATGGTGCGAGACAAAAGTATAGAATGAGAGATGGGGGAGGGTGAGAAGGATATCAATGGAGAAATAAATGGTGTGGAAATGTGAGTAGTTTCCTACCATGTATTGATCTTCAGTGCTTCACTAATTGGTCAAGGGGTGAACGACTGATGGAAGGCCTAGAATAATACTTGATATGGAAGGGGGACATGCAATAATCATCAAACCATCACATTTGATCCTAGATACCTAACTTAGATTATATGTATGCATTTTATTAAATTATAATTCATACTTATTACCGTCATCTTATAAAAAATATGCATGACTCTAAGGTCCCAATTACGCATATGCATTTAAATGCATATGTTTTATAGCACATATGTGTCTTATATCTATTATAAAACACATAGGAAACATAATGCATGTGCATTATAGCACATATGTGTTCTTTATACGTTATAAAATGCACATGTGGTATAGCTTATTTGTGTTATATAACACATGGGTTATAGAGTGGGCCTAATGGTTAAGAGCATGTGTTTCCTCTTAGAAGGTCATGGGTTCAAATCCAGAGGGGGGTAGTGTATGTGCACCTTATAGACTTTAGCAGTTAAATCGCTGCGCAGATAGATTATTATTATTATTATTATTATTATTATAAAGATTATAGATTATACAAAGCATATGCCTTATAGCATTTATACATTGTATAATGCATATGTGTTATAATGCTAATGCATTTTGCCATATGTCTTTATTTAAAGTTCAAATTTAGGAGGGAGTGACTTGTGTGGCTTGTTAGGAATCATGTTCAAACTAATGAACCTATTGGATTGGACAAAAGTTATATGGCTATTAGCTTTCTTCCAAAACTCTTTGCAGGTTCTTGATTTCAATGATTCTTTTGCCTATATATAAAACATAATAAATTTTTATAAAAAAATTACATGGATTTATAGAATAGATTCTACATATTCCAAAGATCTAAAATTTTCATATAGATTTATATTTTTTCCATTAACAAATTACACAGTGCACTAGAATAAAGAGATCTATATACACTCATATATTAGAGCTACACATGCACACAATGTCATTTTTACATTTTTTTTATTTAAAAAAATCATAAAAAATGAAAACATCATAAATAATCCAACCTTAACAAGTGTATAGCAGAGATTCATTTCAAGGTAGTCTGATCTTGTTATTCTTAAATGCATCTTGAATAACATTTAAATAAGCTTCACTTAAAGGGTGGTTAAAGAAAAGGGTAAAATATTTGTTTTTAGTTTTTCATATAATTTTTTTTTATTAAATAATATATACACTCATATATTAGAGCTACACATGCACACAATGTCATTTTTACATTTTTTTACTTAAGAGAATCATAAAAAATGAAAACATCATAAATAATCCAACCTTAACAAGTGTATAGCAGAGATTCATTTCATGGTAGTCTTATCTTGTTATTCTTAAATGCATCTTGAATAACATTTAAATAAGCTTCACTTAAAGGGTGGTTAAAGAAAAGGGTAAAATATTTGTTTTTAGTTTTTCATATAAGTTTTTTTTTATTAAATAATATTTGTTTTGCTTATTAACTTTAACAATCTGATATGAGTAATAGATATAAAAATATATATTTCTGTCTTTTCTTAACAATATGATATGAATAATAAATATAAAATTATATATTTTAGGATTTGTTTAACAGCCAACTATCTTTAAAACTAAATAATTTGTTATACTTATCAACATTCACCAACCACTATACTTATAATTATAATAATTTAAATCATTAAAAATATAACAAACAAAACAACACAAGCTCTAAAGAAGTTAATATTCCGATGATGGTTTAAAAGAAAAAAACAACATACAAAACACAAGTTTATAAAATACAATATTCGGATGATGGTTTAAAAGAAGAAAACAACATACAAAACACAAGTTTATAAAATACAATATTCGGATGATGGTTTAAAAGAAGAAAACAACATACAAAACACAAGTTTATAAAATACAATTAGTGCACCAATTCAAACATGCAGAATGCCGTCAATTAAAATGCAATCAGCGAACAACATAAACAAAGAAACCATTTCAAATTATATATGTCATTAAATATTTTGGGTCATCCACATGCAAGAGCAGATTTGTCCTAGATAGGTGTTCGTTTGGATGTCAACTACATGGCAAGCAGAAATACAAGTTGGGAACAGCTTTTTATGAAAAGCTTTCCAATAATTAAGGTGGAAGTTACTTACCTGGAGGTGTGGATTCCATTAACGTCCAAATCAAGTACAGAGAGTTTTCAATAAATTTTCTTCGTCAATGCATCCATTGACAGCAAACATAATGTGTAAATGTCTGCCAGTCTTCCAGAATTTGGGCATTGTTGTATGCGCTATCTGTCAAACGCTCCTTCAGCCGACTCAAACTATTAATAAAAACATCCATAAGTCAATATTGCCTATATTCTATTTCAAATTTAGAGGATTTTCTGCAAATAACCCGACAATGAACATGGCTGCGAATGACTTGGAGAAATGTCCATAGGTCAGCTATCACTGTTAGTGATACTTAACAGGGCTATTAGAGGATTTTTCTGCGAATAACCTGTCGATGAACATGGCTGCTGATTACTTGGAGCAATAAGTCCATTCGTCCGCTATCACTCTGATTGAGACATACTCGCGGACAACGAAACATTTCTTACGTATCTACTTCATTTGAAGGTTACAGGCAAATGCATTGGTCGGGATTTGCAATCTTATATAATCCTTCAGCTATTAGGATTGTTAGAACAGGAGGAAATATTTGAGATAATGGAGGGCGGTTTGTGGCTTTCTGTTTTAGTATCTTTCGCTGTACTTGTTATTACAGTGATCATGGAGGTTATCAGATTTGTATGGTGGAAGCCTCTGAAAATACAGAAGCATTTCGAATCACAAGGAATAGGAGGCCCTCCGTATAAGCTATTTCTGGGAAATGCAAAAGAGATGGTGAAAATGGCACATCGAGCGAGTTTACAAAATATGGGCTTCTCTCACGATGTTCTTGCTCGAGCTCTGCCATTCTACAATCAATGGAGGACTTCATATGGTGGATTATTGCTGCTCCATATATTTTCGATTTTGTTGGTATTTTCGAAGTTTGAAATTGTTGTCAGAAGGTTTATCTTAAATGGGTTTCTATTGTTTTGTCTATATAGGTAACGCTTTTCTCATCTGGTTTGGCCCTACTGCAAGACTAACTATTGCAGACCCTGACCTAGTCAAGGAGATATTCTCATTCAGGCACGGTGATTATGAAAAACCAGAGCCTCATCCTATTTTAAAGAAATTGGAAGGCGATGGACTCCCAAATTTGAAAGGGCAGAAATGGATGCACCACAGAAGAATCTTAAATCATGCCTTCTGCTCAGAGAGCTTGAGAGTAATATATTGAAATAAACTTTTCTAATTAGTTATGATCGGAAGCTATCAAGTTTTACTTCAACCTCTAAAATGCCTATGTTTCACATACTTATCTGTGCATAACAGGCGTTGATTCCTGTTGTTGCTGGGAGTGCTACTAATATGCTAAACAAATGGAAGTGTTCCATTGAAGCCGGCGTGAATGAGATAGACGTTTGTGAACAGTTTGAGAATCTTAGTGCAGATATCATTGCACGAGCAGCTTTTGGCAGCAGCTACGATGAAGGAAAATGTATATTTCAAATGCAGTCTGAACAATCAATCTTTGCTGCAGAAGCTTTAGGAAATTTTTCTGTTGCCTGTTTTTGGAGGTCAGATATTCCCTTAGCAGATCATGAATTTTTCATGATGATCTATGCTGTTATCGAATAGTACATTAGGTCAGATATTCCCTTGGCAGATTTTAATGTTTCATATTGTCTGTGTTTTTTTGGTCAATTATTACATTTTTCCTGATATTTATGATTTTCAATTCTTTTACCATTTCATTTGAGGATTTCCAGTTTTAGATGCTAGGGTTCTCAATTTAAGAATTGAGCAAGAATTAAACATGAACTAGTCATAAAACTAACTAGCATAGGTCTACTTAAAAGAGATATACCAAGCATGAATCAAATTTCTCAAGATGTAAATCCTTTTTTTGACTGGAATTTGGGCTAGACTCTAAGAGGATGAACACAAAAGAAGATGATGAACACAGAAGAAGTTACAATCTCTCCCCTACTAGATTGTAAAATAAATGCATCTTTTCTATGCAAAAACTCCCACAATTTTATAGCTTTAAACTCATACACAAAAAAAGTTACAATCTCTCCCTATTAAGTTAAATACACCTCTTCTATGCAACAACTCCCACTATTTTACAGCTTTACCATGGATTAGCTGACACCACTACCATACCATTATTACTTCAACGACATATAGTGTACCAGCCTTTACATTGTGCTATGATTCAATTTTTTCGTCAAAGAACTAGTGTAAAAGCCTGTATATTGTTCTATAATTGAATTTTGTGGGACATTATTCTTTCAGAAATTCGAAGTCAAAGTTTATAATGCTCTTCTTTCAATTTTGATTCAGTAGATCATATTTTTAGTTAATGAAATGGAGTTCTAACTATGAAGCGAAATGCTCCAATGTGTTTCAGGTTTTTTCCTACGAAAAAAAATCTGCATCAATGGAAACTGGGCAAGGGAATTAGATCGTCTCTGAGAAAGCTTATCGAGAGGAGAGAAAAAGATACAGGTGTTAAGAGAGACGTTTCAACTGATTTGCTAGGGCTTATGATAGATACCAAAGCAGATACTAGAGCAGGGGACCAGGCTAAAACAAGTGCTTCTGCTATTGGAATTGAAGATATAATAGAGGAATGCAAGACTTTCTTCTTTGTTGGCAAGCAGACCTCTTCAAATATGTTAATATGGACAATCGTGCTTCTGGCCATCCATCAAGACTGGCAGCATATGGCAAGGAAGCAAGTTTTGGACGTGTGTAGAAACAACGATCCAGACATAAACACTGTCAACCAACTCACAATTGTATGATCAGCACCTTTGTTATTAATTGGGAACAACCTCATAACAGCTGATTAACAATGTATTGATGTGACATTCGGCTTTTCCTTGCAGGTGGACATGATTGTTAAAGAGTCTCTGAGACTATATCCTCCTATAGTAGCTCTGGTGAGACGGACCAAGAAAGAAGTAAATCTTGGGAGTCTTAGTCTCCCACAAGGCATGGAGCTAATGATACCAATCTTGGCGATTCACCATGATCAAACTTTGTGGGGAGATGATGTGGACGAATTCAACCCTGGAAGATTTTCTATGGGAGTTGAAGGAGCTGCAAAACATCCACTGGCATTTATTCCTTTTGGTGTTGGTCCGAGGATGTGCATAGGGCGAAATTTCAGTGTGATTGAGACCAAAGCTGTTTTATCAATGATTTTACAGCGCTTCTCTTTCGAGATTTCTCCTTCATACAGACATGCACCCACTGTTCTCGTCATGCTCTACCCTCAGTATGGAGCTCAGATCATCCTCCGTCCATTGCCTAAGTCAACGTGACATTTCTTCCTCCTCTGCTGCATCGTTATATATCGTAATTCAGTAGCCATGATTGTCCTAGTTTCGTGTGTGTGACAGTAATGTTTGCAGAGCAATGGCTCAGCAATATTCGTATATTTGATTCATAATGCCTTCGAACTAGTCACCATTATATTCTGTCGCAACTTCGTTGCTTCACAAGAAGAGATCAATGCCCTCCAAGAAACCTATCGTGTTAATTATGTGAATGTATAACATTATTTAGTGGCCTTAAATTAGTGCGATGTTGTGTAACATCTTCTTTACAACTTTTCAAATGCATGGGATCGGTGGAAATATTTAACGTATCGTGTTAATTATGTGAATGTATAACATTTTTTAGTGGCCTTAAATTAGTGCGATGTTGTGTAACATCTTGTTTACAACTTTTTAAATGCATGGGATCGCTGGAAATATTTTTAAAGGGCATGGGATGAATGTGATCGAAAAAGGGAAAGATTACCTACCATTTTTTAAGATGAAAAGTGTTCCCCCCTTTGAAATATACGAAAGAGTAGTTTTATTAATTATGAAATCGTCAAAGCTGCAGTCCATATAACTTACCAAAGGCTAATAACATTTTGGAAAGGTGCAAAACATGATTTGTAGTTTGAAGGGCATTCTTATAAATACATTATTTATTCTTCCACTTGCAAAGTCATTTTCACTGAGATTATTATATCCCTCTGGTAGCAGGGGGGCGGGGGGCATATAGCAAACGTTTAGTTGTTATGTTCTCTCAGTACCACATTGGGAATTGCGGAGAAGGCAACATTTATTAATAGCGTGCTTTGTTGTTATGTTTTCTTTATACCGCTATAAGAATTGTGTAAAAGGCATTTGTAATTGTAAGGTTTAGCGATGGTGTATGATTTTTGGTCCACGCCGGGGTCTCGTCAGCGTCGAGCCTTTCAACTTGGCCCTGGCTACATGCTGATGATGTATGTGTTCATTGCAATTGTGGTTGTAGTGAATGCTACCAGACTGGAGTAAATGCTTTTTTGTTGCTAGGACGATAAGGCCATTTTCTTAATGTGTTGGTGTTGTGGTTTTGGCAAGGGTTTTTCTTAGAAAAATTAATTACTTGCTGATCCTAATAGCATATCTGCCTTGTAGCAGGTCAGGTTTGTCACACGGTCTCAAAGGATAAAGAAGAGTTCACTCTCTCAGTCATTCCATTTAAATTTTTAAAGCTAAATTTTTAGGTACTTTGTTATTACAGTACTCAATGTAAGTGGGTATAAGTTTTTTTTATGAGAAGAAGAAGATTGTAAAAAATACAGAGATAGAATATATAGAGAGAGAGAGAGAGAAGAGAAGTGCAGAGAAAAGAAGGAAAAACTCTCTCAAGAGCTTGAAGCTCAAGCCTCTCCCTTTTGTGAAAGTGTTGAGAGCTTTGAAAGCCAAAGCTATGTAAAAGGTGAAACATCCTTGTAAATTTTCAAATATTTATTGACGGTTATAAGTTCTTGTTATGCCCTCACAAGAAATATAAATCCTTAGTTTATGATTTAATGCAAGGCATATCTTCTCCATATTTACCTCAGTGAATGTTATTTGCATTTACCATTTAGTGAAGGACAGACATAATCCATAATTATTTCACCACTTAAAAGTTCTAGTTCTTTTCCACATAAGTCTTTGACACATCTTATTTAATACTTTGTTATATGATATTGTGAGTGAGTTGCAATATAGTTGTGTCTGTGGCACTAAAATCGGGTGGAAGCCAAGTAAATCTGTCAAGGTAAAATTGTGTCTTGCTAAAAGTTTGTCATGTCCCGCTAAAAGTTTGTCATAGTAACTCAGAAAGAATTATGAGTATTGGTCTCTAACAATGGAAAAAATTATGAGTTTTGGACTCGAACAATGAAGGCTTTGTTCAAAGGTCAAGATGTTTGGGAGATAGTTCAGAATGGTTATACAGAACAAGCAGCCTCAATTCATATATAACAACCTCACACAAGCGGAGAAATATGCCGTGAACGAACAAAGGAAGAAAGATGGAAAATCTTTATTCTACATACACCAAGCCATATCAAGGTTTGAACAAGGTAAAGACTTCCAAGTTGCACATTTGAGATGAGATTTTGAATCTCTTTCAATTAAAGAAAGAGAGTCAATAGACTCATTCTATACTAGAGTTGTTGGTTTGATAGACGAGTTGAAATTTCATGGAGACTATAGAAGACCAAAGGGTGGTTGAAAATTTTCTAAGAAGACTTCCCCCAAGATTTGAATCCTTCACTGTGACCTTGGAAGAAAATAAAGGCATGTTAGTATTTACCTTTGATGAGTTGCAAGCTTCACTCATCAATCATGTAGAAACAATTGTAGAGGCAAAGGAAGAAACATCTCAAGAGGAGGAGGATGCACTGTTAGGATTTATAATCTTCCCTTATCCAAATGGTTCTATTAGATTATATTTTCCTAACTTAGAATTCATTTAGTTATTATTGGGTCCACTTGGGAAAATGGGGCCACATGTACTAGTTACTAGAGTGTGGGGAACACAGATAGAGGTAAATTGCAACCAAGTGCACCTTCGTGCATCATTTTATTTGCCTCCTAGACCAATCCCTACAATTTAGGAGTTAGTGGGAGTGTCGGTATCAACCTCCTTCAGTTGTTGGTAGTTGGTAGTTGGTGACTAGTCAAGCTTAGTTATGCTTCAGTTACATTCACTTAGATGTACTCCAGTTCAATTAGTTTCAGTATTGCATGGTTGGATGTGGGAACACACCTATTCTCACCTACTTCTCACCTACCACATCATTTCAACTAGTTTAAGTGATTACAACTTATGGAGAGACTCGTTTAGACCTCTGGAGTTAGCTAGTGAGCTCTGATATAGATTTAGACACCTCTAGTTAGCCAGTGATTCAAATCCTATCCAATATGATTCGAATCATATCCACATGATTGAAATTCTCCTTTATGTCACATTAATGTATATTGTTGGGATCAATGAAGTTGATACCATAATTATAGTGAGCAATACTTATCTATTTCCTGTGAAATTTGTCTTGCTCAATGTGTACATTACATTCCATGACACTGCATAATAATACAATTCAATTGCACTCATTTCCTGAAGATCAATGGAACAATAATCCAAACATGGTATTAGAGCCTACTCAGAAAAGCCTCAAGTCTATCCAATCTCCATTGTAGACCACAAGCAACCGGGTTTCCACATAAGTCCCGAAAAGTGTTCATTGCTAACTCTCGATTAGTTCAAAGAAGTTTCTATGGGCATGATCATCCCTAATAAAGTGTACATGTCGATATGGGAGGCTTGATTCTGACATAGTGCAAATTGTTTTTGTGTCTGTGGTTTTTTCTTACAAGTGATATGTAGCTTGAATGAAGAGATTGACTGATCAGAAGGAGAATGGATGGATTCTCAAGATTTCTTACCTCGCATCCTAACACCCTCTAACTGTGTTGATTGGAGGGAAGATATGCAGGTCTCCTTGAGCAATCTTGGCATGTATAGGATGACAATGGGAACAGTGACAGAACCTCATCATCTTGCTGAGAAAACAAGTTCTTGAACTGGTTGGATGAAGCCTTTGTATTCCTTTGTGCTCACATCTCCAGGGATCTCCTCTTTCATCTTAAGGGATTGGATACTCCCTAAGAAGCTTTAGAGAAGCTCGAATTCTTATTTGGAAAGCAGAATGAGATTCGAGGACACATATTGGAGAATACGCTTATAGCCTTATAACCAAGTAGTTTTGAGAATATCCAACAATTTTTTGAAAATTCAAGTCTCTTGCATTATAATGTAAGTAGTGCGAGATAGAGAGGAAGGATGAGCAACTTGTACTCTCGGTGCTTAGTAAAATTGGTTCTAAGTCTTTTGTCTTTGTCTCCACCTTCCATTCCTGAAGAGCTTCCATCCCCAATTGGAAGATACATTCACTTGATGGCTTTACTGAGTCTTTAATACATGAGAAACAAAATCAGGTCTAGATGGGAGTCCTCCAAAATTCCATGAATGAATCTCTTCTAATGTCGGAATCTACCAATGCGCAAGATAAAGAGAAGCACAAGGGTAAGGATCCTAAAGCATTTGATTCAAAAATAAAAGAGAGTCAGAAATATTTCAAAGGAGCTTCGGGCTCCAAGAGAAAGAAAAAGTTTGAAAAAACTAAGTGTCCTTATTGTATGAGGGGGTTTTCATCTTGAAAGCTAGTGCATGAAGAAGACCCTCGACCAGTTGAAAAATATCCTTGAACAGAGCAATATTTCCCTTTCACAATGTGTAGAGAAGTCTGATGATGGAGATCATACTAAAGAACATGAAATATTCCATGCCTTGAAGGAAGGTCTCACTCCATTAAAGGCTTACTTGATAGATTGTGGAGAATCCAACCACATGGTTTCCTCCTAGGAATCTTTCGCCAATTTAATTCTATCATGATGACCTAGTAGTCATATGGGAGATGAATCCAAAATATAGTTGTTGAGAGAGGTTCAGATAAAATACAGCATGAAGAGTTCAATAATATGCTCTATGTTCCCTCTCCTGCAGCAAACCAAATTGTTCAAAATGAAGAAGAAGTAGAAGCTTCAACACAACCAATTCGAATTGAAGAAAGTCTCCTTATAGTGAATCCTTCTCTTGCTGCTCAGATATCTCATCTTCTCACATGGATGATTCAAAATAGCACATTTGAATCTATGTTATTGAAGAAAAACTCTACTTCCATTCCATACAAAAATTCTCCAGTGATTCTTCTAGTTTAAATTCCGTGCATAGTTTGTCGGTGATTGTTTCAGAAAATGAAGAGGAATTTGATTTCTCTATATCTAATGATGTTGTTGGTGTGAAGATAAGTAATAATTTGGATCTTTTGGAAGAAATATCATATTTTAGGAGTGATTCATTCACTCTCACTTATCTTGTGCTTCTAGGAAATTCCTACATGATTGAATGCACCAATGCTCATAGTTTTGAAGAAGGAGAAAATTGTGCATCTACCATATTGATGGAGAACACTCTTGGATCTGATATGAACATATTTGAATATGATATGATCTTATTTGGATATGATATGATCTTATTTGGTTATATTTTTAAGTTTCAAGATCTTTGAGTCATGCTTGTAGTTGTTCTCATCAATTTTGGTGTGAAAAATCAATTACCACAAGTCTCTTTCAAAATTGTTGTTGGGGAGTTGATGTTAGTTTTCTCTTATGAGTTCGCTAATATTATATTTTGTGAATCATTTTTTATTTATGAATCTATATCATATTATGGAGCTCAATAATTCTCTCTCTATAGTCACAGGGATTCTCTACCATTATATTTGATCACATGCTCATCTCCTCATAGAACTAGTAAAGATGGAGACATTTTGCATTCGCCTCGACACTTGATCCCAACACTTGGAGTTGATTTTACCTCACATGGATTGATGTTCAAGGATTCCATATATCATTTTCTTGGGTTTTACTCACATTGATTGAATTCTGAAGAAATTTTTCTCTCTCATAAGTTGATTTCAGTTGCTCTACATGGGTCTACTTTTCATCTTATAGTTGTGTTGACGGGCGTTTCTGATTCAGCCTGCAACGGGGGAAAACGACCCAGTCCGAGATCCTTAGAACAGGTTCCAACCTGTTTCAGGTAGTCGTTCCCAACATGTTTATAGGCTCTGTTAGCCTGGGATCCTAAAAGGGTAATTAGTGCTATCGATTAGTAGGTGTTTAAACTTAATGATTAATTAGAGTTAAAACTGAGTTCTA